>CM076575.1:1956290641-1956827249 GCA_034641835.2 Pinus albicaulis
CTGTATTAAACTCAATCCAACCAAACAAACATCTGCACTTTATAACTAGTCTAAAATCCATACTCAAAGCACACAAGATAAACCTTTGCGAACAAATACTTGAGAGATCCCTCTCTGAGAACAGGAGGACTAGATCCTGGAACTTTAAAGATTGTTTCTGATGTTGCCTTGTCTTTTGATTTTCCAAACTATCAAAACACGAGACGCCAACAGAATGGAAAGTCCCGAAAACCATAAAGTAGTTGCGAGGATTTCTCGGGTTAATAGGGTATTATTGCAAGTTTGTTAAGAATTATGGGAGAATAGCAGCACCTCTAAGAACATTATTGAAGAAAGATGCATTTTCATGGACTCCTGAAGCAACTAAGGCCTTTAAACATCTTAAAGAGGCAATGTGCCTAGCACCTGTCTTAGCTACACAAGACTTCACAAAAACTTTTATTGTGGAATGCGATGCCTCAGGAATTGGAATTGGTGCTATTTTAATGCAGGAAGGAAGACCCATTGCTTTTGAAAGTCGTCCAATCAAAGGAAATTATTTACAGAAACCTATTTACGAGAAGGAAATGTTAGCAATATTGCATGCACTAAAGAAATGGATAACTTACCTAATGGGAAGAAACTTCAAGGTAAAAAATGATCATGATAGTATTAAACACTTTTTGGAACAAAGACTATCTTCAGAAGAGCAGCAAAAATGGGTCACAAGGATGTTGGGTTATGACTTTGAAATAATCTACAAAAAAGGAAAGCTTAATGTTGTTGCAGATGCACTCTCAAGAAAGAATGAAGAGGTGGAAGCATTGCTTTTTGCCATTTCTATTATCCAACCAGATTGGATAACCGAAGCAAGAGATGAATGGAAGAAGGACAAAGATGTATGGACACTCATTCAAAAGTTGCAGCAAGATCCTAGTACATCTGATACATTTAGTTGGAAAATGATTCCTTATGGTACAAAGATCGCTTATATCTTTGTAAGAATTCCCAACTAAAACAAAAGATTCTTCTGGAATTGCACACTTCTCCTTTAGGAGGACACTCAGGATTTTTAAAAACTTACCACAGGGTGAAGAAAGAATTATTTTGGGATGGCCTTAAATCTGATATTCGAAAGTTTGTGGCGGAATGTTTGGTTTGCCAGCAGAATAAAGTGGAAACAATTAAGACCCCAGGACTTCTACAACCTTTATCCATTCCAAGTCAACGTTTGGAGGAGATTTCAATGGATTTTATCACAGGTTTACCTAAGTCCGAAGGAAAGAGTGTCATCATGGTGGTAGTTGATAGACTTACCAAGTATGCACACTTTTGTGCATTATCTCATCCATTTAAAGCAAGTACAGTTGCTACTACATTTATGGATAGAATTCAAAAGCTACATGGAAGCCCAAGGGTTATTGTGAGCGACAGAGATCCCATTTTTACTGAAAATTTTTGGACAGAGTTATTTTTTTGTTTGGGTACTCAATTAAATCATAGCTCATCTTATCATCCTTAATCTGATGGTCAAACTGAGATAGTAAATAAATGTTTGGAAGGATATCTTCGTTGCTTTGTATTTGATAAACAAACACAATGGGTCAAGTGGTTACCTCTCGCTGAATGGTGGTATATCAATTCCTTCCATACTGCAGTAAAAATGACCCCATTTATGGCACTTTATGGATATCATCCAACATCCATCACATCATATTTAAGGGAAAATTCGAAGGTTCAAGCAGTGGAAGATCACATCGAGCATCAGCAAGAAGTTCTCCAACTCTTAAAGGATAACTTGAATTTGGCACAAAATCAAATTAAACAACAGGCAGATCAACATCGCAGCGAGAGAAGTTTTGTTGTAGGAGATTGGGTATTTTTATAGCTACAACCATACAAACAAGTGTCCCTCAAGCAAGATAAGAAGGATAATAAATTATCGCCAAAGTACTATGGTCCTTACAATGTGTTGCAAAAGATTGGTACTATGGCATACAAATTGGAGCTTCCTACTTCTTCGCAAGTGCATCCAGTTTTCCATGTTTCATGCTTAAAGAAGGTTATAGGTGAAAATCTTCCATTTCAAACAATATTGCTAGAACTTGATGAGGAAGGAAAAATCATATTGGAACCTGAAGCGGTCATGGAAACAAGAACTCGACAGCTACGGAATCGATCAATTTCAGAGTATCTCATCAAGTGGAAGAACTTACCCACTGAAGATTTTACATGGGAGGATGAGAATTTTATACAGAAGCACCCAGAGCTACTCAAGCATTGAGGACAACACTTTTTTGAAGGAGAGGGGCATGTTAGGTCCCTATATTACTAGTATAGTCCCTTATTGTTGTTAGTGTAACCCCCTTATTGTTATTATTGTACCTTGTAACCCCCATTTTGTTATTATTGTGCCCTTAAATTATTATTGTTAGGTCGGCTAGGATTACATTGTGGCCCACTAGGATTACATTATGGCCCCATGGACTCCCATATATAGAAAGGAGGTTTTGTAAATTGTATCATCCAAGAATTGTTCATTTATGTAATGTATTGGAGGTTGCCCCCTCGAAGTGGCTTATTTCTAAGGCGTTGATATCTCTTTTCTTCTATTTTTGGAGCTAGTTACACAACAAAAGGGCACTCCAAGTACTGAAAAATAGAGTGCAGACCTTAGTAGCATTAGCACCTCAGCTAGTGCTCCTGTTAAAAAAAATTCGACAAATGTAAATAGAGGAAATCAACAAACTGATTTTGCTGATAGAGTGGCGGTTAATAAGGCTGAAACAAGCACTTCAAATAATCAGATGCCTTTTAGTTTGGAGTAGGAAATTGCCAGAATCAAAATCTCTGTTCCTCTCATTGAATTAGCTGCCCAGAATGTATATAGATCTCAAATTTTGAAAGCTTTTAACATAGAATAGAATAATGATACTTTCAAATTTCAATCTTAATGATGACCAACCAGAGCTCATATTTGGTCCTAAGATTGAGGGCAGATATCAAAAAGGACCGATTCCTCCTTTTTATGTTAGTTTAAATGTTCATGACAAGATTTTACATAGTGCTATGCATGATTCAGGGGCCTCTCACAATTTAATGCCCAAAGATGTAATGGAGAGCCTAGGCCTTGAAATCACTAGACCTTACAAATACCTTTTCTCTTTTGACTCAAGTAGAGTGAAATGTTTAGGCTTAATCAAAGACCTCTGTGTTAACTTAACACAAATTTCAGCCAAATGTTTAGTAATGGATATAATTGTGGTTGATGTACCCCCAAAATATGGTATGTTGTTATCAAGATCTTGGGGAGCTACGTTACAAGAAACCATGCAAATGGATAGGACATATGCGACCATCCTTGTCTTCAATAAAACTAGAAGACTTTATAGGGAGTCCGATATGCAATACATGGTTACTAGCCAAGAGAGACCACAAAACTCTCCTCTTTATTCTGTAAACAAAGGCCTTGACTCATTTATTATTTTCAATCATGAAACATTCAGTGAACAAGTGACCTTGACTGAATTAATAGCAGATAGAGAGGAGGGAGAAGACAACACAGAATTGTCAAAACATTTTGTTAAACCCAAAAAATCCAGCAGAAAAAACACAGGTCTAGAGCTACAAATCATCCATCCATTGATTTTAAATCTTGAGAGTCAAGAAAGCAGTTCTCAACGCAACGAAAAACCTGAGGAATTAAAACTAATTCAACAAAGTGCTAATCTTCAAGAACAATCTGAAAGCACGCTAGTTGAAGAGGATAGTAACCAAACTAATGAACCCAAAACTATTCCTCTTTGGAGTATGAACTTTGATAGGTCTTGCACTAGGAGAAATGTTGGTGCAGGCGTTTGGATACGTAACAATGAGAACAACCACATGGAAGGCCATTCCTAATGATTAAACTTTCAGTGTTCGAATAACATAGAGGAATACAAATCCCTTCTTTTAGGCTTACATTTGTTGAATAAATTAGGAGCCAAGAGAATTAAAGTGCATGGGGATTCAAAGTTAATCATTAGGCAAGTAAATGGGGAATATAGTGCCAAACAACCCAGACTCAGAGCCTACAGGAACGATGTCATGGATTTATTGAAAACTTTTGAGGAATCCCAACTTATTTTTGTCCCAAGAATAAATAATATCATGGCCCATAGTTTAGCTTTTGCTGCTAGAACATGCTTATCACCATATGAAACCAAACAATGCACAACTCAAATTAAATTCAGACCGGCTGTCCCCGATAACGAGAAATATTGGCAAGTGTTTGATGGAGAGAAACAAATAGAAGACTTTATGCAGTCCAGAAATGAATTTGAACTAACAAGTTTAGATTCAGACTATGAAACAGACTATCCTAGTGAAGAAAATCTACTTGATGAAGAGGAAAAATCTCCAGAGATTGCTGATATAAATCTATTGTCTAGCAAAATTGAAAATAAAACAGAAATTGTTATAGAGTTAGAAATAGAAGACCTAGAAACTCTGCAGTCTAACGATAAAAGTTTTCCAAAAGGTCTAGCCCCTTTAGAAGAGTTGTTTGATTTCAACGATGTGCCCAAAAATCCAAAACTGGAGCCTATCGAAACTGAAGTTGAAGAGTGTAATATAGGCAGTGAATTAAAATAAAAAATGATCAAATTGTCCAAAACTTTACCAGCTCACATTAAACTCAAATACATAGATCTGTTTAAATAATTTTCTGATGTTTTTGCGTGGAGTTATGAGGATCTGAAATCCTATGACACTGAAATAATTCAGCACAATATACCTCTCAAGGAAAACCAAAAGCCACTTAAACAAAAACTGCATAGAATAAACCCTGTTCAGTTACCTTTAGTTGAGAAGGAAATCAAGAAAATGTATGAAGCTAGTATTATTATCCCTATTAGGCTTTGTATAGACTTTAGAGACTTAAACAAAGCTTCATTGAAAGAAAACTACCCTTTACCCAAGATGGACCATATTTTACAAAGGGTAGTTGGTTCAAAAATAATTTCTTTGCTAGATGGATACTCAGGATATAATCAGATTTTAGTTCATACTAATGATCAATTAAAGACAACTTTCACTACACCTTGGGGCATTTTCATGTATGTGAAAATGCCCTTTTTTCTAATGAATTCCGGTGTTACTTTTCAGAGAGCCATGGACATTGCATTCTCGGAAGAATTGGGCTACTTCATCATTATTTACCTTGATGATGTCACTTTTTTTTTAAATGAAGATAAAGAGCACTTAGAACACTTGAGAAAAGTATTCGAGAAATGTAAAAAGTTTGGGATATCTTTAAACCCAAAGAAAACACTATTTGGTCTCCAAGAAGGTAGATTTCTTGGGCACATCATTTTAGAAGAGGGAATAAAAATAGACCCAAAGAGGATTGAGGCTATATTGAAAATCTCTCATCCTCGAAACATCAAGGAACTCCAATATTTCATTGGAAAGATTAATTTCTTGAGAAGGTTCATACCCAACTTAGCTGAGCTCCTTAGAAACATTACAAATATGCTGAAGAAGGAACAAGGAGTTAAATGGACCTTGGAAGGAAAGAAATATTTTGAGCTGGTAAAACAAGCATTAACCAAAACACTAGCTCTAATAAGTCCTGATTTTTCAAAATATTTTTATATTTTTTCATTCGCATTAGAACATACAATAGCTATTGTCCTATTGCAGAAAAATCCACAGGGACTATTGTAGCCTAATTCGACTCAGCTAAAAGTCAAGAGAGGGTCTCTGCAATTCAAGGTTGTTGAGGAAAAATTATTAAGATTTAAAAAGAATTGGAACATGTTCAAATAAAAATAATCGCAAGCTCAACATATGTTGCTCAATGATTCACCTCTATTGGATGACTTAATTACATTGCAAGGCGGATATTTGGAGCATTCATTCATGATTTGAATCAGGTGTTGGCATTTTGGGGAAACCCAAATAGTTATTTTTGAGTAATGAATTGTGTATTAAAACAATCACTGCCAAATAATCCGAGTTTTAAGATTTATTATAAAATCTTAGAATAGTAGAAGCAGGGGCTTTAATGAGCAGGTTTCCCAGGAAGCTAATGCTAAGATTTGTATGTTTGGGTCTTACCAGATATTCAGAATTTTTGAACTACAATTAAGTGCATGAAGTTTTGGGCAAAACGACGTGATGTCTATTCAAATGTAGCAAGTCTTCTATGGGTGTTAATTGGGCATTACTTATGCCCATAATTTGTCAGCTCTACCCAAATGCATTGCCTAGCATGTTGGTTTGCTACTTTTTCTGAGTGTATACGCAGTGGCGCTGGCCAAACCCAATTGACTTCCATGAGGAAATTTCCCAGAAATCCAAATATTTTTAAGAGATTTCAAAAATTCTTCAGATGTCTATTTTCCCAGAAACGTCTTTTAAAATTGGATTTGACTTATTCTACAGAAATTCAATTTGTGTTTGACAATTTTGTCCACAGAAAAGATTGTGGATTCATAAAATGAATTTCAAATTCGAAGACTGCTATAAATTTCGATCCCATCTTACACCATATGAGTCCAAACCACTTTCAGAAACAAATCCAGTGGAATATATAACTGCTCATCGAATTTATCTTGGTTTTCTCCTTGACTGTTTTAAGGTTTGGTCAAACATTGCAGGAACATGATGGAGTTCTCATTCGAAACAAGGAGTTGGAGACCTGGAGATGTTGTACAAGGATAAGATAGTCTATTTACAAATAAATATGCTTTGGGGCTACATGTGCCAGGTTGCTTTGATAAGATCCTTCCTATCAACAATTGTTTATTACAACATAAAATTGCAAATCAGGTACTAGCAATTGCGCAGGAGTGTTAGCAACATCCAGCATCAAATATATTAGCCTATGATGTTCATATTCACAGCGGATTTCTAAAACATCTTTCTTTAAGATCGGGAAAAGAAACTTTACCAGCGTTTTAGAAGAAGCAGAAAATTTAAGAGGAGATGGCTCAGAAATGGTTCTGGATTTGTTTTGTGGCTCACCAATTCGTGTGGAAGCAAACACACTATAATATTGAATTTGAATCAATGACTTCTGGATCGTCCACTCGAGATACAATGGTGTTGCAACGGCATCTACAAAACTAAATAGAACTTATGAGAGGTAGTGCCCAGTAAAATGGTTTTGGTTTAAACTATTATTTACAAAATCTACGGTTATGGTGCATTACCGAGCATCACTCAATCACTTTCTCAAGAAACTACTATAAGTGCTTTTACCGTGCAGATGGTTTTCAAAACCATGGGTGATCAAAGAAGATTATGCAGGTGGGACAAAATACACCATTCGTTCTTTTAACCTCAATCCTATTTTTGGTTTTATATATATATATATATATATATATATATATATATATATATATATATATATATACATACACATATAATGTAAAACAAACATTTTGTAGTACCGTTAATTCCAAAATTTCCAAGATTCAGTTTCACAACAGTCATGCAGGTTAGATTAGATTAGATAGTAGATATAAGAAGTGGAGATAAGAAGAGGAGAAGGGGTTCCGGTTTTGGACCTCCCTGGACGCGATCTTTGTATTGAGATTTCAGAGTGATTAATGAATGAAAAAGACAAACTGCTTGCGACAGTTGATATTGATGTGTCTTTCGTTTTACATAATGTACATTTAAGCTTTTGCATGAAATGAAAGTAAGTATTGAAGCGACGAGGTCTCTTTTTACGTTTTGTTTAAATAAGGATTTCCATGCCTATCAGTCGAGCGCTCCTTCATTTTAATTGTTCTTTTGCTTATAATTCTTCTAAGGTTTGAGGGTGAGTAGATTCTTATGCTCATATCATTTCTAGGCTCCTTTAACATTCTTCTTGAGTCATTTCAAATTCTATATCGTGGAATGTGTATTAGCATGACGGGACATTTATACGCATTTTGATTTTGAAGAGTTTAATATTGATTAGCTCACTGGAGGTGATTCAAATACGGGATCAATATTTTAGCAAACGACATAATTATGATGAAAGGTCGCCATTTGGATTTCCTTTTTACCACGGCCAAAAGGGTACTGACGAGGTACAACATTAATTGTTGCGTGTCTGAGGATCGAAGAAGTGTAAGAAGTTCATTTCACACGAGGTTTTCTGTCTATTTCCTCTGGGTTGTTGTTGAGCGAGAAAGCACTCATTGTGTTGCTACAGAATTCTCATTTTTCAAAAAAGCCAAACGCGAGGTAAAATGCCTTGGCAGTAGATGGTTTCATAATCCCCTTATTCTTGGTAGTGCACGGATTTCGTGAGATTTTAAAGAGTTTGAGGACTGTTTATTATTCTCTCGTGCTTACTCCACTAATGAAGGTTTTCAGGTAGATGAAGAATTTTCCCAGGAAGAGAAAATGAGAAAGTATCATTGGAAAAGAACATGTAAATTTCATTTTCTGCAGGAAAGGTTTCTCCTTTTCTTTCGGTTTGAGTGGTGCTATCCCTTTTTATGTTAAAGGAGTGTTTGTTTGATTTATTTTCTCTGGAAAGATTATAAGGCGAAAAATGTGATTCGTTATTTGGAAAAATACTGATTTTTCATTCTTCTTGTATTACAGATCTTAAGCTCTAGTGTCTCCTAAATATTGAAAGAGGGATGATTGTTGTGCTACAATCCTGCGAAAAGATAATCGGTCACGGGTGCGGGCATAAAGGTGATGATTCTAAATACATACTTTTGGATGATAATATTTTTGCCTCACAAGAAATTGGCGGCTCTTTCGATCCAAAACACAAATAAATCTTTAGCTTCAGGAGTTGCTAGCCATTCTCCCATCAATACCTCTTCCAAAAGGGTTTCAGTCCTTGCGAAGTTTTCGCAGGAAGGAGAAAGGTCGTTTGATCTAAACTACACTATCTTGGGCTTTGAGAGTACTTTACGGACAGATTTCTAAATTATTTATGAAAGGCATGTAGCTTTCGCAAGGATGCTTTTGTTCAATGCTAAGCGGGATGCTCGTTGACAATGGTTCGAGTGTTTGGAAAGCAAGTTCAATTAATTCACTGGCAAGATCTTCCAAGATATATTTCTTACCATATCGCTTTGAAGAATCTAGTCATCACGATAAATCACTTGATTATATTCTATACGGAAACCAAAAGCAATGAATCAATTTCTGATTTTAATAGGAGGTTTTCAAAATTTATTTCAGGCACTTTGCAAAAGAATTAGAGCCTCAGGAAAGCGAGCTGTGGTTTACTTTTCATTGAGGAAGCTCTTTCTATTGTCTTGGCTTTTATCTCAAGGAGAGAAAGCCGCGTAGCACTTATTGTCGATGTTTGTTATGCACAGAGAAATGAAGGTAATGTGTGGGCTTCTGAGGTTCTCTGTGATATAGAAAGAAACAAAGTTTTTGTTCAGAGAGACGAGAGGGCCGGTGAAGAAAAAATTGGAATTTCTTTACAAGAAGGTGAATTTCTAAATTCGTGAATAAAGATTTCCAAAAAAGATGTCGAAAAAGGTTCTGAGTATTGTTGAAAAGGCAAGAATCTAATCATTAAAGAGATTCTAGTCAAAACTTCGTTGTCAACAAGCCCAGAACAACACTATGATAAGCATGGAAGATCATTGCAATAATTTTGTGAATAGTGAGGAAAATAGGCGGGTTTCTTAAACATGTTTGCAAGATTAGGAAAGGTACTTTCTTCAAGAATTGATGTCCTACGAAGAACATACAGGCATTATGGAGAAACACACCTTGGATTTTTTATTTTTAGCCTAAATGCACTGCTACGAGAAAATGGCGGTCCAGATCTACACCAAATTTCCTGAGCAGAAAAAGAGTCAAACAATGAAGAGAAAGAAAGTCGCCATGTTCTGAGAAGTCTACATCTAGCAAAATGTTCTGCCAAAGAAGAGGAAGTATAGCCAAAGGGTGAAATACTCATAGTTTTCTACTGAGTCTAGTTTGCTTTGAATATACTGCACATAATTTCTTTGGTTGAGAAACAAGCTTACTATGCAAAGGGTATGTGCAAAATTTTGTATATGGAAGATACCTCATCGTTGACATCTCTCTGCCTTTTGATTTTTAAGTTTTCGGTGAGTATGAAGCAGTGTAAAAATATAACAAACGAAAGATGTTGGATTGGTTCCATTGGTGATTTGGACTTCACTGAGTAAGTTCAACCATACATATACATGTATGGTTGTACATAAATAAGCTCGGAGTTGAGGCATTCCCAGGTTAAGAGAAGTATTTCTGGTTTATCATTTGGATTCAGAATAAAAGTCCTTAGAAGAGAGAGGTTTCGAGAGAAGTTTGAAATTTTCAGGAGATTTTACGATTAAGATAAAAATTCGGATTTTGAGCTCGACTCCATGCAATAAAGAGCTCTTTGGTCCTACAAGCTAAGCTTTTCTCCATGCCAATAAAGGCTGACGGTTACAAGTTCTCAACACTTTTGCTGCATGCAGTGTTGTCTGGTGGGGCTAGATGTTTGTGCTGGCTAATTACGGCTGAAATGAAAAGTCAGAGACGAGTCTCTACGCAATTCAAGGTTGCGTGTTGAGAAAATTAATATTATCAGATTTAAAAAGAATTGGAACATAGTTCAAATAAGAAATAATCGCAAGACTCAACATATGTTGCTCAGTGATTCACTATATTGAGTGAGCTTAATTGTTCATTGCAATGCAGGCGGTACGGCGAGTCATTAGTGATTTGAGATCGTGATGGCATTTTAGGGAGCCTAAAATAGTTATTTTGAGTAATCGAATTGGAGTATTAAAACGATTACTACGAAATAATAGCAGTTTTAGATTCCTTGTCTGCAGCTCCCGGAAGTAGTGAAAACGCAGACTTTTAATGAAAGGCAGGTTTCCGGAAAGCTAATGCTAAGACATTTGTACATGTTGGGTCTTACGGATATTCCAGATTTCTTTGAACTACAAATTAAAGTGGCATGAAGTTTTGGGCGAAAGCGGCATGATGTCTATTCAAATGTAGACGGAGTTTTCTATGCGTGTTAATTGGGCACGTGTATGGCGAGTTTGAGCCATTTGTCGGCAGATGCATTTGCCTGGCATGTTGGTTTGCTTGCTTTTCCAGAGTGTAATATGCGGTACGCTAAGCGCTTACTAAACTCAATTGAGCTTTCGCTTTGAGGAGGCTGCGATCCAAATATAAGAGATTTCAGCAGACCTCTTCGAGATGTCTGTTTCCCTGAGCTCGTCTTTTAAAATTGGATTTGACTTATTCTAGAGGGAAATTCGATTTTGTGACTTTGGCAATTCTAATCCCTGAGAAAAGATTACATGGATTCATAAAATGAATTTCAAATTCAGAATCTGCTTGTGAGAGGTTTCAATCCGTCTTCCACTTTTGAGTTGAGTCCAGAGCCACTTTTGAGAAACAAATCTGGTCATATGAATATATAAGCACTCATCAAATTTATCTTGGTTTTCTCATCTGTTGACTATATTAGGGTTTGGTCAACATCATTCGCGGGAACAGAGATGGATTTTCTCATTTGAGGCTAGAGAGTTGGAGACAATTCGGAGATGTTATTACCAGGTGTCTATCAGTCTATTTACAAATAAATCTTCTTTGGAGGCTACATGTGCAGGTTTCTTTCGAGTAAAGGGTCTCCTATCAACTAGTGGCTTTTATTGCGCATAAAATTGCAAATCGAGGTATTTAGCAGTCGCAGCGAGTGTTAGCAACATCCAACATCAAAATATGACATGAAACCTATGATGTTCATATTCCACAGGCGGAGTCTAAAAATCTTTCTTTGGAGATCGAGGAGCGAGAGAAACTTTGCCGTGACGTTTTTGAGAAGCGGCATGACAAATTTAGAGGAGATGGCTGCGAAATGGTTCACGGATTTTGTTTTGTGGCTCCGGTGACATGTAGGGAAAGCATGGCTCTGTATATTATTGAGGATGTCAGGCCAATGACGGATCTATCCAGGCTCGGATCCGATGGTCTTGCGATCATCACAAAACTAAAGCAGAAACTTATGAGAGGTGGTGCGCAAAATGGTTTGGTTTAAACCATTATTTACAAAATCTGTAGTTATGATGCATTACAGAGCATCTCTCAGTATCTTTCTCAGAAAGCTGCTATGTAGCTTAGCGCAAGAAGTTTTGTAGTTTTCAAAACGTGGGTGATTTTGTAAAAAGGAATGTAGCAGTGGGACCCAAAATACACCATTCGTTCTTTTAACTTCCGATACTACTTTTGGTTTTATATTATACGCATATTATATATATAATATTAGCATATGTATAATTAATTCCAAAATTTCCAAGAATCGAGTTTTAGCGATCATAACGAGTTAGTTGAGATTAGATAGCGGATATAAAAGCGAGAGATAAGAAGAGGAGAAGGGAGTTCCCGTTTTTGGAACTCACGAAAACTGACAGAATCTTTTGTATTGAGATTTCTGAGTGATTATTAGGACTGAAAGATGAGCTTCTAGCATTCGTTGATATTGATGTGTCTTCCTAGTTTACCTGGCGTATCTATGCTACTGTTCTTTGAATAAAATGAAGTATTGAAGAAGCAAAGTCTCTTTTTCAGTGTGTAAATAGGAATTTTAAAACCCTTAACTCGGTGCTCCTTCATTTTAAGTGTTCTTTTCTTATAATTCTTCTAAAGTTTGAGACAGTATCGATTACGCCTGTGACCTATCCTCTGTTTGGGCTTTTCCTTTTCATTCTTCTTCTGGTCGTCATTCTATGTCGAAATGAGATAATAGCGATGCAGGACATTTTATAGCATTTGATTTTGAAGGTTTAATGATTAAAAAATGCGGAGGTGATTAAATAAGGATCAATATTTTTGTGACATAATTATATGAATTTCGTATTTCGAGTCCTTTTCACGACCAGGAACCTGTTTCTCTTTAAAGGTTCAATAGGGACAAAGAGCGAGCCTATTGCATTATTTAGCAGAGGCATTGAGAGAGGCTCCTCTGAAAGTACAACTTATCCTTGGAAAAAGCAAAGCTTTTGCTTTTGGTGTCGAAGCTTTAAAAGACTTTAGAGCATGCATCTTGCACTCCCATCATGTTCCTTTGTCCCAAAGTCAGGTGTGAAAGACATTCATATGAGGACAGGACGCATATGAGTGAGAGAGGAAGAAGTGGATAGTTGTGAATGCTTGAAATATGATTTAGAAGATCAGAAGCCCACTAAACTCATTAAAGGCCAAACGATCTGGCTTCGAATTATTGGTTTGGATCAAATTTTGAGAGTTCTACAATATTAATATGATAAATGTCTCTGGAATGGTCAAGAGAAATTATCAACTCCCATTAGCCAGAAGACACATTTTATGGATTTCCTCTTGGTATGCTAATGACCGCGTGTGCTCGTACTTAATTTGAAATACACCTCTGGTTTATACGAGAAAAAGAAGGCAAAGGTTTTTGAGAGTCAAAAGTTGCCATAGCTTCTACATGTTATAGATAAATGACGTGAGTGGGTGGAAAAATGCAAAGTGGGATATTTCTTAAATGTTTTCACGAAGACGATACTTGAGAGAGAGAGTGACAGCAGAGTTCCATGCGGGAGGAGTGTGGAGGCCCCCTCTCTTGGAAGACAACAACCAACAAAATCCTTCGAGCTTTATTTACTATTGGCCCAATACACTCTTTTCTGAGATGTCATAAAATGATCATTTGCATGTCATAAATGCCCAATTTTTTTGAAGAGCAAAAAATAAAATACTACTTCCCTTACCTACTTGCATCCAATCAGCAGTTGAAAAGCTCCTGTTTCGACGCTGAACATGACTTCATGAGAAAATCCATCCACCCTCATTTCGCCAACATAGAGTGGATTCTCATGCCAATGAGACTACTTCACCAAATGGATCGAAGCCATCCCTTTAAGAGAAACCACGATGACTACTGTCATCATAACAGATTGATTGGGACTCATATCCTCTCTAGATTTTGCTACATCTATGGGAAGATGCGTAACGGTAATGCTAGTGACATTTGGATCCAAGAAGATGGTTGAATTACATCCACAAATGTTCCATGTTACATTGGGTCATTACTACTTATTACCCTCAAGGCAATGGACTGTGCAGAATCTCATATTAAAAAGTTTGGTGTTTCATCATCCGAGAAGTTGCACCAGAGGACACAAGAAGTCTACACGGCATGCGAAAGCTAGTACATGCAGCTATGAGGCTAGCGAGTGTGCCAAAAGTGTTGGAATGTCACTACCATCTCGCGTGAGTACGGATGACAGGCTCAAACTCGGCCTCGGTGTACCGATTGTGAAAGTTGATTGCGAGTGTGTCCACGCAGAAGACAACGAGCATGATCAGAAGGATTAATCGAGACTTCTTACATCTTCGATGCGCTTGCAGAGAAGTCTATAACGAGAGCACTACACCATGCAAGAGAGCATCAGAAGGCTTTTGATAGAAAGAACAAAGGCGCGCGATTTCAAATGTTGGGGACAGGCTGTCCCAGTGCGGACTCAAGAGAGAAAGACAGGGAGCAAAGCAGCACAGGAGACTTTGATAACTTATGGCGCTGGCCCTTATCTCCTGTGTGGGCTGTTGTTGGTAACAATGCTCATTTCCTGTGAGTCGAATGGGCTGAGCATGTTTGTCACTCTCAGTGGCGGATGCTCGAAACATTATTTCTCTTGATCCTATCATGTTTGAAAGCCTTTTTATCTTTTTCTTTTCTCATTATAAATATTTCACCCATCGATTGCATTACAGAAATTTAGAAAAATAATACAGAGCCAATAGAAAAGAGAAAGAGGGAAAGATTGTAAAAACAAGAGAGTGCAGCCATGCCAAAAAGAGAAACAAAATGTGAAAGTGTGCAGGCTCAAGTGCCACTCTCTGAAAAACACATTCCTAGGGCCAGTCACATGCCACTAATCTCTTGACTAATTAGTTTTAAATTACCTATCGACTGGGTTAGTGAATCATATTTTCCAGACGATCTTAATCTTGGTTTTTCGACAGTCGAATGAATTAAGGATAGAAAAGTAAAAGGCTCAAACCAGCTCGAAAATATGAACCTAAGATTCCAAAAGAAGAATGACTCTTATCTATTCTAAATGTGAGTCAAAAACCAATGTTGGTTCTAATGAACTCAACATGGACTGACAGAAAAGGAATGTAAAACAACTCAAATAAACTAAAAAACGGGGCTGAATAAAAGAGGTCGTGTAGGCTCATATCTTAAGCCTTCAACGTTTTGATTATTCTTTTGCAAATATATCTATGTGACTTGTTTTTATACATATATAAATGACATTGAACAGTTCATTCTAACATATGCTTTTAAAATTTCAATTTGAAAAATTAGAGAATAAAAATATATTTTAAAACAGTTTAATCCTATGAGATAGTAGATTAAGTGAAAGAAAATGTGGAACAAGCACTCTTTAACCTAGAGTTCATGGGAAGAAGCAGAAATAGACTTAGATTAGTTTTTTGCTTTCAAAGAATAAAATGTTTGTAAAAAGAGTTTGTAATCCGTGCACTCTGAAAGAAGAAAAAATGTTAGATCGATGGGATTAGGGTAGAAAGCTTGGTTTGATAGTATTTAATTTATACTGTATGACTACCTCATTTAGAAAAAATAATATTATCAGATGCCGAAAAATTCATTTAATGGGCTGTTAGCACAGTCAATATTTTACAGAAGACTCTGAATTTGAAGTTCTTGATGCCTTTAAAGAGCACCATACCCATATTAGGAACTACTTTGTTAATACCCTATAAAATTTATCATATATCAAATGTGATGGCTAAATCATTTTAAAATAACCAATAAACAGTTTTGTGCAAAATTGTTATTGTTCTTGAAGTCTTATGAAGACATCTTATTCTTTGATTAATCTTCACTGTTTCTGTTAATTTTGAAAATGCATTATTTTTCATGATAGAAAAAGCCCGCTACAAAAACTCTATTTTCCCCTCATTTTACCCACAACTTTCACTAGAATTAACCTCTGTTTTGTCCTTTTCCCCATGAATTTCCTCTCTATTTTTCCTCATTTCCCTTCTTCCTTTCACAAAAAAACCCCTTTGATAAGGTTTAACTCCACTTTTGCCTTATCGAACATTTGAATCCTTTAAAAAATCCTTGAAAAAAAAACATAAAAAACGGTATTTTTAAGCTATGAGCCCTCGCCCTGGGTACAAGCCTAAACCACTTCCCCACCATGCGACTTGGCACTGGAACCCAGCGCAAAAGCTGAAAAGGTGCTTATGTAATCGAGCGCTGTTGAAACACATTTCTCTTGTTACGTTAAAACCTCCGATTCCAATTAGCTCCCTTTGTTATAACGCTTGATCCCTTTGCCTCTTAACAAGGCAAAAGCCCATAATCGGGCATAAACCTCATATAAAACCCTCTTGACCCATTTCTATTTTTAATTTTATTTAAGCCCATTTTTCATATTATAACACTGACCCATAGGTTCATTGGTTGAAGCCCTTGTCGGGTTGATCTTAAACCAATCAGCAGCCTACGCAATCTGGCATCGGAGATTTCCATTTGAGCACATTTATTCTGTATTCCCGCGCCCCAGCTACTCGAGTTGGTGATCTCACAGATGGCTTTTCGACGGGTTGATGCTCAGCTAGATCCGATCCGGCAGCCCCACATCACTCCATCCCAAAGCCACATTCCTCTTGCCTTTGGACCTCTAAAGTACGCTCTGCGCTTTCATCGATTTTGTCCTCGGATCAACGGTGCCACATCTCGTCCAGTGAAGGCTTTCCAGTGCACCCTTTCCTCTCTCACTCCCTGCGAGTCGCAATCCTCTCGATTACATTTGGGCCATCCATCCCTTGTCCAGGTGGATGCAGTTGAACCTCAACCTTTGCTAAACCTTTCTTGAACCTCGTTGTATAATGTCTCGGAGAATCTTTCTGTAGTTATCGGTCCTGCACTGTCGATGGCCGCATGCGTGTCAGCATTCTTACTGCGTATTTTATTTTGTTCGACCTTGAGATTTTGATTTGAGGCATTCATTCCTCCTTGAATCAGGTGGTCCAGCTCAACCCAGATACGCCCAACTCTCTTGTGTCTCTGCACTGATCGAGTTTAATCTTCGGTTGCTCTGTTTCTTGATCTGACGTCCAGGTTGTACCGCCTTTGGCTGCTCCTTACTGTCACCACCCGCCGCATCTTGTTATTTATCGCACTCTCTCCACATATGTCGATGCGACGCCCACGGTCACCCGCGACTGATGCGACAGTTTCGCGTGGAGTTTAAGCCTTTGAAACGATTAATGGTCCAAATTCTTCCGTGCTGTGGTGGTTTCGGAGAGAGCCACGTGTCAGGCTACAGTAAAGAATATCACGTTCGAAAAAGGTGAAACCACCTCTCCTCTCATTTCTTCTAAAACCAGCTGGTTTCATATGACCAAAACCACCCCCATTTACATTTTGCATTTCATCGCATTTAACCTCCTTAGTTGATCTCTGGCGGATTGAGACTAGTTCTTAATTTCGCAGGTTCATGCTTTACCTCACCCGCCATGCACCAAGGACTTCATTGATCAACCCTCAGCGTTGACCCAGTACGAGGCCTATCTCTGTCTGTACGACCGGAGTCCTTTGAATACTGACCCATTCATTTCCTTGCTTTTCCTCATACAAAAGTTTGACGTTTTCACTTTGTATTTTTACGTCGTTTTCATGTATAAAAGTGACCCCTCGAGTTTATGTTTTACGATAAATATACGTGCAGTGCTCGCAGGATACGATGGCCCCTAGCTCCAATCACCACCATTTGATCCTGGCCACGACTATGTTTTTAAACTCAGTGAAAGTAGTCTGCATGCATTGGATGCTTTTTCATCCAACGGTTATGCCTCTAAACCTAAGCCTCCAAAGTGGTCTAACCCAAACACGCGAGGACTTTTCTAATGTATTGTGCACATTTCGATGGGATTTTCCATTATGTTAAAAGGAAAAAATAAAAGGCTGGGGATGATGGTCCCCAGTGCCCTTTGACTCGTCAAAGGATCTTTCCACGGGGTTTCCCATGTCGACGTTTTACGTGCCTCATGAACGCAGCAGCGCTATAGAGCCCAACTGTGCGTTTGCATACAGAGACACAACAAAATTTCAATCAAGTAAAGAGTACCCGGTGTGAAAGATCTGACTTCGCACGGTAGAAGGAGATGAATGAATTCAAGATGGTACTGCATGTTTTGAGGGAAGGATTGCGGCCTAAATCGACTATATGAGCACTAGTCCACTCAATTGTACACAATTGAAAAGGAACAAAAGATACAGTCGAGGCCCTAGTGTATCTTTAAAACACGAGAGTCGACGCCAGCTAACACATGTTTTTGAGGTTAAAACAATAATCTTTGCAAACGAGAAATGCCTCCTACTGCACGCCCGGAGGCCTGAACCCAGATCCTCTCGGCTACCAAAAAGCCACATGACGACCTCGAAAGCATTCAAAGGGGTCGAGTTAGCCACCACCGAACAGGAAAGATATTAGCATGAAATACAACCTGTAATAGTTAATTTTAACCAAAGAACTGACTCTTGATTTGTTAGCATAGTTAATTGCCAAGAGATGACTGAGCCTTGAAGTCTGAAATAAAATCTTCAGGTGGGCACTTATGCATATGTAAACCAATTAATACGGAGAAATATCTAAAATCTTCTCCATTGAGCCACTCGAGGGCGAGAAGCATTGAAACTCTATCAGTGGGTCTATAGATCTTTCATCATCCACCTCCTCATCTGTAAAATCTTCTTGAGGAAGCTCATTGCAAGGGTGCTTCAGTTGCTGAACTCTAGTCTTTCATGCTTGTGCTCGAAAATTTTCATGCATGTAAATAGTGTTCGAGGCTCTTGAAGCTCTTGTTCTGTGCAGCAGACGTTTCAAATAGTTGAGTGTGAAGAAAAGATGATTCTTTGGGCAGAAACATGAGACATTGAACTTGAAAGATATGCTTGTTTGACATCAATATACAAGCTGATTCTTGGGATCCTGGTCTATATCACGGTGGAAGTACTTCTTTCTTTTAGTTATTTTTTTCCTTTTGCCTTTATGCATTTTGTCCAATTATTCTCTGATAAAGAACAACAAGCATAGAGTTAGGATTTACTATTCTCGATGCCCTTTTCTAGCTAATAGCTTTATGTCAATGTTTTTCCTCCAAATTGTGTATTTAAGAATGATTACAATATAGTCAAGCGGTTAGGAATGCTGAAGTATTCCTAGATCTGTCTAAATTAAACATCGTTCTTAAATGTTATTTTCATTACATATAGATAAATCTAGATTAGGAAGGTTTATGGTTTGCCCTATATTTAGTCCTTTCTTCATTAATCACGAAAATTTCTAAGAACATCTTTGAAAAAGTTTAGATTTAAAAGTATCTTATCGATCTTGGAAAAACTGCACTTCGTTTCATCTGTCATTTTCATCCTTAAAAGTAATTATGTGGATTCTTTGGATTGTTTCTGTCTCCTTGAGTGGCTTTAATACAAAACTTGTCAAAGAAGTCTAAGTTATTGTCCTTTGGTGAGTTTTAAACGATTACCTAAAAAGGCTTTTCTTGTTTTAAATCTTTTGATAAATCTACGTTAGTGTATATTTTCACCTTCAACACTTTTGTTGTTTACATTCCATCATTTAATCTCAAAGAACTTTTCGATATGAGATGACTTGCCCCTTAGACCACTCTTGAGGGCATTGTTGCACAATTAAAACTCTTTTATGACTCCATGGCTCAATGGACTAAAAACTAGCGTCATTTCTATCCTATCGGCCAAAGTTTGTTACGTTGCTTGCAACTTCACACATGTGAGCTCTTTCATTTTTAGGACTTTTCCACTCAATTAAAAATCATGCTCAACCATCCAAAACAAAAACAACACCCTTGCTCTTAATAACTAGCCTAATATCACACATAAAAAGCCTTAAAGACTAAATCAATCTTTGCACTTGTTAGAGAGATCCCTCTCGTATTTAGGAGGAGCTGAGATCCTAGAATCCCCAAAGTGGTTCAAGTGTTGTCTCTACGGTTTGTATTTGCTAATCTTGCAAATTTAAAGATTCCTAACAAGGTCAAGGGATTAAGATTATGGTTAAGTTTTGGTGAAGGTTAGGGTTAGGTTATAGTTAAGGTCAAGGTTAATGTTATGTTAAGGGTAAATTCAAGGTTGAGGGTAAGGTTAGGTTAAGGTGAGGTTAAGGGTAGAGTCAAGGTTAAGGTTAGGGTAAGGTTAAGGTTAAGGTTTGGGGAAGGTTGAGAGTTAAGGTTAAGGTTAAGGTCAAGGTTAATGGTAAAGTTTAGGTTAAGGGTATGGTTAAGGGTAAGGTTAAGGTGAGGTGGAGGTTTAGGTTAAAGAAAGGTTGGGGTTAAGGTTAAGGTTAAGGTTGCGGTTGAGGCTAAGGTTAGAGTTAGGTTAAGGGTAAAGGGTTAAGGTTAAGGTTAAGGTTATGGTTAGAGAGTTTAAGAAGTAAGGTCAGGTTAAGGTTAAGGTTAAGGTTATAGGGAAGTTTAAGTTTAAGATTAAGTGTTAGGTTAAGAGGTAAAGAAAGTTAAGGTTAGGGTTAAGGTTTGCTCAAAGGTTAGGGTTAGGTTATAGTGAGGTTAAAGATAAGGTTAATGTAAGATTAGGGTTAGTTGAAGTTCAAAGTTAGATTTATAAGGTTTAGGTGGAGTAGAGGTTAAGGTTATAAAGTTTAGGCAAGGTTAAGGGATTTAAGGGATTAAGGGTTAAGGTTAAATGTCTATGGTTAAGGTTAAGGTTAAAGGTATGAAAGTTAAGGTTGAGAGTAAGGTTAAAGAGGTGAAGTTAGTAGGTTAAGTAGGCGGAGTTATAAGTTAAGGTTATAGGTTTAAACGAGTTAAGGTTAGGTTAGTAAGGTTAGGGTGAGGTTAGGTTGTTTATTAAGGTTAAGGTTATCGGTTTAGTCAAGTTAAAGGTTAATAATAAGGGGGGTAAGGAATTAAGTTTAAGGTTAGGGGTAAAGTCGAGAGTTAAAGTTAAGGATTATAGTTATGGTAAATTTTAAGGTTGAAAGGTTGGGGTTAGGTTATAGTTAAGTTCAAGGTTAAGGATAGGTTAAAGTTAAGGTTAAGGTTAAAGGTTAAGGCTAAGGTTAGGTTAAGGGTTTGGTAAAGGTCAAGGTTAAGGGTAAATTCAAGGTTAAGGTTAGGTTAGAGGGTAAGGTGAGGGTAAAAGGTTCAAGATAAGGCTAATATTAAGGGTTTGGTTAAGGTTAAGGGTAAGATTAAAGTTAAGGTTAGGTTAAGGGTAAAGTTAATGTTAAGGTTAAGGGTTTGGTCAAGGTTAAGATTAGGTTATAGTTAAGGTCAGGGTTAAGGTTATGGTTAAGGTAAAGGTTAAGATAAGGTTAGGTTAAGGTTATGGTTCGAGGTAAGGCTAAGGGTAAAGTTAAGGTTAAGGTTAGTTTAAGGTTAAGATAAGGTTAAGGGTAGGGTTAAGGTCAAGGTCAAGGTTAATGTTCGGGTTAAGGTTAAGGGTAAGGCTAAGGTAAGGATAAGGTTAAGGTTAAGGTTAGCTTAAGGGTTTGGTCGAGGTGAAGATTAAGGTTAGGTAAGGATAAGTTTAAGGTTAAGAACAAAGGTAAAAGGTTAAGGTTAAGGTTAGGTTAAGGTTAAGATTAGGTTAAGGTGAAAGTTAAGGTTAAGGTTAAAGTGAAGGGTAACGTTAGGGCAAGGTTAAGGTGATGGTTAGGTTAAGGGTAAGGGTTATAGTTAAGGTTAAGGGTTAGGGTTAACGTTACGGGAAGGTTAGAGTTAAATTTAAGGTTAAGGTTAAGGGTTTGGTCAAGGTTAGGGTTTAGGTTATATTTAAGGTTAAGGTGAAGGTTAAGGGTAAGGTTAAGGTTAAGGTTACGAGGTTTAGTCAGTGTTAAGGTTAAGGTTAAGGGGTTTGGTCAAGGTTAGGGTGAGGTTATAGTTAAGGTTAAGGTTAAGGGTAAGGTTAGGAAAGGTTAGGTTGTTTGTTAAGGTTAAGGTTACTCGTTTTAGTCGTGTTAAAGTTAAGGTTAAGGGGGATAAGGTTAAGTTTAAGGTTAAGGGTAAGGTCAAGGTTAAGATTAAGGTTATGGTTATGGGAAGTTTAAGGTAAAGGTTATGGTTAAGGTTAGGGTTAGGGTTAGGTTATAGTTAAGGTCAAGGTTAATTTTAGGTTAAAGTTAAAGTTAAGGTTAAGGTTAGGGTAAATTTAGGGTAAGGTTAGGGCTAAGGTCGGGTTAAGGTTAAGGTTAAAGTTAAGGTTAGGGGAAGGTCAAGGTTAAAGTAAGGTTAAGGTAAGGTTAAGGTTAAGTTTAAGGTTAAGGTAAGGTTAAGGTTAAGGTTATAGTTAATGATAAGGGTAATTTTAACATTAAGGTAAAGGTTATGGTTAGGATAGGGTTAAGGTTAGAGTAAGGTTAGTTAGGTCAAGGTTAAGGGTTTAGTGTTAAGTTTAAGGTTAACGTTATGGTTAAGAGTTAAGGTTAATTTTAAGAGTTTGGTCAAGGTTAGGGTTACATTATAGTTAACATTAACCTTAATCTTAATCCCTAACCTTGACCAAGCTATAACGCTATATATAACGCTTTAACCTTAACCTTAACCTTAAGTTACCCTTCCCCTAACCATAACCCTCATCTTTAGCGTTAACCTTAACCTTAACCTAACCTTAACCATAAACCTTGACCTTAAACGTATTTAACTATGACGTAACTGCACTTGACCGCTAAACTTAACGCTTAACCTTCCTCACCTTAACCTTAACATTACCCTTAACTTTAACCTTGACTTTGCCCTTAACCTTACCCTTAACCTTAACCTTAACATTTACTGACAAAACCTTAACCTTAACCTTACCCTTTACACCCTAACCTTAACCTGAATTTACTTATATACTAACATCTTCTACCGCTTAACCTTAACCATAATAAAACCTGTAACCTTAACCTTAACCTTATCCCTTACCCTTAACATTGACGTTAACCTTAACCTTAACCTCACCCTTACCCTTAACCTTCACCCTTAACTTAACCTTGACTTTACCCTTAACCTAACCTTAACCTTAAATATAACCTAAGCCTATCCTTGACCTTTAAATTTACACTTAACTTTGACCTTAACCTTAACCTACGACCTTGACCTTAACCTATACTTAACGTTAACACCTTAAGCTTAATCTTGTCTTACCCTTAACCTTAGCCTTTCTACAACCTTAACCTTAACCTTAACCTAACTTTAACCTTAACCTTAAAATTAACCCTAACCTGAGCATAAAATTGTAACCTTAACCTTAAATTTAACCTTAACCTAACCTTAGCTTAAACGTAACCTTAACCTTAACTGACTTTGGTTAGGTAAAGTCAAGTTTCGAAGTTACGTTGAGGGTAAAGTCAAGGTTAAGGTTAAGGTTAGAGTTATAGTTAAGGTCAAGGTTAAGTGTTAGGGTTAAAGTTAAGGTTAAAGGTTAAGGTTACGAGTTTAGTCAGGTTAAGGGTAAATTCAAGGTTAAGGTTAGGTTAAGGTTAAGGTTAGGGTTAAGGTTTAGGATAAGGTTAAGGGTAAGGGTTTGGTTGACGTGAAGGGTAAGTTTAAGGTTAAGGTTAGGTTAAGGGTAAAGTTAAGGTCAGGGTTAAAGTTAAGGGTTTGGTCAAGTTTAGGGTAAGGTTAAGGTTAGGGTTACTGGTTTAGTCAAGTTAAGGTTAAAGATAAGGGGGTAAGGTTAAGTTTAAGGTTAAGGGTAAGGTCAAGGTTAAGCTTCAGGTTATGGTTATGAAAAGTTTAAGGTTAAGGTTATGGTTAAGGTTAAGGTTAGGGTTAGGTTTTTATTTAGTTCATGGTTAAGTTTAGGTTAAAGTTAAGGTTAAGGTTAGGTTAAAGTTAACGTTAAGGTTATGGTAAGATTCAGGTTAAGGTTAGGTTAAGGTTAAGGTTAAATTTAATGCTAGGGGAAGGTTAAGGTAAGGTTAAGGTTAAGTTTAAGGTTAAGGGTAAGGTTAGAGTTAAGGTTATAGTTAATGATAAGTGTAATTTTAACAATAAGGTAAAGGTTATGGTTATGTTAGGGCTAAGGTAAGGGTAACGTTAAGGGTTAGGTCAAGGTTAAAGGTTTAGTCAGGTTAAGGTTAAGGTTAAATTTATGGTTAAGGTTAATTTTAAGGGTTTGGTCAAGGTTAGGGTTAGGTTATAGTTAACCTTAACCTTAATCTTAACCCTAACCTTGACCAAACCCTCAACCTTAACCTTAACCTTAACATTAAGTTTAACCTTAACCTTCCCCTAAGCTTAACCCTAACCTTAACATTAACCTGAACCTTAACCATAATCTTAACCTTAACCTAACCCTTAACCGTAACCTTAACCTTGACTTTACCCTTAACATTGACCTTAAACTTAACCTTAACCTTAACCTTCCCCTAACCTTAACCTTAACCTTACCCTTAACCTTCACCTTGACTTTACCCTTAACCTTACCCGTAACCTTAACCTTCACCTTAACCTAACAAAACCCTAACCTTAACCTTAACCTTACCCTTAACCTAACATTAACCTTGACTTTACCTTAACCTAACCTTAAATTTACCCTTAACCTTAACCTTAACCATACTAAACCTGTATCCTTAAACTTAACCTTAACTTTACCCTTAACTTTGGCCTTACCCTTAACATTCACCTTAACCTTAACCTTAGCCTTAACCTAACTATAACCTTACCCTTAATGTAACTTAACCTTAAACTTGACCTTGGCATTAACCTTAACATTAACCTTACCCATAACCTTCACCTTAACCTTAACCTGACTAAACCTGTAACCCTTAACCTTATCCTTACTCTTAACCTTCACCTTAACCTTAACCTTGACTTTACCCTTAACCTAACCTTAACCTTAAATATAACCTAAGCCTACACTTGACCTTAAATTTACCCTTAACCTTGACCTTGACCTTGACCTTGACCTTGACCTTACCTTAACCTTAACATTAACCTTAACGTTAACCTTATCTTACCCTTAACCTTAACCTTCCCAAAACCTTAACCTTAACCTTAACCTTAACCTAACCTTAACCTTAAACTTAAACTTAACCTTAACCTGACTAAAATCGTAACCTTAACCTTAGCTTTAACCTTAACCTAACCTTAACCTTAACCTTAACTTTGGTTAGGTAAAGTCAAGGTTCAAGTTACGTTAAGGGTAAATTCAAGGTTAAGGTGAGGGTTAGGTTATAGTTAAGTTCAAGGTTAAGGTTCGGTTAAATTTAAGGTTACAGGTTTAGTCAGGTTAAGGTTAAGGTTAAGGGTAAAGTCAAGGTTAAGGTTAGGTTAAGGTTAAAGTTAGGGTAAAGGTTCAGGTTAACATTAAGGTTAAGGGTTTGGTTAAGGTTAAGGGTAAGGTTAAGGTTAAGGTTAGGTTAAGGGTAAAGTTAAGGTTAAGGTTAAGGGTTTGGTTAAGGTTAGGGTTAGGTTAAGGTTAAGGTTACTGGTTTAGTCAGGTTAAGTTTAAGGATAAGGGGTGAGGTTTAGTTTAAGGTTAAGGGTAAGGTCAAGGTTAAGTCTAAGGTTATGGTTATGGGAAGTTTAAGGTTAACGTTATGGTTAAGGTTAAGGTTAGGGTTAGGTTATAGTTAAGGTCAAGGTTAAGTTTAGGTTAAAGTTAACGTTATGTTTAGGATAAAGTTAAGGTTAAGGTTAGGGTAAGGTTTAGGCTAAGGTTAGGTTAAGGTTAAGGTTAAAGTTAAGGTTAGGGAAAGGTTAAGGTTAAAGTTAGCTTAAGGTAAGGCTAAGGTTAATTTTAAGGTTAAGGGTAAGGTTATGGTTAATGTTATAGTTAATGATAAGGGTAATTTTAGCATTAAGATAAAGGTTATGGTTAGGTTAAGGCTAAGGTTAGGGTAAGGTTAAGGGTTAGGTGAAGGTTAAGGGTTTAGTCAGGTTAAGGTTAAGGTTAATTTTAAGGGTTTGGTCAAGGTTAGGGTTAGGTTATATTTAACCTTAACCTTAGCCTTAATCTTAACCCTAACCTTGACCAAACCCTTAACCTTAACCTTAATTTTAACCTTAAACTTCCACTAACCTTAACCCTAACCTAAACGTTAACCTGAACCTTAAACTTGATTTTACCTTAACCTAACCTTAACTTTACCCTTAACCTTAACCTTAACCTTCACAGTACTAAACTCGTAACCTTAACCTTAACCTTAACTTTACCCTTAACCTTGACCTTACCCTTAACATTCACCTTAACCTTAACCTTAACCTAACTATAACCTTACCCTTAATGTAACTTAACCCTAACCTTGACCTTGATATTAACCTTAACCTTAGCCTCACCGTTAATCTTCACCTTAACCTTAATCTTAACCTTATCCTTAACCTTAACCTGACTAAACCCGTAACCCTTAACCTTAACTTTACCCTTAACCTTCACCTTAACCTTAACCTTGACTTTACCCTTAACCTAACCTTAACCTTAAATATATCCTAAACCTATCCTTGACCTTAAATTTACCGTTAACCTTATCTTACCCTTAACCTTAACCTTCCCAAACCCTTAACCTTAACCTAACCTTAACCTTAACCTTAAAATTAACCTTAATATTAACTTTAACCTAACCTAACCTTAACCCTAAACCTGTAACCTTAACCTTAACCTTAACTTTGGTTAGGTAAAGTCAAGGTTCAGGTTACGTTAAGGGTAAAGTCAAGGTTAAGGTTAGGGTTAGGTTATAGTTAAGGGCAAGGTTAAGGTTAGGTTAAAGTTAAGGCTAAGGACAAGGTTACGAGATTAATCAGGTTAAGGTTAAGGTTAAGGGTAAAGTCAACGTTAAGGTTAGGGTTAAGGTTCAAGTTAAGGTTAAGGTTAAAGGTTTGGTTAAGGTTAAGGGTAAGGTTAAGGTTAAGGTTAGGTTAAGGGTAAAGTTAAGGTTAAGGTTAAGGTTAAGGGTTTGGTCAAGGTTAGGGTTAGGTTATAGTTAAGGTCATGGTTAAGGTTATGGTTTAGGTAAGGTTAAGATAAGGTTAAGAGTAAGGTTAAGGTTAAGGTTATGTTAAGGTTATGGTTAAGGTTAAGGTTAGGTTAAGGGAACAGTTAAGGTTATGGTTAGGGTTAAGGTTAGTGTAATGTTAGGGTTATGTTAAGGTTAGGTAAAGGTTTAGGTTAAGGTTAAGATTAATGTTAAGGTTAAGGGTTTTGTCAAGGTTAGGGTTAGGTTATATTTAAGGTCAAGGTTAAGGTTAGGTTATGGTTAAGGTTAAGCTTAAGGTGATGGGAAGGATAAGGTTAAAGTTAGGGTTAATTTCAGGTTAACGTTAAGGTTTGGTCGAGGTTAGAGTTAAGTTATAATTAAGGTCAAGGTTAAGGTTAGGTTAAGGTTAAGGTTAGGTTAAGGGTAAGATAAGGTTAAGGTTAAGTTTAGGGTAAGGTCAAGGTGAAGGTCAAGGTTAAGGTTAAGGTCAAGGTTAAGGGTAAAGTTAAGGTCAAGGTTAGGGTTAGGTTATAGTTAAAGTTAAGGTTAGGTTAAGGGTAAAGTCAATGTTAAGGTTAGGTTAAGGTTAAGGTTAAGGTTAAGGTTAAGGTTAACGGTTTGGTTAAGGTTAGGTTAAGGTTAAGGTTAAGGGTTTGGTTATGGTTAGGTTAAGCTTAAAGTTAATGTTATGGTTAGGGGAAGGTTAGGGTAATGTTAAGGTTATGGTTAGGGTAAGGTTAGGGTTAAGGTTAATGTTAAGGTTAAGGTTAAGGTTAAGGGTTTAGTTAAGGTTAAGTTTAGTTTAAGGTTAAGGTTAAAGTTAAGCGTTTGGTCAAGGTTTGGGTTAGGTTATAGTTAAGGTCAAGGTTGAGGTTATGGTTAAGGTAAGGTTAAGATAAGGTTAAGGGTAAGGTTAAGGCTTAAGTTAGGTTGAGATTATGGTTAAGGTATGGTTAAGGGTAAAGTTAAGGTTAAGGTTAGTTTAGGTTAAGTGTAAGCTCAAGGTTAAGATAAGGTTAAGTTTAAGGTTAGGTTAAGGTTAACATTTAAGGTTACAGGTCTTAGCCTTAACCTTCACTATAACCTACCCTTAAAATTAACCTTTACATAAACTTAACCTTAACCTTAACCATAACCTTAACCTTAACTTTGACCTTAACTATAAATTTAACCTTAACCAAACCCTTAACATTAACCTTAACCTTAACCTTACCCTTAACCTAACCTTAACCTGGACCTTAACTATAACCTAACCCTAACATTGACCAAACCCTTAACCTTAACCTTATCTTTAACCTAACCTTAACCTTGACTTTACCCTAAACCCTAACCTTAATCATAATCTTTACCTTAAGGTAACCTTAACCTGAACATTTACCTTAACGTAACCTTATCCTAACTTAACCCGTAACTTGAACCTTAACCTAACCTTAACCTTGAATTTACCCTTAACCTTAACTTTACCCTTACCTTAACCTTACCCTTAACCTTAACCTTGGCTTTACCCTTAACTTAACCTTAACCTTAACCTTATCTTAACCTTAACCTTATCCTTAACCTAACCATAACCTTTCCTTAACCTAACTTAACCTTAACCTTGACCTTGACCTTAACCTTAACTTTAACTGTACCCTAACATTAAGGGTTTACTCAGGTTAAGGTTAGTCAGGCTAAGGTTAAGCATAAGGTTAGGTTAAGGGTAAAGTCAAGGTTAAGGTAAAGTTAAGGTTAAGGTTAAGGTTAGGTTAGGGTTAAGGTTAGGTTAAGGGTGAAGTCAAGGTTAAGGTTAAGGTTGTGCTTAACGTTAAGGTTACATTTAGATTAAGGGTAAAGTTAAGGTTATGGTTAAAGTTAAGATTGGGTTAAGGGTAAGATAAGGTTAAGGTTAAGGTTAAGGTTAGCTTAAGGTTAATGTCAAGGTTAAGGTTAAGGTTAAGGTCAAGGTTAAGGGTAAAGTTAAGGTTAATGTTAGGGTTAGGTTATAGTTAAGGTTGAGGTTAGGTTATGGGTAAATTCTAGTTTAAGGTTAAGGTTAAGGGTAAGGGTAAGGTTAAGGTTTAGGGTTATGGGTTTAGTCAGGTTAAGGTTAAGGTTAAGTTGATGGTTAAGGGTAAGGTTAAGGTTAAGTTCAACGTCAAGGTTAAGGTTAAGTTACGTTAAGGGTAAAGTTATAGTCAGGTTAAGGTTAAGGTTAAGGTTATGAGTTTAGTCAGGTTAAGATTCAGGTTAAGGTTACGGGTTTAGTCAGGTTAAGGTTAACGTTAAGGGTCAAGATTAAGGTTAAGGTTAAGGTTAAGGTTAAATTTAGGTTAAGGTAAGGTTAAAGTTACAGGTTTAGTCAGGTTAAGGTTAAGGTTAATCTTAAGGTAAAGGTTAGGGTAAGTTTAAGGTTAAGGTTAAGGTCAAGGCTGGGTTATAGTGAAGGTTAAGGTTAGGATAAGGTTAAGGGTAAGGTTAAGGTTAGGGTTAGGTTATATTTAAGGTTATGGTTAAGGTTAGGTTAAGGGTAAAGTCAAGGTTCAGGTTAGGTTAAGGTTAAAATTAGGGTAAGATTGAGGTTATGGGTTTAGTCAGCTTAAGGTTAAGGATAAGGTTAAGGTTAATATTAAGGGTTTGGTCAAGGTTGTGGTTAGGTTAATTGTAAAGTTAAGGTTACAATTACGGTTAAGGTTAGGTTAAGGTTAAGATTAAGGTTAAGGTTAGATTAAGGTCAAGGTTAAGGTTAAGGTTAAGGTCAAGGTTAAGGGTAAAGTTAAGATCAAGGTTAGGGTTAGGTTAAGATTAACCTTAAATTTATCCTTAACCTTAACCTTAACCTTGACCTTAACCTAATGTTACCACTAACATTTACCTTAACCTTAACCTAACGTAACCTATAACCTTAATCGTAACCTTAACCTTACCATATCCTAACCTAACCTTAAGGTAATAGTTAAGGTAAAGGTTAGGGGTAGGGTTAGGTTAAGGTTAAGGTAATGGCTATGGGAAGTTTAACGTTAAGGTTAAGGTTAGTTGAAGTGTAAATTTAAGGTTAAGGTTAAGGTTTGGTCAAGGTTAGGGTTAGGTTATACAGTTAAGGTTAAGGTTAGGGTTAGGGTTAGGTTATAGTTAAGGTTAAGGTTAAGGTTACGGTTAGGTTATAGTTAAGGCTAAGGTTTAGGTTAGGGTTAGGTTATAGTTAAGGTTAAGGTAACATTAAGGTTAACGTTAAGTTAAAGGTTGAGGGTAATGTTAAGGTTAGGTTAATGTTAAGGTTATGGTTAAGGTTATTGTTAAGGGTAAGTTTAGGGTTAGGTTATAGTTAAGGTCAAGGTTATTGTCAAGGTTAGGTTGTGGTGTAGGTTATGACTAAGGTTAGGTTAACATTACGGTTAAGGTTAGGTTAAGGGTTAAGGTTAAGGTTAAGGTTAATGTTACGTTAAGGGTAAAGTCAAGGTTAAGGTTAGGTTAAGGTTAAGATAAGGTTAAGGTTAACGTTAAGGTTAAGGTTAAGGTTAGGTTAAGGGTAAATTTATGGTTAAGGTTAAGGCTAAGGATAAGGTTATAGTTAGGTTAAGGTTAAGGTTAAGATTAGGTTAAGATTAAGGTTAAATTTAGGGTTAGGTTATAGTTAAGGTTAAGGTTAGGTTAAGTTAAGGTTAAGGTTAGTTTAAGGGTTTGGTCAAGGTCAAGGTTAAGGCTATGTTAAGGGTAAGGTTAAGGTTATGAGTAAAGTTATGGTTAAGGTTAGGGTAACCTTAACCTTAACCTTAACTTTACCCTTAACATAAAATTACGGTTAACCTTAACCTTAACCTGACTAAACCCGTAACTGAATTTACCTTTAACCTTAACCTTAACCTTAGCCTAACCATAACCTTAACGTTAACCTTAACCTTATCTTAACCTTAACCTTCCCATAACCTTAACCTTAACCTTAACCATAACCTAACTTTAACCTTGACTTACCCTTAACCTTAATCTTAACCTGACTAAACCTGTAACTTTGACGTTAACCTTCACCCTTAACCTTAACCTTAACCTTAACCTAACCCTAACCATTAGGGTTAGGTTAAGGTTAAGGTTAAGGTTAAGGTTAAGGCTAAGGTTAGGTTAAGGGTTTAGTCAAGGTCAAGGTTAAGGGTAAAGTCAAGGTTAAGATTAAATTAAAGGTTAAGGTTAGGTTAAGGATAAGGTTAGGGTTAAGGTTCAGGTTAAGGTTAAGATTAAGGGTTTGGTTAAGGTTAAGGGCAAGGTTAAGGTTAATGTTAGGTTAAGGGTAAAGTTAAGGTTAAGGTTAAGGTTAAGGGTTTAGTCAATGTTAGGGTTAGGTTATAGTTATGGTCAAGGTTAAGGTTATGGTTAAGGTAAGGTTAAGATAAGGTTAAGGGTAAGGTTAGGTTAAGGTTATGGTTCAGGTAAGTTTAAGGGTAAAGTTAAGGTTAAGGTTAGGTTAAGGTTAAGATAAGGTTAAGGACAAGGTCAAGGTTAAGGTTAAGGGTAAGGTTAAGGTAAGTTTAAGGTTAAGGTTAAGGTTAAGGGTTTGGTCAAGGTCAAGGTTAAGGTTAGGTTAAGGGTAAGGTTAAGGTTATAGGTAAATTTAAGGTTAAGGTTAGGGTGATGTTAAGGTTAAGGTTAAGGGTAAGGTTAGGGTTAAGGTTAGGGTAAGGTGACACTAAGGTTAAGGTTAAGGTTTGGTCAAGGTGAGGGTTAGGTTAGTGTTAAGGTCAAGGTTATGTTTAGGTTATAGTTAAGGTTAAGGTTAAGGTTAGGTTAAGGTCAGATAAGTTTTAGGTTAAGGTTAAGGTTAAGGTTACGTTAAAGGTAAAGTTAAGGTTAAGGTCAAGGTTAAGGTTAAGGTTAATGTTAAGGTTAAGGTTAAGGTTAAGGTTCAGGTTAAGGTTAGTGTTAATTTTAAGGTTAGGATTAAGGTTAAGGTTAGGTTATAGTTAACCTTACACTTACCTTAATGTTAACCTTAAGGTAAAGTTAAGTTTAAGGTTAGGTTAAGGTTAAGATTAGGTTAAGGTGAAGGTTAAGGTTAATGTTAAGGGTTTGGTCAAGGTTAGGGTTTGGTTATAGTTATGGTCAAGGTTAAGGTTAAGGGTAAGGTTATAGTTAGGTTAAGGTTAAGTTTAAGGTTAGGTTAAGGTTAAGATAAGGTTAAGTTTAAGGTTAGGTTATGTTAAGTTTAAGGTCAAGGTTAAGGGTAAGGTTAAGGTTAGGTTAATGTTAAGATTAGGCTAAGGGTAAAGTTAAGGTTAAGGTTAAGGGTAAGGTTAGGGTGATGGTTAGGTTAATGGTAAGGTTATAGTTAAGGTTAAGGATTAGGGTTAAGGTTAGGGGAAGGTTAAGGTTAAATTTAAGGTTAAGTTTAAGGGTTTGGTAAAGGTTAGGGTTAGGTTATAGTTAAGGTTAAGGTGAAGGTTAAAGGTAAGATTAAGGTTAAGGTTACAGATTTAGTTAGGTTAAGGTTAAGGTTAAGGGGGTTGGTTGAGGTTAGGTTGAGGTTATAGTTAAGCTTAATGTTAACGGTAAGGTTAGGGTAAGGTTAGGTTGTTTGTTAAGGTTAAGGTTACCAGTTTAGTCAGGTTAAGATTAAGGATAAGGGGGTAAGGTTAAGCATAAGGCTAAGGGTAAGGTCAAGGTTAAGGTTAAGGTTGTGGTTATGCAAAGTTTAAGGTTAAGGTTATGATTAAGGTTAAGGTTAGGGTTAGGTTATAGTTAAGGTCAAGGTTAAGGTTCGGTTAAAGCTAAGGTTAAGGTTACGGTAAGGTTACGGTTAAGGTTAGGTTAAGGTTAAGGTTAAAGTTAAGGTTAGGGGAAGGTTAAGGTTAAATTTAGGTTAAGGTAAGGTTAAGGTTAAGGTTAAGTGTAAGGTTAAGGTTAAGGTTATAGTTAATGATAAGGGTAATTTTAACGTTAAGGTTAAGATTATGGTTAGGTTGGGGTTAAGGTTAGGGTAATTTTAAGGGTTACGTCAAGGTTAAGGGTTTAGTCAGGTTAAGGTTCAGGTTAATTTTAAGGGTTTGGTCAAGGATAGGGTTAGGTTATAGTTAACCTTAACCTTAACCTTAATCTTAACCCTGACCTTGACCAAATGTAATATTCCTAAATTAGCTTCAGCTAATAGGAATATTAATTTTTCCTTGTTTATTTTAGATTTCATGATTGATGAATAAATTGTGAAGGGGGACATGTAAAAATCATAAAAACTAAGAATAAATCAATTCATATGTGAACATAGACATATCTGGGCTATTTAAATAAACTCCTGCAGGTGTGAATGGGTCTTAATCACAAGAGTGGGTCTTCTTTGACCAAGTCAACAACGCAGTTTAGATGCATTGAACCTCTTTGAGAGACAGCACAGTTCTAGAAGGAGGATCTAATGTGAAAAGGGTTAAGTGATTCAAGGTGTTTTAGGGTTTGGCAAGACTCCTATCTTATAAAAGGAAGAGGAGGGTAGCAATGAAAAGGTTGTTGAAGATATCATTTTCTGAAGGTATTGTTTGCTTAGACAACCCTTGTTGGGCTTCCTATTCAGGAATACCCACCTCCTTCCTTGAGCGGCTCTTGGAGGAGAATTGTTCTAACTTGTCCACTATCAGGCTTGGGCCAAGCTTCACCACACATTTACGGCACTGCTCCTGTTGAGGTTTGAGCTGTCTTGTGAGCTGCAGCAAGTGGAGGACTAGATCTGCTTAGATCTAGATGATAACAGTGGCTCTTCTCAATGACTATGTCTTTTAACCTCCTGGAAGAGTTAATTAGCTGATTATACTTCAGATCTACATCTTAGAATCAGGCCAAATCATTCTCAGAAGCTACAACATTTTTTCTCTCCCTAATACAACATTATTTTCAGATCTACAGTTGCAGGGTGTTTTGCCTGCATTTTGGAGGAGAGATCTCCGGTGTTGGAATTCTTCTTTTCACTGTGGTGATCCATGGATTGGCCATCCAATCCATGTTTGTTTCAGATCTGATCTACTGTACCATTGCATTATTCATAAATTTCTGAATCATTTTGTAGATCTGCATACTTATATAGAAGATCTACTTCTGGTACTTCATGTTTTGAGCAAAACTCCAAGGGGAATGTATAGATCAACCTTTCTTGTACATGGATCTGTATTGGATCTAAATTTTTATGTATAGATCTGATATAGATCTGAATAATTAATAAGCTGCTACTTCAGCCCTAAAAATAACAATGTCATGGTTATGCAGTCTTTTATCATGGTTGTAGCACCTCATTTTGAGGCCTTTCTTTATGAAAATATATGTTCTTCTTAGTGTAAATCAGTTGAATCATATTATAAGTTTCCATACTGATTTTCCATCATTATTTTAGTTGAAACATTCATAAAATAACATTGTATAAGCTTCAATACATTCTTCATAATTTAAGCCATGGGAAATCAAGGTTTTTAAGCCTAGTTGGGGAAGGAGGAACTATTTAACCTAGATAAAATTATTTGTTTGAGTTGAAATTTAGAGAATAGGTCCCTAATGACCTAAGATATCAGATCCAACCATCATCCCACCTTATTTTTACGCAGATACCTGAATACACTCATTTTAGGGCCAAAATCACCCATTTTCCCCACCTTTTTGAGTCCAAAGTGAGTTATAAGTTGCTTCATCGTCATTTAATTGAAGGTTTTATCATTGGACATATGTTATGAGGTATATTTTTGTATCTCCAACTCTAGAATACCTTAGGGTATTCTCATTATTGTAGAAATTCCAGATATGGAATATTACAGTGGTATCAAAGTAAGATATTTGGCCCAGCCTGTGGCTTCAAGACAAAGTGATGTGCAGCAAGGAGAAAGGTCAAAATGATGGAAAATATGAGTTTACTGTCATCAGTTTTTAGATCTAATAATAACCTCTCCAAGGAGGTTGAACAAGAAGAAGAGAGAAGAAGTAGTGAAACTCCTAGAAAGTTTCAAGAGCAGGAAGATCTTCCGATCATATCTACAGGATCTATACATCAGGAACATTCTGGATCCTCATATCATGGATATTTTCACTCAGCCATATCACCAAATCTTGAGCGTTCTGTCTGTGATTTCTTCATGAAGAGGAAGAAAGGAGGTGTGCCCAAAAAGGAGACTCTTAGAGAGTATTTGGAGGAGTATGAAGCTCAATGCAAGGATTTTAAAGATGACTTGAACTTCCAAGGATTATGAAAGATCAAGGAGGAGGAGCATGATAAGGGTAGGTTCTATCTATCTATCTTTGATGGATCACCAAGATGTCCAGTCAGGGTTTGGGTGGAGGAGCTTGACAACTTCATGCAACAACATCAAGTTTTAGAGATTGAAGCCGTCAAAGTAGCAACACTACATTTTGAAGGTAAATCATATGCTTGGTGGTTTTTTGAGTCTTTCTCCTTGAATAATTCCAATACACCTACTTATGCAAGGTTTATTGCAAGATTGATAGAAAGGTTTGATGAAGCTCCATATGTAACATATTTTGTTGACACTATCAAACCACATCAGATGAAGCTTTTGCATGAGTTGGAAGGGTATATGAATCCAAATCCATTTCTGAATACCATGGAAGAGGGTGTAAGTATATTTTATGCCTTGCCAAGGGCAAGATATCCATTGAGTGAAGGGTCCTATTCTGAAGAGGAAAGCATGAAGGTTTCTCCTTCAATAGATGACCAAGATCTAAGGTCTCTTATTAATGATGAGACAATTTCAGTTATTGAAAAGGAGGAGAAGATAGGAGATCATAACGTAGTCACAACAAAAGCACCTCTAGCACCTCATGAAGATGAATTTGGAGCACTTGCTCCAAGAGAAGAAACTCTTGCACTCTTGCAAGGAGTTCCACAAGGTCTCACACATAGAGCTCTTGACATAACACATAAGCAGCATTTACCATCATTGTCAAATGATGAGACCTTGCAGATAGAAGAAGGAGAAGAGGAGGAAGGGCATCACAAGGAGAAGAACATGAACCCTTCTCTTCTTCAAATCTTGGGAGTACAAATAAGGCAAGACGACTTATGCATTAAAGGTAGGGGTAAATCTGTCTACCGACATCCACATTCTACTCTATGCCTTGACACCTTTTTGCGAGGAGGTACTTTACCAGGAGCACCTCTTGATAGGAGGAAATCGAAAGTGTTCTATCAACTATGGGTAGCATATGCATAATTGGATAAGGAGGGAGCCTTGGGAGAAGCTAGCACAGCATGAAGAATCTCTCATGAATTCAGAAGAGAGATGAGAAATTTCCTGAAAGGGGCATTGCTAACTCCACTTAGATATCAACATTGAGAGAGGAGAAATCAGAGATCTGTGATGGCATGAGCATGAGGGCACATGGAAACTCCATATCTTTGGGGCAGCCCATGATATATTCATTCACAAAGAATATTTTTGAAGATAGCAAGGGGACCCTAACCCTCTTGTACACTTGAGCAAAGACGAGATTTTGATACTACCACATGTGATTTTGATATCAAGGATGTCAAATATGGGAGCCATGAGAAGATTGGGGCTACATTTCAGACTTCCACAACACTGTCATTCTTGGATAGCTTGGATCCTTATTGGGATTCCCAACTCATGATGGAATACTCCAAGGACCTTTTCACATGGGGGGTTCTTGATGGGGAAGTAAAGGATGAAAGGTTCAGGGTGGTTGATGGAGTTATCTATTTTTATAATCTTATTCTTTTGGTTAGTGACTCCAAGCTCAAGGAGATGCTACTAGATGCCACGTATGAGATCTTGCTTTCCAAAACCACTGGTTTCATTAGAGTGTATCATACACTCTTGGGTGATTCATATTGGAAGGTTTCAAGGAAGAGGTGCACTCTCATATGAAAATGTGCATGGACTACTTGGCAGAGGAGGAGGAACATATCTCTTAGGAGGAGCCACCATTCACACCTCCTTATTCATTGAGTATGAGAGGGGACTCATCCATGAGTTACCCCAATGATGTAAAACAAGTATATAGAGAGATTTATATTTCTGAGCATTATAATGTGTCTCCTATATGCTTATATTTTTCTAACACTCATTTGTAGAACATAGCTCCAAAAAGGGGCACTATTGATGTTGGGTTTCATGGGCTACTCAAGGCCATGAACTATGTTGATGCAGATCATTCCTTGGAGAACCTTGGAAAGCTATTATATTATTCATGGTGTTATTATTTTACACCAACTATGATGTACATTCTCCAAGAATTCCAAAGGAATGAGGCAGCAAACAAGTGTTGGGGAAGGAACTTGTCATATCCTATTCTATGGTAGTTAAGGATAAAACTGCATTGGTTGCACATGAGGGAACATCTTCCTTCTCATTTATCATACATGGAAGCTAGCATGATTCTAATCATGATTCCATATGATGAAAATGTTATTACTCTTGGAAGCATGGTTGGAGGAGAGGCACACTTGTTGGATGTGTCCTTAGGGAAAGGATTTCCCCATTCTTTTTGCATTGCATGATTCCATGGGAGCATGAGATTTTGTATGGTCACTATGATAGATCACTTGTCTCTTTGTAGAGTGAGCCATATGTTTGTTGAGAACATGCCTCTCACATGTATTAGGGAGGAGTTTTTCTATGGATTTCCAAGCTAAGAGGTGATCCACTTCATTTGGATGATAGCATGGAGATGGGAGTCTTTCATGGATCATGAAAATCCCCATGATTGTCATCACTTCTATCTTGAGGAGGCCATGGATCAACAAGAAGTTTTCCACAACAACCTTCCATTTCTTCATGATGAGAGCCTTTGGGTTTATTCACCAAAGGCTAACTTTATTATTGAGGGAGGACCATTGGAAGAAAGAGCTATTGCAGAAGATTTAGAGCAATGGTGGAGACTAATAGATGAGGAGGCCACAAGAGAAGAAGGGGAAGTTTTGCAGCACCCTTATAGTTGCTTGAGGATAAGCAACATTTAGGAGGGGGGGACTATAATATTCCTAAATTAGCTTCAACTAATAGGAATATTAATTTTACCTTGTTTATTTTACATTTCATGATTGATGAATAAATTGTGAAGGAGGACATGTAAAACTCTTGAAAACTAAGAATAAATCAATGCCTATGTGAACAGATACATATTAGGGCTATTCAAATAAATTCCTGCAGGTGTGAATGGGTCTAAATCACAAGAGTGGGCCATCTTTGACTAAGTCAACAACGCAGTCTAGATGCATTGAACCTCTTTGAGGGACAACATAGTTCTCGAAGGAGGATCTAATGTGAAAAGGGTTAAGTGACTCAAGGTGTTTTAGGGTTTCGCAAGACTCCTATCTTATAAAAGGAAGAGGAGGTCAGCAAGGAAAAGTTTGTTGAAGATATCATTTGCTGAAGGTATTGTCTGCTTAGACAACCCTTGTTGGGCTTCTTGTTCAAGAATCCCCACCTCCTTCCTTGAGCAGCACTTGGAGGAGAATTGTTCTAACTTGTCCACTATCAAGCTTGGGCCAAGATTAACCTTAAATTTACAACGCTGCTCCTGTTGAGTTTTGAGCTATCTTGTGAGTTGCAGCAAGTGGAGGACTAGATCTTCTTAGATCTATATGATAGCAGTGGCTCTTCTCAGTGAGTGTGTCTTTAACCTCCTGGAATAGTTCATTAGCTGATTATACTTCAGATCTACATCTTGGCATTAGGCCAAATAATTCTTAGAAGATACAAAGTTTTTTCTCTCCCTAAGACAGTGTTATTTGCATATCTGCAGCTGCAGGGTGTCTTGCTTGCATTTTGGAGGAGAGATCTCTGGTGTTGGGATTCTTCCTTTCACTGTGGTGATCCATGGATTGGCCATCCAATCCATGTTTGTTTCAAATATGATATACTATACCATTGCATTATTCAAGAATTTATGAATCATTCTATAGATCTGCATTCTTAGATCTGAGATCTACTTCCAGTACTTCATGTTTTGAGAAAACCCCAAGGGGGATGTATAGATCAGCCTTTCTTGTACATGGATATGTATTAGATCTAAATTTTTATATATAGATCTAATATATATCTAAATAATTAATAAACAGTTTCTTCAACCCTAAAAACAAAGTTTTCATGGTTATGGAGTCTTTTATCATGGTTGTAGCACCTCATTTTGAGGCCTTTCTTTATGAAAATATATGTTCTTATTAGTGTAAATAATTTGAATCATATTATAAGTTTCCATACTAATTTTCCATGATTATTTCAGTTAAACTCTTTATAAAATAATTTTGTAGAAGCTTCAGTACATTCTGCATAATTTAAGCCACGGGAAATCAGGGTTTTTAAGCCTAGTTGGGGAAGGAGGAATTGTTTAGCCTAGCTAGAATCATTTGTTTGAGCTTAAATTCGGATAATAGGTCCCTAATGACATAATATATCATATCCAACCATCATCCCACCTTATTTTTACGAATATACCTGAATACACTCATTTTAGGGCCAAAATGACCCCTTTTCCCCACCTTTTTGAGTCCAAAGTGAGTTATAAGCTGTTGCATCATCATTTAATTGAAGTTTCTGTCATTTGAAATCTGTTATGAGGCATATTTATGTATCTCAAACTCTATAATACTTTAGGGTATTCTCATTGTTGTAGAAATTCCAGAATTGGAATATTACACCAAACCCTTAACCTTAACCTTAACCTTAACCTTCCCCTAACCTTAACCCTAACCTTAAACTTAACCTTAACCTAAACTTAACCATAAAATTAACCTTAACCTTACCCTCAAACGTAACCTTAACCTTAACTTTACCCTTAACCTCGACCTTCCCCTAAGCTTAACTTTAACCTTGACTTTACCCTTAACCTTACCCTTGACCATAACCTTAACCTTAACCTTAACTTTACCTTTAACCTAACCTTAACCTTGACTTTACCTTAACCTAACCTTAACCTCTTAACCTTAACCTTAACTTTACCCTTAACCTTAACCTTAACCTTAACCATACTAAACCTGTAACCTTAACCTTAACCTTAAATTTACCCTTAACCTTGACCTTACCCTTTACATTCACCTTAACCTTAACCTTAACCCTAACCTTAACCTTAACTTAACTATAACCTTACCCTTAACCTAACTTAACATTAACCTCGAACTTGACCTTAACCTTAACCTTACCCTTAACCTTATCCTTAACCTTAACCTGACAAAACCCATAACCCTTAACCTTAACCTTACCCTTAACCTTCACCTTACCCTTAACCTTCACCTTAACTTTAACCTTGACTTTACCCTTAACCTAACCTTAACCTTAAATATAACCTAAGCCTATCCTTGACCTTAACTTTACCCTTAACCTTGACCTTAACCTTAACCTTAACCTTGACCTTGACCTTAACCTAACCTTAACCTTGACCTTATCTTACCCTTAACCTTCCCAAACCCTTAACCTTAACCTTAACCTAACCTTAACCTTAACCTTAAACTTAACCTTAAACTAACTAAAATCGTAACCTTAACCTTAAATTTAACGTTAACCTAACCTTAACCTTAAACCTGTAACCTTAACCTTAACCTTAACTTTGGTTAGGTAAAGTCAAGGTTCAGGTTACGTTAAGGGTAAAGGTTAAGGTTAGGGTTAGGTTATAATTAAAGTCAAGGTTAAGGTTAGGTTAAAGTTAAGGTTAAGGTTAAGGTTGCAGGTTTAGTCAGGTTAAGGTTAAGGGTAAAATCAAGGTTAAGGTTCAGGTTAAGGTTAAGGGTTTGGTTAAGGTTAAGGGTAAGGTTAAGGTTAAGGTTAGGTTAACGGTAAAGTTAAGGTTAAGGTTAAAGTTAAGGGTTTGGTCAAGGTTAGGGTTTGGTTATAGTTAAGGTCATGGTTAAGGTTATGGTTTTGGTAAGGTTAAGATAAGGTTAAGAGTAAGGTTAAGGATACGGTTATTTTAAGGTTATGGTTAAGGTTAAGGTTAGGTTAAGGATAAAGTTAAGATTATGGTTAGGGTTAAGGTTAGTGTAAGGTTAGGGTTAGGTTAAGGTTAATGTTAGGTAAAGGTTAAGGTTAAGGTTAAGGGTTTGGTCAAGGTTAGGGTTAGGCTATAGTTAAGGTCAAGGTTAAGGTTAGGTTATGGTTAAGGTTAATCTTAAGGTTATGGGAAGGTTAAGGTTAAGGTTAAGATTAATTTAAGGCTAACGTTAAGGTTTGGTCAATGTTAGGGTTATGTTATAGTTAAGGTCAAGGTCAAGGTTAGGTTAAGGTTAAGGTTACGAGTTTAGTCAAGTTAAGGTTAAGGTTACTGTTATGGGAAGGTTAAGGTTAAGGTTGAGGGGTTAAGGTTATGTTAAGGTAAAGTCAAGGTTACGGTTAGGTTATAGTTAAGGTTAAGGTTAGGTTAAGGGTAAGATAAGGTTAATGTTAATTTTAGGGTAAGGTCAAGGTCAAGGTTAAGAGTAAAGTTAAGGTCAAGGTTAGGGTTAGGTTATTGTTAAGGTTAAGGTTATATTAAGGGTAAAGTCAAGGTTAAGGTTAGGTTAAGGTTAAGGTTAAGGGTTTGGTTAAGGTTAGGTTAAGGTTAAATTTAAGGTTATGGTTAGGGTAAGGTTAGGGTAAAGTTAAGGTTATGTTTAGGATAAGGTTAGGGTTAAGGTTAATATTAAGGTTAAGGTTAAGGTTAAGGGTTTATTTAAGGTTAAGGTTAGGTTAAGGTTAAGGTTAAAGTTAAGGGTTTGGTCAAGGTTAGGGTTAGGTTATAGTTAAGGTTATGGTTAAGGTAAGGTTAAGGTTAAGACCTGTAACCTTAAACCTTAACCTTAACCTAACGTAAAATTTAACCTTATCTTAACCTGAAGCTTACGCTTAACCTAACATAACCTTAAACTTAACTTTACCCTTAACCTTACCTTAACCATAACCTTAACCTAACTTAAACCTTAACCTTACCCTTAACCTTATCTTAACCTTCACTATAACCTACCCTTAAAATTAACATTTACCTAACCTTAACCTTAACTTTAACCATAACCTTAACCTTAACCTTGACCTTAACTATAACCTTAACCTTAACCAAACCCTTAACATTAACCTTTACTTAACCTTAACCTAACCCTTAACCTAACCTTAACCTTGACGTTATCTATAACCTAACCCTAGCATTGACCAAACCCTTAACCTTAAACTTATCCTTAACCTAACCTTAAACTTGAATTTACCCTAAACCCTAACATTAACCATAACCTTTACCTTAATGTAACCTTAATGTAACCTTAACCTAACTTAACCCGTAACTTGAACCTTAACCTAACCTTAACCTTGAATTTACCCTTAACCCTAACCTTAACCATAACCTTTACCTTAACGTAACCTTAACCTTACCCTTACATAAACCTTACCCTTAAACTTAACCTTTACCTTAACCTGGGCTTTACCTTTAACCTAACCTTCACCTTAACCTTAAACTTAACCTTATCTAAACCTTAAACCTAACCTTAACCTTATCCTTAACCTAACCATAACCTTACCTTAACCTAACTTAAACTTAACCTTGACCTTGACCTTAACCTTAACTTTAACTTTACCCTAACATTAAGGGTTTACTCAGATTAAGGTTAGTCAGGCTAAGGCTAAGGTTAAGGTTAAGGTTAGGTTAAGGGTAAAGTCAAGGTTAAGGTAAAGTTAAGGTTAAGGTTAGGTTAAGGGTAAAGTCAAGGTTAAGGTTAAGGTTATGGTTAAGGTTAAGGTTACGGTTAGATTAAGGGTAAAGTTAAGTTTATGGTTAAAGTTAAGGTTAGGTTAAGGGTAAGATAAGGTTGAGGGTAAGGTTAAGTTTAAGGTTAGGTTAAGGTCAAGGTCAAGGTTAAAGTTAAGGTTAAGGTCAAGGTTAAGGGTAAATTTAAGGTTAAGGTTAGGGTTAGGCTATAGTTAAGGTTAAGGTTAGGTTATGGGTTAAGTCAAGGTTAAGGTTAAGGTTAAGGTTAAGGGCAAGGTTAAGGTTTAGTGTTATGGGTTTAGTCAGGTTAAGTTTAAGATTAAGTTGAAGGTTAAGGGTAAGGTTAAGGTTAAGGTTAAGGTCAAGGTCAAGGTTAAGGTTAAGTTAGGTTAAGGGTAAATATATAGTTAGGTTAAGGTTAAGGTTAAGGTTATGAGTTTAGTCAGGTTAAGGCTTAGGTTAAGGTTACAGGTTTAGTCAGGTTAAGGTTCAGGTTAAGGGTTTGGTCAAGGTTAGGGTTATGGTTAAGTTTAAGGTTAAGGTTAAAGTTAGGTTAAGGTAAGTTTAAGGTTACAGGTTTAGTCAGGTTAAGGTTAAGGTTAAGGTTGAGGTTAAGGTTAGGGTAAGGTTAAGGTTAAGGTTAAGGCTAGGTTATAGTGAAGGTTAAGGTTAGGATAAGGTTAAGGGTAAGGTTAAGGTTAGGGTTAGGTTATAGTTAAGGTTATGGTTAGGGTAAGGTTAGGGTAAGGTTAGGGTAAGGTTATAGTTAATGCTAAGGTTAAGGATACGTTAGTTTAAGGCTAAGTTTAGGTTAATGTTAAGGTTAAGGTTAGGTTAAGGGTAAAGTCAAGGTTCAGGTTAGGTTAAGGTTAAGATTAGGGTAAGGTTAAGGTTATGGGTTTAGTCAGGTTAAGGTTAAATTTAATGGTTTGATCAAGGTTAGGGTTAGGATAATTTTAAAGTTAAGGTTAAGGTTAGGTTAAAGTTACAGTTATGGTTAAGGTTAGGTGAAGGCTAGGTTAAGTATAAGGTTAGGTTAAGGTCAAGGACAAGGTTAAGTTAAAGATTAAGGGTAAAGTTAAGGTCAAGGTTAGGGTTAGGTTATAGTTAAGGTTAAGGTTAAGTTAAGGGTAAAGTCAAGGTTAACCTTAACCTTCCCATAACCTTAACCTTAACCTAACCCTTAAGGTTAAGTAAAGGTCAAGTTTAAGATAAGTTTAAGGGTACGGGTTTAGTAAGGTTAAAGTTAAGGTTAAGGTTACATTAAGGGCAAAGGAAAGGTTATGGTTAGGTTAAGGGTAAGGTTAAGGTTAGGTTAAGGGTAAGGTTAAGGTTGGGTTAAGGTTAAGGTTAAGGTTAAGGTAATGTTAAGATAAGGTTAAGGGTAAGGTTAAGGTAAAGGTTAGGTTAAGGTTATGGTTAACGTAGGTTAGGTTAGGGGTTAAGGTTAACATTAGGTAAGGTTAAGGTTAAGATAAGGTTAAGGGTAAGGTTAATTTTACATTCAGGGTAAATTCAAGGTTAAGGTTAGGTTATGGTTAAGGTTAAGGTTAAGGTTATTGGAAGGTTAAGGTTAAGATAAGGTTAAGGTTAAGGTTAAGGTTGGGTCAGGCTAGGTTTTAGGTTTCGTTAAGGGTTTGGTCAAGGTAAAGGTTAAGGTTGTAGAAATTTGCTGAATAATAATTAATTATCCACCGATACTATCCTGATCACATACAATTCAAATTTATATGCAACACATAATCTCTTCCACTCAGATCATCAAACATGCGGAAATAAAATCAAGCGATAACACATCAAATCATCATACACATTAACACAATATGTATGGGGAAAGCTTATAGCTGAAAACCCCACAGCTATTGTGTATATTATAATGGAGAAATAATGTAACAAAATCAGTAAAATACTCCTCACAAGTACTCAGTACTATCTCATGAAGTTACACACAATCTAGCTCAGTTTTGAACAGGTTACTGCTTCAAAACTCACCACCAATTGCCTTGCCTATATTGCGCAATCCAGGCCTGTCTATATAGAGATCCAAGGTTCTAATCTCCTTGTCTTGACTGCGCAATTTTCATGGACAAATCCTCCAAGTGTGGTGCAAAACGCATGCACAACTGATGTCGCCACTGATAGCTAACTCCACCCTTTCATCTACCTCTTTCACTGGTCTCCACTGAACTGATCATGCACTGTAGTGAACTGATGTGTTCTTGAGTTGAATAATGAGTTACTAATTAATGAATTAAATAATATTTTATTCACTCCACTCATAACTAATTGATTAGCTAGTTAAACTAATCTCAATCAGTTCAACTAAAATAAACAGAACACAACTCCACTAGCTGTCTCATTAACTCCTCCAAACTTCTGCCACTGAAGTCCAACTAAAGTCAACCATGCATGATGCCATCAAAACCTTGGGAATCACGTGATCCCTCTGTTAGATGCATGAGCCACTTCTGTAGCTCGAACTGAAGTTCTCCAAGAGAGTAAACTGAAGTTTATAGTCTAAATATTATTAAGGGTAAATAATATTTGACTTCCCTATTTTTAGGAGAGGCAGTCTAAAAATAGCCTTCGACCTCTTCAACCTAAAAAATAGAGTCTCATCTATTTTTACCAACATGACCAATGCTCCAAGAATGTCTAAAAATAGACATGGTCTAAAAATAGACTTTGCGCCAGAATTTGCCTGCGGGCCCACTTAGTGAAGGCGACTTCATTTCACTAAGCTCCATCATCTTGCTGCATTCTCAACACTCCCTCTCGGCAAGATATGGATTATCTGCAACCCCTATCCTGCCTCTGTGGAATTCGAACTTGCTCCTGGTGAGCGCCTTCGTCAAGATGTCGCCATCCTGATCCTCCGTGGGAACATATGAAAGCATCATGATCCTCCGCTGAACACAATCTCTGATGTGATGGTACCTGATGTCGATATGTTTGGACCTATCATGAAATACTGGATTAGCCGAGAGCTTGATGCAGCTCTGGTTATCACGGTAGATCATTGTAGGCTCCAAATGCAACCTGAACAAACCTGCGAGGATCTTCCTCATCCAAATAGCCTCGCATGCAGCCAAACTTGCTGCCATGTACTCGGCCTCTGCTGAACTGAGTGCCACGGATCTCTGCTTCCTGCTGTACCAGGAAACTACTGTCGACCCAATGCTGAAAACTCCTCTAGAAGTGCTCTTCCGGTCCGTTGGGCTCCCTGCCCAATCTGCATCAGTGAAGCCAGAAAGCTTCGCTCCATCCTCCTGTCTGTACCATAGACCATATCTCGATGTGCCTCTAATATAGCGCAATACATGCTTTCCTGCCTTCCAAAAGAGCTTGGTAGGCTTAACCATAGCTTATGAAAGCTGGTTAACTGCATAGCATATATCGGGTCGTGTATTGACCAGATACATAAGCGACCCCACCAACTGTCGATAGACAGTGGCATCCACTACCTCCACTGAAGTAGAATCCTCCTTCCTCCAACCACCGGGAAGAGGAGTGTCAACAGGCTTGCAGCCTTGCATGTTGAACCTCTCCAGAATCTCCCGGGCATACTTGCCCTGAGAAACAAACAGTCCTCCGCTGCGCTGCCAAATCTCCAATCCCAGAAAATAATGAAGGATGCCCAAGTCCTTCATCTCAAACTCTCGTGCAAGATCCTCCTTGCATGAAAGTATCAGCTGCTCATCGCCAGTCAAAATCAGATCATCTACATACAGTACGATGATCAACAGCTTCCCCTCCACCACAATCTGGTACAGGTTTGGATCCGCCTCACTCTTGGAGAATCCAAGCCGGGTGAAGTAGCTGTCTATCCGAGTGTACCAAGCACGAGGTGCTTGCTTCAGCCCGTACAGTGCTCTCTTGAGTCGGCACACATGCGACTCACTGCTGAAGATCTCGAAACCTTCAGGCTGCTCTATGTACACCTCCTCCTCAATGACTTCGTTGAGGAACGCAATCTTCACATCCATCTGATGAATGTGCCACCCCATCTACGCTGAGAGAGCAAGGATCGTCCGTATGGAAGAGTACCTTGCGACAGGTGCAAAGGTCTCCTCATAATCGATCCCCTCGATCTGTGAAAAGCCACGGGAAAAAAATCTCGCCTTGTACTTCTCCACACTCCCGTCAGCCGCCTGCTTCACTTTGTAGATCCATCGCGAACCCACCACTGATTTCCCCACCGGTCTTGGGACAATCTCCCATGCACTGTTCCTGATGATCGAATCATATTCCTCGATCATGGCATCAACCCATGCGGGTTCCTCCACAGCTTCCTCAAAAGAGGATGGCTCTGTCACAACACATTGACTCATAAGAGCCATGTATCCAGTGTACCGATCCGGTGACTGTCTCTGTCTGCGCTGTGCTGTCGGTGGTCCTACAACCTTCTCTGCATCCCGAGCCAGTCGCTCAGCTTCTGTAGTGCGCATGCGCCCTCTGATGGTTGGCGCTGCCTGGGTGGTTTCTTCCACCTCTTGAACCTCCTCTTGTGGCTGATCCACATCCGGAAGCTCCTCCTTAGGAACTAACAGCTCCTCATCTGCATGCAAGTGTAGCTCCCTCTCAAGAGAACACTACATGGCTTTCTCCTCCTGAAATTTTATATCCCGTCGCACAACAGTCTTGCGACTGTCTGAAAAATACACCCGATAGTTGTGAGGTGTATCAGTGTACCCCACAAATATTCCAACCTCAGCAATTGGATCCAGCTTCCTTCTCGCATCCTTCGTCACATGCATGTAGACAGGAGAGCCAAAAATCCGCAAATGGGAAATATCAGGCCTCTTGCCAAAATAAGCCTCCTCCGGTGTACTCATGCCAAGAACCTTGTGAGGACAACGGTTCTGCACATACACTGTTGTATTGCATGCCTCAGCCCACAAGTGAAGGGGTAGGCCCTGATCATGCAACATCACCCGTGCAGCACCCACGATCGTTCTGTTCTTCCACTTAGCCACCCCGTTCTGCTGTGGGTTATGGGGTGCGATGAGCTCTCTCCGAATCCCTTCTGCGCTGCAGAACTCCTTGAATTCAGCCGAGATGAATTCACCACCGTTATCACTCCTTAGAGCAATCACCTTCTTCCCCGACTCCTTCTCTTCTAGTGCTTTAAACTCACAGAACTTCACGAATGTATCGCTCTTCTTCTGCATGAAGAAGATCTAGCACTTTCGAGAGAAATCATCAACAAAGATCACATAATACCTGTGCTTTGCTGTCGAAGCAACTGAGAAAGGACCACACACGTGTGTGTGAACTCTCTCAAGGATCGTCGTGGCGCGACTATCATTCTCGTGAAAGGTGGCTTTCACATACTTCCCTAAAGTACACCCCTTGCACTGATCTGACTGCGCAAGGGTGCCCTTAGGAAGCCCAGTAGAAATCTGCTGCAGAATCTTCAAAGCTCCATGGTGAAGGTGGTCCAATCTCCTGTGCCACAGTTCGCCCTCATCATACCGACTCACCACTTCTCCCGCCTTGCATGCCATAGCTGTGCAGCCATCTACCTGCAACTGATAAAGGTTCTTGGTTCGAACCCCTATCTTCCGGGTCTCTCCAGTAGTCTTACTGCGCAGGAAGGCTTTTCCTTCGCTGAAGACCACATCATACCCCTTATCTTCCAACATCGCCACAGAGATCAAGTTCTTCTTCAATCTAGGTACATGCATGACATCCTTCAATACAAAGGGCTTACCAGACTCCCTCTGAAAGGATATGGTACCGATACCAGTCGCACTGTATCTACCATCATCGCCCATCTCGATGTGCACACCCAAATCTTTGTCCTCTAGATCTGAGAACAAATCCCGATCTCCCGTCATATGAAATGACGCACCGCTGTCCAAGAACCACACCAATCCCATCACACTTGAAACCAAGCATGCGATCAATGAAAAGTCAAGCTTGAACTGTGAAGCCAAAGCTTCTCCATCTGCAGATCTTCCCGCTTGCTTGTTTTTCTTCTTCTTTGGAAAATTGGTAGCATAATATCCGTGATCATGGCAGTGAAAACACTTCACTTTCGCCATATCCTACTTCTTGCCCTTTGCACCGGAATGAGAAGTTTTCTTACCCTTCCCCTTCTTTGCTTTGGCAACCAAAGCGCAATTTTCTTCATCGACTCCCTTTGATGAAGATCCATCCCAAGTAATCCTCCTTATCTCCTCCTGCATGAGATCCGCCCAAAGGTGCTCCCATCCCGGCAACTTCTCTCGACCATTGACACTATCTTGATATGAGTGCCAAGCCTTCGGAAGACCAAGGAGAGCTAGGTCGACCATGTCCTCATCTTCGACAGTCACCCCCACACTTCCCAGCTCATCTCTGCATTGAATGAACTTCGTGAGGTATTTGGCGATACTGTCGCCCTTCTCCATCTTGATGTTCCTGAGCTTATCTTTGAGTGCCAGCTTCCTTTGGTCGCTCTTACTCTGGAATAGATCTGTCAAAGCTTTCCACATTAAATATGGAGTAGCCTTTCCTGCGAGGTACCGGATACAATGTCCTCAGTCCTTGGCCACTCAACGGGATCCTTCGACGCCGCGCCATCTTCTTTAGCCGCCGCCCGACTTGGGCGGATGGTGGGCTGGACATCCGTCCTGAACTCCATGAGACCGCTGTCTACAATACGCACTCCATGCCGATGCTTCCGCCTGCTTGATAATTCGACTGCCCTTCAAAGTGATTCCCCTACAAGGTCGCAAGCAGATTAAGAAAGACATTTTCAGCACGGCACCAAAAATGGGGCAACGCGGTGGACTACCTCAAGCTCGGCCCGCTCTGGGTACCGGCGAGAAAAAATTGTTCTAGCACGGAGATTGGTGGCGGGGGCGTGTGTACCCGGACCTTTCACTTTCCGAAGAAAGATGAATCCAGAGGCTACCTTCCCTTTCTTTGCTTTGGCCACCAAAGCGCAGTTTTCTTCATCAGCTCCCTTTGATGAAGATCCATCTCGAGTAGTCCTCCTTATCTCCTCCTGCATGAGATCCGCCCAAAGGCGCTCCCATCCCGGCAGCCTCTCCCGACCATTGACACTATCTTGATATGAGTGCCAAGCCTTCGGAAGACCAAGGAGAGCCAGGTCGACCATGTCCTCATCTTCGACAGTCACCCCCACACTTCCCAGCTCATCTCTGCATTGAGTGAACTTCGTGAGGTATTTGGCGATACTGTCGCCTTTCTCCATCTTGATGTTCCTGAGCTTATCTTTGAGCGTCAGCTTCCTTTGGTCGCTCTTACTCTGGAATAGATCCGTCAAAGCTTTCCACATTAAATATGGAGAAGCCTTTCCATGCAGGCTGGATACAATATGATCCTTGACGCCCTCCAACAGAATCCTTCGACATTTCACCATCTTCTTTTGCCAAGCTTCGAATTCATCAAGATTAGTGGGCTTTTGGACATCCGTATCTACGAACTCCTTCAGACCATTATCTTCTAATACTGCTTCCATGTGATCCTTCCATGCAACATAATTCGAACTACCTTCAAGAGCATATTCGAGTCGAAAACCGTTGAAAGACATTTTCAACACTGGCACCAAGAAAACAAAACTGCTGCAAAACTTCGAATTCCACCTCAAAGCTCAACCGCTCTAGATCGTGAGAACAAATTATTTCTAGCATAGAGATCGACTGCAAGGGGCGTTTACCAGACCTTTCACTTTCCGAAGAAAGATGAATCCAGAGGCTACCTAGCCCGCATGCAGACTCTGTCTACCGAAATAAGTTTGTAATCACTGTGATGATCAATCTGAACTTCAATAGCTCCGATACCATGTAGAAATTTGCTGAATAATGATTAATTATCCACCGAGACTATCCTGGTCACATACTATTTGAACTTCATACACAACACATAATCTCTTCAACTCAACTCAACTCAAATCATCACACATGCGGAAATAAAATCAAGCGATAACACATCAAATCATCATACACATTAACACAGTATGTATGGGGAAAGCTTATAGCTGAAAACCCCGCAGCTATTGTGTATATTATAATGGAGAAATCAAGTAACTAACTCAGTACAATACTCCTCACAAGTACTCAGTACTTTCTCATGAAGTTACTCACAATCTAGCTCAGTTTTGAACAGGTTACTGGTTCAAAACTCACCACTAATTGCCTTGCCTCTATTGCTTTGTTTCAATGCTATGGGATGGCCTCTTTATATAGATAAACCACCAGCCTAAACTACGCAATCCTCATGGGCGATTCCACTATCTCAAAGTGTAAATAGTCAGCAGATAGTCACAACTGGATAGCTAACTCCACCCTTTCATCTACCTCTTTCACTGGTCTCCACTGAACTGATCATGCACTAGAGTGAACTGATGTGTTCTTGAGTTGAATAATGAGTTACTAATTAATGAATTAAATAATATTTAATTCACTCCACTCATAACTAATTGATTAGCTAGTTAAACTAATCTCAATCAGTTCAACTAAAATAAACAGAACACAACTCCACTATCTGTCTCATTAACTCCTCCAAACTTCTGCCACTGAAGTCCAACCGAAGTCAACCATGCATGATGCCATCAAACCCTTGGGAACCACGTGATTCCTCTGTCAGTTGCATGAGCCACTTCTGTAGCTCGAACTGAAGTGCTCCAAGAGAGTAAACTGTTGTTTATAGTCTAAATATTATTAAGGGTAAATAATATTTGACTTCCTTGTTTTAAGGAGAGGCAGTCTAAAAATAGACTTCGACCTCTTTGACCTAAAAAATAGAGTCTCATCTATTTTTACCAACATGACACATACTTCAATAATCTCAAACTGGAATCCCCGAACCATGCTCCATATGTCTAAAAATAGACATAGTCTAAAAATAGATTTTGCGCTAGAATTTGCCTGCGGGCCCACTTAGTGAAGGAAACTTCATTTCACTAAGCTCCATCATCTTGATGCATTTTCAATAGGCATTTATGCGGTCACCACTCTTGAGATCCAGAAAGAGGCCCTCCTACATTTTTCGTCTTTCTATCAGGTGGATCACAGTATTGATGCTAATTGCCAGAAATGGATACTAGAACATATTAACAGAATGTTTGATGAGGAGGCTATTAAACACTTAAATGAAAAAAATTTAGTTGGTGAAGTGGAAGAGGTACTTAAATCCTTTTCCCATGATAAATGCCCGGGTCTGGATGGATGGCATCGGAATTTTTTCTGTTCTTTTTTGATATTATGGGTGCTGAGATTGCGGAGGTGGTGGCGCTGATCAGAAATAGTGGACACATGCCATCAAATTTAAACTCCACTTTTATTGCACTCATTCTGAAAACTATTGATCCATCTTCTTTTGGGGAATTCTGACCGATTGCACTCTGCAATCTAATTTACAATATTTCCTCCAATATCATTGCCAACTGATTAAAATGGACCCTATCAAACAACATTTCTATGGAAAAATATGGTTTTCTCAAGGGATGCTCTATTCACAATGCCATTGCAATTGCCTAGGAGGTATTACATACTATGCATTCAGAAAAACGGGAGGCTCTGGTTATGAAAATTGATCTATATAAGGCATATGACACTCTAGACTGGTCATATATTTGCCTCGTCTTGCTAAAGATTGGACTACCTCTTAGGATCATTTGATAGATTATGTCTTGTATTACTACTATGAGATATGCGGTGATTATCAACGGACTGCCAACTCCTTTTTTTGAAGCAGGTCGGGGACTTCGGCAAGGATGTGCTCTGTCCCCTCTCATCTTCATTTTGATTATGGACGGCTTCAGCAAGATTAGGCATATGGCTGAGAAAAAGGGATATATAAAAGGTTTCTCTTTCTCTGATACGATATATACCTCACACTCTCTCTTTGTGGATGACATGTTATTATTTGGTTCTCTTATTAGAAATCATTTGTTTTATATTCATTACATGCTTAATAGATTTGGATCCGCGACGGGACTATGCATTAATAAAGCTAAATTTGTTTTGCTATTTGAATATGGGGACATGGAGGAAATTTCTTTTATTGCTGACTTCCTTGCGGTCAATTACATACTAGCCTCGGAGGGTTTTCAATACCTCGGCTATAAAATCAAACCATGTGGATACAAGAATAGGGACTGGTTGTGGCTAGTGGACAGGTTCAGTGAAAAAATCAATAAATGGATGCACAGGTGGTTGACAATGGGTGGCAGGCTCATCATGATACAGGCAGTATTATCTCAATTGATTGTCTTCTGGGGACATATTTTCTATTTACCTGAACAGATTATTGATAAGATTAATAAGCTCATAGCTCAATTTCTATGGAGGGGATCTGGAAGGACACAGAAATATCACCTATGAAAAATGGAAGTATTATGTCATCCCAAATCACATGATGGATGGGTTATCCTAAACACGAGATTATTTAATAAGGCTATGTTGGTAAAGTCTTTTTGGCGGGCTATCAAGGGCACTGGTATTTGGAACGACATCATCAGATGCAAATATCTTAAGGGTGATACCCTTCACCAATTACTCTGTCTTGAGTTATCCTTCCCTAGGGCCATCTCGACTATATGGTGGAGTTTCAAAAAGGTGCTGGGTCATGTTGTTGATTGCTTGACTTGGTTGTTTCGAGATGGAAGTCGCATTCCTCTTGGTTTCACAGGAATTCTGGGTTTTCCAATGCAGTTTAAACTGTCTCCCTATCTTATCCATCGTCTCGCACATAGGGGCATTTTTTTTATCTCAAACTATACATTATTGGTCCTTTGGAGCCCCTGTATTCAAAACAGTAGAACAAATGGGCCTTCAAAGTGATGATGCAGCGGATTGGAATTACTTCTATGATTCATTAAGGGCGGCTGGTGTTTGTTATGCACAGGGGGGGGATCAGGTTATCTGGGACGGGCCTACAATTGGGGATTCTGTTATTATCAAAGATATCTATCACAGCATCAATATTGCCTTATATACGGGTCAACTCTCCAGGATATTCTTTCCGTTTTGGTGTAGAAAGATACCCACTAAAATTGTACTGTTCGGTTGGCTAGTTTGGAGGGGTAAAATTCTTACTTGGGATGGCCTTATTAAAAGGGGGACATTTGGGCCTAGCAGGTGTGCTATATGCTGTGAAAAGGAGGAATCTATCGATCATATTTTCTTCCAGTGCTCTGTTGTCTCTCATCTGTGGAAGTTTTTCAGCAATTATATATTGGGGCCACCATGGGTCCCGAAGGATTTTATTACTACTACTTTGAAATGGGACAAATTAAATAGTAAGTTCTGATCCTTCCCATTTTTCTTCATATGGGAGGTATGGCTAGCACGGAATAGGCTAATCTTTGAAAGTAAACCTTTTCAACTTCCTTACATATACGCTGCCATCATGAGATGGATTGATGAACGGACTCCATCTGAGGTTGTGGTGATGGATGGCTCCCACAGAATTCGGCCTCATGAGATCTACATTCCTGCTATTTTTTTTTATAGGGCGTGCAATGAAGGTGTCATTGGTTGCGGTGCCTGGATTAAATTGTCTCAGTGAGAAAGGATTCATATATACTGGAACGAGGGCCTGGGCACCAACAACAAAGCGAAACTTATGGCTTTATGGGGTGGTCTCCTTGCTGCCATCAATTTAAACTTGAAGGAGGTCTATATCTATGGAGACTCCAAATTGGTTGTTAATTGCATTTCTGGTCGCCACAATATCAGTAATCCAGGTTTACAGGGATGGCTTAAGAGGACACAAAGGTTATGGCAGAGATTGAACCATCCGCCTATCTTTCATATATACAGAGAAAACAACATGAGGGCTGATGGTTTATCAAAACGTGGTATCAATGCTAATTTTGGGGTTTTGCAGGCTGATCATTTCAGGGATGGAAATCAAATCTGGAATGGCTCTATTCTGATTCCATAGCTAACTTATCTATCCTTCAGGAGAGCTTGTTCATTTATCTTTCCAACCTATGGTTTATTTCACATTTTCATATGCAAGCGGTTTTGTTATTTATAAAGACTTATACTTATTCAACTCATCTTCTCAAGCGAGCCTGTTTAGTACTTCATCTTTTCAAGCGAGCCGGTTCTGTACTACAACTCCAAAATTGCTATGGCATTACCTTATACAATTGAATTTTGGCTCACGATCATACATGGGTTATTCTCCATCATCAGGCGAGACGGATCTCTCTTTTTGTTTTTGTCTGCAATATGATATTTCCTAAATGTTGATATTATGTTCAGGTAATGGTATCATTTGGAATACATAGAACCCTCTTGCACTAATGATATATAGGTATTATATTATGTATTGATGTTGGAATGGATGAATATGACAGATATAAATGTTTGATATTTTGTTTGGAGTGGTATAATGCCCTTCAGAGATTTGTGATCCCGCCACGGTATTTTAAGCCTCTTTTCTTTCTTAGAAGGGCATCTGGGCATACTGTGGCGATGATGATCAGGTTTTCTCAATTACATGCAGCTGAGAATGTAATGATTTGACTACTGTACTGTCATATATAATATACAGTGTTTTTTTTCTTTCGGAAAAAAGGACCGAGTGCATATTTCCTTGAAGGGACGAAGGATTTATCAAGATTTCAAACCTTTGATCTATTAACATAAAATATTCATGTGGGTTTTGGTATAATTTGTTTTCCCTCAAAAATTTGACAGTGGCTATCCCTGTAGGCCGCTATCACTTATGCATTTGTTCTGTAATCCCCAAGCCCATACAGAGTTGATTTTTCATTTAAAATTTTATACTGAAACTTTCATTTTGCAGAGATAATCAACTTCTTTTTAGGGTTTTTCTTATCAATTTATGGGCTAGAAATCAAATTTTAAAGGTTGCAAGCCATTCTATGAAGAAATATTTTAAAAGCTTTTGAAATTTGATTTTTGGTGGCCTCTTCCTTAATATTTTGCAAGCGTAGGGATTTTTTGGCCATTCTTGCAACTAATATGAAGCAAATTTTTTACCTAGCCTTTGTTGGAGAAGCCATAATTTTTCGCTGCATTCAGAGCCAAATACCTAAATCATTTTAACAAAAATTTAAACAAAAAAAGTTTCAAATTCGAATTTGCAAAGATCAGTAATTTGAAGTTGTTGAGAAATCCAAATCGAAATTCTTGCATGCTAGGAAAATACTTCTAGAAATACCAAACACCATTTTTCTACCAAACACCATTTTTCTCCTTCGTCGCAGGCCATAAGAGGTTATCTTCTTCACAGTGTGAATTTCTTTAGACGTCTGGTAGCTTGAGCCATTTTTTCTTTCAGTCGCAAGCATAATGGCTTCTTCCTTAAACCCTTGTGTTCTTGCCTTGAGCTCTGACGCCTAACATTTTGAGAAAAGGACTTTGGAAGGTTCAACGAAATTCTTAAGCTTGGACGTGAAAATTTATTGGAGCGTATTTGGAGAAAATTGGTTTACTTTTAAGGTAAATTTTCATTATTATAAAGTTTAATCATTATTGATTTTTTTTCCTTTTGGGAGAAATTTTTTCTCATTTATAATTTTGTAAATCATTTTGAAATTTATTTCTCATTTTCACCTTAAGGAAGGGGTATTTTAAAAAATTATCTTGTAAACCCTCTTTAAAGTTTTCAAATCCCTCACATTATACATTTGTATAAGGGGGGTCTTTTTTCAAACTTCAATAAAATAAAATAAAAATTCCTAGGGGAGCTTGGGATCAATTCCCATGGTATCCCACTCTCTAATTTGCAAGGGGGGTTTCTACAAACTTGTTAATTTAATGACTAGGCCTCATTACTAACTTCATTTTGCATTTATTAATTATGCTCATTTGCTAATAGTTTTTTAATCATTTATATTGTGCCTTGATTTATCTATATGGAGGTTTCATTAACTATTTAATTTAATTTCCATATTAATAATTTGATCTAATTTGCTACTTGGTATTTCCATTAAAAAATGGTATATCTGTCATAGATCCAATTTGGATTGTTTTACTAAGAAATTAATTTTTCATTTTGCTTCATTAATTATTGCCATAAAATAATCTTATTATAATAAATTGTGCTAAAAGTGCTAAGTACTATTTTAACCATATGAGTGGAATGGTATTTGCTATTGGTAAATTTTAAATATGTTTGAAACTTTAGAGCATTTTCTTTTAATTAATCACATCGAAGCACTTGATTACGATATCATTACTAATTTGCATTTAATCTCATTTACTTATGCTTTATTGATAAATCCAAAATTGTTTCTTTGGAATCACTGTAATACTCTAAAACACATATCTTAATTTGAAAAATTGAAAGTAAAATAGTATTTTGTTATTGATGCATTTAAAGAATTTCACTTTTAAATTGTTGTGGATTATATCATTTGGGGCATTTGTTTAACATTTTCATTTGCATTTAGATCTAGATTTCATCCTGAATTTTATGTCCAAGAATAAGCGTGGTTGAGTAGAAATATATAATTACATTCTTTATCATTCAATTTGAGAAACTTTACCCTTACTCAACGGTTAAAATAGGGGACCCTGTTGTTCTCTTGTGGGCAATCCCTTGTAGGAATGAAGACACTTGGGTCGTTAGAACTTCTAGGGAGGTATCGTTAATGAGGCCTTAGCCTCTTTCCCCAACAGTTATCTCTATAACCTTGTGTACGACTTGCTTCAAAACAATTGAGGAGAAGGATCTCATCTAAACTAGACATTTAACTAAAATAACCAAGATTTTTCATTTCATCTAGATAGGCCTGATGAGTTGTTATCACCACAAAATGATCACCTAGCCATTTCTAACTAGGTGGATCGAAATATACCATGTGAGTTTAATTTTACCATAGTATAATCACTTTCACCAAAAGAAATAATTAAATAAACCATTATTTATTTAATTTTATCTAGGAATAATTATTAAATCATTGTTTGATAATTATTCATTGTCACATTTAACTAAATCACCTAGGAATAATTAAATAAATCATAATTTATTTATTTTTTCTTAATTCCATCTTTGGAATAATTGTTATATTATTATTTAATAATTATTTCATTTCATACTTTTCTTATTATTCATGAAATAATTAATAAATCATTTTATTTGTTAATTATTTCTAAATAAAGATATTTGACCACTTTAAATCTATTTTCCTTTTCTAAAAATATAATAAATTATTTCAAGCGGTTAGATTTAAATTTTGGTTAATAATATTTTATTATTCTCCATTTTCAAGATCAACCCAATACTTTACTATAAATAAGATGGTTTTTCATTCATTTCTCGTCATGAGCATTATCATCGTCACTATTATCGTCTCATGCCTTTTGAGCTCCCATTTTTTAGTTCTATATTATTTGTGTTTTCACACATTTGAGAGAGGAAGATCTGAATATTGAAGCGATAAGGTCATCAAAGGAATAATCTCACTGAGGGGGACTTACGACCCTTTGTAAATCTCTTTCGCCAGGTGTCATTAATAAAATATTTTTTCTTTCAAAGTTTTTCCACGATTGGGTTATTACATCAGATTTATTTCTGCCATTTTTTCTTTTATATTTGCATACATCCATTTTTCTGCAAGTTTATCTCACATATTTGTTGCAAATTTGAATTATAAGCAACAACAATTGTTGTTAGGGTCACTATTCACTTGTGACTTAAGTGATATCTTTTTGGTACACCTTCCAAGAAATTTCATACTAACATGAGTCCCATTATTGAAAAAATAATGTTGCAACTACCAAGGCTACTAACTTAAATTATCAACCCAGGGTTCGTACAAACTTAAGAGGTGTCGACATTATATGTGCAGCATGCAATGTGTCCTTTTTTCGTTGATATGACCCAATTAAGTGAATTTCATAAAATATAACCTAAACTAGTTGTAGAAATGGAAATGCTTATCTATTTGAAAGAATAGAAATGTGAATCCACTTTGCAAAAATGTAAAGGTTAGCCTACTTTCATGAATGTAAATGTTATTCTATTTGCAAAATGTAATTATTGCATCAAAAGGAAACATAGTCTATGCAATAGAAATGTCAATGTTGGAAATGGAAACCTTGGCTTAAGATGTATGAAAAAAAAAACTAATCATGAAATCATTCTTCAATCACTACATTCAAGATATATTTTGTCAACAGAGTTCATAAGATACTTCATGAAGTAATCATCATTATGCTCTTCAAGTCATGAATCTGTCCACTAACCATAACAGCAGAGGTGAATTTAAATGGAGAATGTTACACCATTTTTTGGTCATCTAATCCATTGTTATTAGATGGACCCAAGTACACCAAGTAAGACCAATTTTACCCCAAGTAAAATCGCATTCACTATGAAAAATAACTTATTAAACCACCTTTATTAAAATTTTATGGTCTAAACAGGAAACCCCATGGGGAAACATTAAATAAATCCATATTTGTTTGATTTTCCTCAAGGAATAATTAGTTAAACAGCAGTTTAATTAATATTCCTGGTTATATTTAACCCAAAACAAGGAAATTAATTAGATAAATCATTATTTGTCTTGTTATTTTCTAAGAATAATTATTTAAACATTACTTAAATAATATTCTTTGTTAAATATGACTAAATCTCCCTTAAATAATTAAATAAATCATTATTTATTTGGTTATTACAGAACCATATCCTTAAAATGATAAATAAATCATTTATTTATTTATTATTTTTTAATCACATCCTTTAAATGATAAATAAATCATTTATTTATTTATTATTTACAAATAAGGGGATTTGACTCAAGTCAAATTCCTTTTCCCTCCAACAAATATAATAAAGTATTCCATAAAATTTGGATCTTGATTTAGTTAATAACATTTTAATTATACACCAATATCTAGACTAACTCAATATTTTGTTATAAATAGAAGGGTTTTCCCATTCATTTGTCACATTTTGTTGCCTAAAAATCACTCTGGATCTCAACTCTTGGTCTGGCTATTGATCCATTATCATAGCCATATTTTTCCATTTTTGTCTGGGTTTTCTACACCATCAAGAGAGAGGAATTCTAAATCTGAAGTGCTGAGGACTTATAAGAACCCAACCCATTGAGGAGAACAGGGAACACCCTCTTGTGTTTTGCTCCCAGGTGCCATTAATAAAAATTTCATTGGATATATTATTGCCTTGTCTATTGGATCTATGGAGTAAATCTTATTTTTCTACTGTTTTCATGTCTTATAATGCATAGATCCAGATTTTTGCAGCATTTGTTTTGATCATCTAACTGTAGATCTAAAGATATTAGCAGTCATTTCTACTGTTAGGGTTGTTTGTTATGCGCAGCTAAAGTGGTCTTTTTTCGTACACCTCGAATCAAGATTCATACTAACAACTGGCGACTCCAAACGGGTTTACAATTACGACCACTATCATTTTTTTTATCCTTGCATATCCAGCTGCTTCAAACCCTAGGATTTCTCTTCAGCCCCTTGTTTTTTCTTTTCTTGATGTTTTTTTTAACCCATAAAACCCTAAAACGATAAAAATTCTGACTTTTGTATGTTTTCGGACCTATTGCGCAGGTGACAGACCTCAGCCACAGCTGAGATGGCAACTATTTTTGAAATCTGGCGCCGAGAGTACCGGAAGTGCATGTCATACTTTTCAGCCCAAAACCTGCGACCTGGACCTCCAGGGAGCACTTAACTGCCCAAAAAGTACGACCTCTGCTGAAAACAGGTCAGGAACTACGACCTGGACTTTTTGCAAGGATTTTTCTGAAAGTTTTCTAGGTTTGTCTGAGCCTCTATTCAGGGTTGTTTGACCTTTGTCTCTTCCCGTTTTAGACCTGTACTTGTTCTGTTTCACTCAACTAAGTGGGAACCTAGCCCCCTAGGGCTTCAGTACCCTCCACTTTTTGTGGAAGAGTTTTTGCTGTTGCAGGTTGTATGAAATTTCAGAGTCTTCAGCCATTTTTTCAGATCTGATACCTCACCTTCAGATTCACTTTAGATCAACTTGTTATCCATCCAAATCTCCTCATCTAGATTTTTTTGGGTTTTCCCTTAGGGTGCACCCCGCTTTCCTCCTGGAGATAGCCTTTCGCCACCTCTTTTTACAGCAATTCTTCCTCTGATTTGTTGTTGTTTCTACACCACTTTCTAGTAGATTTTGTCCTTTAGATCCCTGTCCCTTCTGACCTTAGATCTATTGGTTGTTTTAGTGTGTTTTGATTAGTTTTTTTCACTCACCTATAGACTAGTTGTTGAGAGGCCCGCCTCCTTGGGTTTAGATTATTGCATTATTAGTTTTTTAATTCCTAGTTTTGCAGGCCTATATACTGTCATTTCCAGGTTTATTTACAGCTATACAACAGCACTTTTTCTTTTCTCTACAAATGTCTGGGTTTAAAAATTAAAATTTACACACTTTTTACACACACACCCTAAGAGAAAAAGGGCTTGGTTAACACCGCCAAGCAAAGACTCTAAAACATTGAAATCGATTGATCCTACACCTCTTTGCCCTTGTTTTGACATTGTAATCGGTTGATCTTGTACCTCCCTGCCCTTGTCGATCTCTTTTTCCTTTGTGTCGTGTGTGTGTCATCATTTCTCAACCTCACATGGGCTCTGATTTTCCTCAAGGGGGGACCAGCACCTTTTGCATATCTTCCCCTCCTGGTAGCATGTATTCAGGGTACAACATGCCTCCTCTCTTTTCCCAACCTCCTGTCTACCACACTGTTACCCAACCTCTTCCATCTGGTACCCCCGATGACCAGATCCTCATGATGAAATCCGATCAACCTTCAACCGTAGACATCAATCTCCAGACTCGGTCCCATCAGTACAACAAGCCTCCTGCTACGTCTGTCTCCGAGCCGCGTTCTTCGGTCTCTACAGAGCCTCTTTCGACACCCAAGGGTCCCTTAAAAATCCCTCAGCCTAGGGCGGAGGTTCATACCAAGATCCCTAAGGGACCACTGCATCGAAATGCTGCTTCTAGCAAAGTCGCCCATTCGTATAGCATATTCGATGATTTGGCATAATCCCCTACTGCCATTTTAACGCTGGAACTCCTCCAGTCGTTCCCTTCACAATGAAAATATCTTCTGTCTGTTGTGGGTGCTATAGGTCCTTCCTACGATTGATTTATTGTCTTTGATGTTGACCGGTCAGAACATCCTCCTCTCCCTGCTTCCGTCGCTTTCCAAATCCCAGTCAAGATCCGGAACACCAACGTTTCTCGGTGCATTATTGATGAGGGGGCATCCACTTGTGTGATGTCCACTTCGGTTTGGAAACAACTCGGATCTCCTAAGTTGGCTCCTTCCACGATCACTCTCCAAGCATGGGACGGCCACACCTCCAAGCCCATTAGCTTATTCCGCATTTGTCCTATCACTCTTGCAGGCAAGACAGTTTGCGTTGGCATAGAAGTCATAGACGCCCCCTTAGATTACAAAATTATATTGGGTCGTAGCTACACTTATGTGATGTTTGCTATCCCTTCCGCGGTCCACCGCAAGATTTCCTTCCCCATAATGGAAATATAGTCATCATTGACCAATTGACGTATTACGAACCGAAGTCTCAAACCTCCCTTGAGTCCACTATTTCTTCGGTGGCCAATAAGCAAACCGTCGACCCTTTGACCAGTGTCTCACCCGGCGTCTACAAGCACTCCTCCTTGCTTGTTACATTCCCTGGTATTTCGGGAGTACGAGATTGAACAGAATCAATCCGCTTCTCCCATACTTGCACAGTATGTTGTAGGCCAGACTGAGGATTTACCCACTCCTATTGACATTCCCCCCCCCCCCGATGTCGACATGACGGAGCATGCATCCACCATACTCTACCTTCCATCATCTTTGAGACCCTTGACAAAAGCTCCCTATGAATCTTCTCTTGTTGTTTCGCTTGACCTCCTTTCATCAAACACCTCGGGCTCAACATCAATGGATCCTTTATCTGCTTGTTCTTACGTCATCCCCCGTGACAATGCGCATGTGAGTCTTTCTTCTCATGATGATGAGTCAGGTAGCCTCGCCGCGTCATGTGGTCTCCCTTCCTCCTGTCCTTCCACCTCCTGTTGTGATGACGACATCATGGAAGCCACATCCACCCCTAACTTCATCTTTCCCGCCCATAAACGGGATGCCATCATCCATACCCTTGGTGACTTATACAGCCTGAGTTCAAGCTACACCTCCTGTAGCTCCTACATTTCCCCTCACCGGCTACATGTGGGAAGTAGACATCCTACCCAAAGCACTCCCTTCCGCAGAGTGCATTCAATTTCTACTGTGCGCTCAGGTTGTCAACATTGTTCTTTATCTTCCCATTTATTGTCTTGTGGCACCTTTCATAGGGACCTCCCGTCAACACCTTATATCGGTTTTGCCGATGGTGCAAGTCGCTACTCCCAGAATTTAGCCTCGGCAGGCTGGGCCATTTTTACCCCATTGCATGCACTTGTTCTTTTGAACGGTGTATGCATTGGTACTGCTACCAATAATCAGGCCGAATATGATGTTGTACGAGGTTTATTAGCCGATTCCCTTTTACGTCGCATCCTCCACCTTCATGTTCATTTAGATTCCCTGCTTCTTGTCATGCAATTGAATGGTGTATATCATGTGCATAATCCTATCCTTTTCAGAAGATATTTACGAGTGAAGATTTTCATGCGTGAATTTGAAATCATTACTTTCAGTCATGTACCTCGAGCACAAAATCACTATGTAGATAGCATTGCAAACCATATTCTGGATTGGCATTTAACACAAGACAATAACATGAAAATATCAAAACGATGCATATCCATAGTATGTGTTGTATAAAATGTTTTAGAGTTCAATAACTCTGATACATATGACATGCCCATAGCATGTTACAAAAACTCAAAACTGGGGGCACCACCTGCCCCTACACACTAATCACTATCTGGAGGATCCCGAGCCAATGGCTCTACCCTCGCCGCTTGTAGATCACGCATACCGTGTCTGGCCATCGCCATGCATCGCATGAACTCTCACCATTCTGAGGGTAAACCAATACATGGCTCTATGTACTGGTCATCTAATTCCTGCCAACTGCGTTTTGAAACACCGGTCAGAAGCCTCTCACATATATGACGAATATCCTCCAGAAGGGCTGATGCATCCTCATTTTGTTGCGCCCTTGATCCACTAGATCCTGCGGCTCCCGATACTACATGTCGTCCCATGTACCCGGCCAGTTTTACCGGTGTTGTATCTGCATACCCAAAGTAAAAGAATCAGTACCACATATAACATTCTAGAAACTTTACATGCACATAAAATATTAGCAATTTGGCACTCACCATCGGGTCCCCATATACGACCAGGCGGCAGTGGCAGATCTGGGTCCCCATAATAACTCATCCCACTATAGGGATAGTCATCTATATACATCGGCATCTAATCCCAATGAACAAAGAAATCAGGACGGAACACCCGTCCAACTGCTCCACCTCCTCCTCTGCACAGTAGTTGCCCCCACTGGTGCATCTTAGGTTCTCTCAGGCCTCCATCTGGGAGCTATATGTGAGTCGAAGTGTCAGGATCTTCTCAAAGAAGAAAGAGCACAAAATTGTACCATATGCACAGTCATGGTTCACTTGTCGCTTACATAGCGACAACTGTCGTTTCAATGATGACAGCATCATCTGGGCCCACCCATAGTAGGTCCCACTCAAAACACTCTCCACAAGAATCATTTTCCCCCCCATGATGTGATGGAGTGCCTGGTTTCCAAGGATCCGCAGCACCGCTGCGGCCACAGCACGAGTCTCTAACCTCTCCAAATCCCCGATGGGTATCCGAGTCCCCTTGACTTGGAGACCTAGCTGACAATGGCGCTCTACAAACTCTATGATGTTCCACCCATGCGATAATACTAACTGAGTATTCCCTACCATCCCAAGTGGTGGGAGACCAATCAGGAAATATATATCCTGGACCGTCAACTCAATCCAGTGCCCCTGCACTATAAATATCTCATGGTCCGGGTCCCAATAGCTAACAATCCAGGCCAATAAGGGCTCCCCATCCCTCATCAAAGGGTTCTCTACAAACTTTAGAACCCCTGGCCAAAGCACTGCAGACACCATGATCCTCCTGGATCTCTGACCGTAATGCACCCAGGTCCCTCTCTCTCTAGTTAATCCATAACTCTGCCATATCTGCACGAAAACATCATATTTTTCAGTATACAGATAGGAAAGATTGCTTCTCATCACAAAATCCTAGTGCTCAGCCAAAAAATAGCACAAAAACACCCCTCCCTGCCAGGTCACACTTTTCAAGCCCAAACCTAGGACAAGTCGCACATTTTGCCCCAAAAAGTGCGACCTGCCCGTGAGGAGGAGTGGGGGGCTATCCCTGAGCCCTAGGGACCTAATCTGAACTTTTAATCCACGGAAAAGAAAGAGTAGGGTTAGGCCTCTTACCTGCAACTGACGGATCTCGATTCCAACGGTCGGTTTTGCCACTACGATCGTCGTAAGATTTAGGGCCTTCTCTCCTCTCTACATTCACCACAGCTTCACATGCAAATGAATGAATTTGGAGGGAAAATGCCTTATTAAAAGAGAAACCCTTGTTTTTTCTTTCACCTGCTGCGATCCAACCATAGCTCCATTTACCAAATTTTCCACACCATTGGAAAGCTCTCAGCGAGCCCTCAAATGGGTATATGTTAGTTTTTAGTGATTTGATACTTCACCGGGACACATTTTCCCATGAAGCACCACTTCACCCTTCCTCAAAATCGAATTTCTTCACTTGCAACACTCGTATCGAGGGCACCATGTTGCCTCCATACTTTTCCACGCTCGTGTTGACTTTCGTCGTGAGTTACCATCTTGTACTCATGCTTTTATGGTCCCCATTAGACCCCTTTTCCTGTGTGGCAGCACCATCGAGTCACCCTTGTTTAGAGCATCTGAGTTGAGTCATCATTGCTTTCATGGAGTCTATCCCACTTCCTTTCACACCCTGCTATAGTCCTCCATCCTTCGTTGCTTGGTCCCTATCTTGTGTCGCTCATTATGGCCTTCAGTCCCACTATCCCCTATCCCTCATGATATTGTGTCAGTCGCTGCTAGGTCATCCATGTTATTTATGCTCTAACAAAGGAAGTCGTTCGTTCGCTACGCATTCCCCCCATTTCATCATCATCACTGGTGTCAGTCTGTCAGTCAATCTACTATTTTCTCTCATGCCTTATTTTAGGATCCCTTATTGCCTCACCTATGGCGGACCTCCTTCTGTCAACATCAGCTCATTCATTCCAGAAGAAAGGTCTAGAGGGCAGTTGTACCTTGGTTCCAGCTTCCACTCTTGTTCGATCCCTCGGATCAGGAAAAGGGACTCCTTATTTCCCTTTGACTTGATTGCTTCTCAACTCTAGCTCCTTTCAGCATGATCGAGATCCGTATACTTGATGGTTCAGTGATGCAACAGCTGACATCGATGATTCACGGGTGTGTGTGAGATGTCTTAGCCCTCATGAGGGGGTGGCCCTATAGGTAGCCCCCCACACACTTGGATGACCTCTTCATTATAGCCTTTGATGTAGATCCATACATTTGATGATGTCGACCTCAGCCGCTTGCAGCGCCTTTTTTTTTGCATGTATCAATCAGATTTTTAGAGCCCTTTCCTGTTTTCAAGGGCATCTGGGTTGCATTTATATCTCATATACTCAGATATCATTGTACAAGTCCTGGTTGTTATCCCAGGCACAATATGTATGTGGGATTCATTATCATGTTATTTATTTGGCTCATGTTTATGTCAGCATTATGTCGTCTCATGGTTTTCCGGACGCCTTATTGTTTGTACTATTGCCTCAGCGGGCATAGGTATGCCTCCCCCGCCGCCTATAGCAGGTACTCACTTATCAAAAAGACTTTTCGCACCTGCAATTCACCTCCTCAGGGTCTATTTCTTTCAGCACTTTGGTCTACCTTACAACCCTCTCTCTTTGACTTCCCCGTTGTTGTCTAGTGATTGAGTTCTTACAACGTACTTCGGTCATATGATTAGCTCCTAACGCTTACTCACTGGGGGGCAATCTGTTACACCATTTTTTGGTCATATAATCCATTGTTATTAGATGGACCCAAGTACACCAAGTAAGACCAATTTTACCCCAAGTAAAATCGCATTCATTATGAAAAATAACTTAGTAAACCACCTTTATTAAATTTTTTATGGTCTAAATAGGAAACCCCATGGGGAAACATTAAATAAATCCATATTTTTTTTATTTTCCTCAAGGAATAATTAGTTAAACAACGGTTTAATTAATATTCCTGGTTATATTTAACCCAAAACAAGGAATTAATTAGATAAATCACTATTTATCTTATTATTTTCTAAGAATAATTATTTAAACATTACTTAAATAATATTCTTTGTTAAATATGACTAAATCTCCCTTAAATAATTAAATAAATCATCATTTATTTGGTTATTACACAACCATATCCTTTAAATGATAAATAAATCATTTATTTATTTATTATTTTTTAATCACATCCTTAAAATGATAAATAAATCATTTATTTATTTATTATTTACAAATAAGGGGATTTGACTCAAGTCAAATTCCTTTTCCCTCCAACAAATATAATAAAATATTCCATAAAATTTGGATCTTGATTTGGTTAATAATATTTTAATTATACACCAATATCTACGCTAACTCAATATTTTGTTATAAATAGAAGGGTTTTCTCATTCATTTGTCACCTTTTGTTGCCTAAAGATCACTCTGGATCTCAACTCTTGGTCTGGCTATTGATTGATTATCATAGCCATATTTTTCCATTTTTGTCTGGGTTTTATACACCATCAAGAGAGAGGAATTCTAAATCTAAAGTGCTAAGGAATTACAAGAACCCATCCCATTGAGGAGAATAGGGAACACCCTCTTGTGTTTTCCTCCCAGGTACCATTAATAAAAATTTAATTGGATATATTCTTGCCTTGTCTGTTAGATCTATGGAGTAAATATTATTTTTATACTGTTTAATGTCTTCTAATGCATAGATCTAGATTTTTGCAGCATTTTTCTTGATCGTCTAACTGCAGATCTGAAGATATTAGCAGTCATTTTTGTTGTTAGGGCTATTTGTTATGCGTAGCTAAAGTGGTCTTTTTTCGTACACCTCGAATCAAGATTCATACTAACAAAGAAGAGACAAGTATTAAGAGGTATTTTAGTCTTACTAAATCATGGTTCAAAGCCTAGAGGTAATTATTCAAGCCTAAGGTATAAAAACTAAGCTTTTGGAGCAAATCTGGTTAACAAGTTTACATGTGCTACAGGAGACCCTATTTTGCTATAGGAGCGAGATAACTTGCCGAATTCCCAAGGAAATAAAATGCATATGGGATAAGAAAAAATAAATTATTAATTAGGGTGTCTCTGGACTCCATTCCAAGTGGAATCACTCCAAAATACCCATGTTAACACGTGGTAAAAAATATCAGAAAATTACTACTCTAAAAACTAGAAATTCAAGAACTAGTGAGTTATTTCACCTACCAAAATCCTAACCTAATAAAGTGAAAATGATATGAGGAGAATTTTGTTATTAACTTGAATTTTTTTATGACCCAATACAAGTGTAATAGACTCAAATGAAACTCCTTAACACATTATAAAAAATAACATAAATTACTACTATTTTGTTACAAGGGATTTCCAGAAATTCTAGATTTGTGAACTAGTAAACCAATCCAAGTAGATCAACGACGAATATGAATTTTAAAATTTTTTCTAAGGCTTAATCATGCTTTTGACTTTGTAAATAACCTTAAAAACAGCTCACTTTAATCATTTAACCAATGTAACCTGCAGCAAAAGAGACATGAATAGTAAATGCATAAATAAGAGATGCAAGTGAAAAATACATTCAAAGGAAATAAAGAAATTGTAAAATAGGGATTTGAGGCTCCTAGGATGGCCAAACCCAAGGAAAATAATAGTCCTATGAAGGAAACCAAGCTTTATAAGATAAAAATGGCAACAAATTTCATTATTTGAATCAATCTATAGTATCCCAAAAGGGAGAATACAGTAAGACTTAAACACAATATAAGAACTGCAACTAAGTAAACAATAGGTCTAAAGACAACATCAGAATATACAGAGAAGCTGAGCCATTTTATTATATGGAGATGATTTAGTTACACAAAGTACATAAAATGAGTAGATCTAGCCCAGGAGTGGCCTAGAATCACTCTACAATGGTGCTGCAACTAGCACTGCATAACTGGAGAGATTACAGAAGAAATACTGCACTGTCCCTTCTGCTACTGATATATACATGAAAATGTTTCAAAAGGAAATTCATATCTAGGGAGCTCGAGAGCTCTGATGATGCCAAGATTCAAGATCTGGCCAATGTGATGGGAACCCAAGATAACCCAAAAAGGATTTTCCAGATCTACAACTTTGGAAAATCACCCTCCTAGGGCTTGATCCTTTATCTGCTGGGATTACAGATCTGAAGCTATATCTGACAAATATATTTCTGAAATATGTCACAAAATCAGATCTAATCTTGAAGGGTTGATCCCTCCTTCAGATCTACAAGCTAGAAGCTCTAGATCTAGTTTCTCAATCCTCCAATGATGATTTCAGCTGCTGCTACACAACTGCTCATAAAAACTGTGTTGTAAGGGAAAGAGAGGCTCTATGCCTGCTGAAATATGTTGCAATAAACTCCAGGCTGATGGAAATACTGATGGCAAGGTGAGGGGATGATCTCTCACAGGATTACTAGCTGAAATGCTAGCAACTTCCTTCCTCCTTTGGATCTGCAATAATGGAAAGCGTAATTCTGGATGGAATTACTGCTGCCAGGAGGTCAATAAATTTTTTCCTGATGCCAAATCTGAAATGAACCTCTGGGAATGTTAATATTCAAGCCCAAGGTGATAGGAATAAACCTTCGCCGGTTCTCCAGCTGAAATACTGAAGACAACCTCCACCTTCCAAACTGATCTTCAGAAATGTACAATTTCTGAATATAGATGTTCTGCAGAAAGTAGCAAAATATATATGGCACCAATGCCTGATGTAGAATGAAGTACAACCCTCTCTCTAGAGCTACTCAAATAAAGAGGTGGGATTCCCGACCAGGAACACCCTGTGCTAAACAGCACTTGCAATCTTTGCTAAACAGCCCAAGAAAGAAATGGAATGTCACATGACAATTCCAAATCTAAACAAACCTCAAAATAAATAATCAATAGCTTGCCTTAATTGTTGTCTTCATCTTCTTTATATAGTTTATGAGCCTTCCCATGCCTTGGCCCTCATCTAAACTGTGTTTTGCATGTGGACAAGGTCCTTCATGTTTGACTACATTATCTCTCCAAGTCATCCATCATGTCTAGGTGCAATGTACACCCTCTCCATCATGTGTGCATTAATTGCACAACTTCCTCCATCATCTCATCATGAATGCTCCATGATCTTCTGTTTGACCTCTTCCAATATCTTAGTTGACTGTATCAACCTCCATGATCTATCTCATTAATGAGACATGATCTCCAATTCATTCACATTAGTAGTGGCTCCACCACCTCCTTTATGTATATCTAGGCTTAATTAATCCACATTCACACACAAAAGTGGATATTTATTCATCATGAGGATTATGGGTCCCTCTACCCTTTTATTTACTTAATTAAGTAGGTTTATTAGGAACTCTAATATTCCAAATATCATGTGAAAATTTGGGAATATTAGAGTCCTCCCGAGCAAAATGTTGCTTGCCCTCAAGCAACTGCAACAAGTGGATTCTACAACTCCAAAGTTTCCTCTCTAGAATGTCTAGAATGGCTTCCAACTGAAAATTTAGACCCATCCTCATCAATGAATCTCCAAGTGGCAACCATATGATGACCAAAGTTCTCCTCTATACATGAGATACATAAGATAAATTGGATCATTCCCAAAGTGGAAAGTCCCAACTCATGAACTATCTCTCCAACCCATGATATATAGAGTAGATTACACATATCAATGCCCTCATCATAAGCCATGTTGGCCATGTAGGAATCAAACATCACATCATCATAGTGAAAAACAAAAAGTAGATACATATGGGAAAACATAAACAATGTCAAACCATATTCTCCTAATAACAATCAACGCAGTAAAGCCTTCTGCTGCCATGCTAGATCATCCTGAAAACAAGTAAGAGAGCCATACTCTCTCAAAAGAAACCACCGGAACAATGCTTCTTGTTGCCATTGCAAATCATCAATGAGAATATGAGAGCCATACTCTCTTAAAAGAAGCCAATGCAATGCCTCTTGCTGCCATCCCATGCCATCATTGTACCAAATATAGTGGCCATATTATCTCAAGAGTAGCCACCTTAACAAGGCATCCTACTGCCCCATCACATCCTCATCATACCATGTACAATGACCATAATCACCCAACAGAAGCCAATGTTGTAAGGCCTCTTGTTTCCATCCTCCAACTATGTCATGCAATGTATGGGAATAATTTAGCCCATACTCTCCCAATAGTAACCATAGAAACAAGGATTCGTGTTTCCTCCTTGCATTATCATGATGCAAGTCATGGAGAAACAATATAGTAATAGACATGCGAGATGTCTCATCAACATAATACAAACAAGCTCCCTTATGCCACATCATGGGAGAGTTATGCTTGCTGGAAATACTGAGAGGGGGGGTGAATCAGTATTCCTTTCAATTAGATCATTAGTTAATATTCAATTTTTATCATTGTTTGTACAATGATAGCGGCAAACAAAAGGAACACAAATGCACACAGTTTTTAAGGTGGAAACCCACTCCAGGACAAAAACAACCTAATGTTTTTCTAATAATTATTCAATATTCAACTCCAATTGAAAATAAAGCTCCAACTTCCTAGAATCTAGAAAAAAACTATTCTCCAGCTCCCACTGGATGGATGCTCCAACACCCAAGATTTTTCAGTAGTCAACTGAATGGATGCCCCAACACCCAATGAGCTACAACTCACCCTAGCACCACCCTACCACCCTATAGAAGAATAAAAGAAGAATGGACTCCCATACCAGGGAAAATGGTCCACTTTACAATGATATAGAATGATGTAAAAGAAGAAGACACACTAGAACATAACCCCAACTATGACACAACCACCTAATGATGATCCTAGACCACCCGACACTGCCTCTTCAACTCTTGGCAAATAGACACTAGTACAACTTGTACAATAACGTATTTACAATGACTTAGTACAATGATACCTTTACAAGATTGTATGCAGTGTTTCCCACTTGAAGACTTCATGTGATGAAATTCTTGTTGCTGTTATGCACCTTGGATGCTGCTCTTGTCATGCTACCCTCTACTGCACCTTGCTTTGTTTTTCTTCCCTAGAAAGTCTGGTCCTTTGCAGCCCTTGACAACACATGATCTAGCTTTTTCTTTGCCTTCTAGGAGCTCGATATTGAATCTGGTGTATCTCTATTATTTCAAATCCCAAATATCTAATTTTTGGAACTGTAGTAGTCCTCTAAGTTTTCTTTCCAATGCCACAGGTCTGACCCAATTTGGATTCTTCAAGGGAGAGTTATACCCAATCTCTCACAATGCCCTAATTATGGACTGTTTCAGCAGAGTGAAGTTGTACAGCGTGCCACATGTCACTGTTTCTTCATTCAGCTCTAAAATTGATAGAGAAAAAACTAAATACTGTGCATTATCTGCTACATTTTATGGAATTCAAATTGGATACACAAAGAGATAGTTATGATGATTTTACCAAGGTCACTTATTTGAGATGAATTTCAGGAGCCTGCAAAAACCCTGAATTACACAGATCATATCTCCGAAAATATTTCGCATCTTGATCTAAAATTTTCACAGCAGCTTCCTCAGGATTTCAGCTTTGCCTCATAAAAATTTCAGCTTCTGGAATTTCGTAGAAAAGAATTTAGAGCGAAATTCCACGATGACATGTTTCAAATGGCGAAATCCCTTGCATAAGGAGTAATTAAGGATCACAATTTATATAAATGCTTAGGTTGAGAGGGGCTTCAACAAGTGAATGTGGGAGGGATTATAGGAGCTTTAAAAATATTAATTATGACTTTTCAATGACCCATGCCACAACCCTATGGGGTTTTAGCCCACTAACTGGGGGTATAAACTTCAAACATGAATATCTCTCAAACCGTGAAGAATTACGCGGCATTCCATATATCAATGGAAACATCTCAACAAGTAGAAACCATCAAAAGAATTCTTGAACCAGAATATAGTAATTTGGTAGGTCAAAATTCCCATGCAATATTGGGTTAGCCCCTGGTGCTACTTGGGTTGACATCAATGACAACCGCTGATCAACAATGCTTTCTCCCAAACCCAAGTACATACATGAACATGAGATACATCCCAAACAAAAATACATGTAAGGACATTAGACATATCCCAAAAAAAAGTAAATACAAGGACATAAGATATAAAATTTGATGCCGAAATCTGTCATCAACAACCAAAGTAACCATGCCTTTTTCTTCTGAATTCTTCCAGTGATGTGTAAGGCATGAATCAGAAAATTATGACTCATTGAGTGGTAGCCATACTCACCCAAAAGCAACCAGCACAGCCGTGCTTCTTGCTTACCTGTGTCATAAATATACAAGTGGTTTGGAAACCCCTTGCTCCATATCATCAACCATTCATCTCAATGTGGATGATGGATCTCATTCTGCAAATACCTAGTATCCTCCCATTGTAGGACACCAACCTCCTTAAAATGATGAAGAACTTTGCACTCCATGAAATTTTGAATTGCACCTCCAATGAGATCTCTTGATGAGATCTTCTTCTCATCCATGGCCTTCCAAAACCAATGAGGTTTTAGATCTGTTGTAGGTATAAGTCTCTCTTTTAGCTGTGAGATGCTCATTGAGAAAGTGTCATCAAGAAAAAAGAAAATATTTCTCATCTCAAGATGTCTACCATTCATCATCTTAACCTCCATTTCTTCATGAGTGAAGCTACCTTCAGAATTCTCCAAGAATAATGGGGCCTCTTATTATCACTACTACTAAGTGACAGCGTTGTAGATCTGCAGGGTAATACATATGGTGTCTCAAAGAAAGGTACAATACTAATCTCATAACCAATCATTGTACATAGGATCATTCTCATCCCATTTTCTGAGAATCCACACTTCAACTCAAAGGGTTGAATGTATTCCATCCATGATAAACTAGGATAGCTCTTCATATCCTCCTTGATTAGATCAAGGGTCCTCTGCGCTGTGATATGTTGTTGCTTCAAATCAACATTTTGTTCTAACCCTCGGTTATGCATTGGATTTGATGGTAGGTCTCCATAAGTTTCAATAAGATCTACTAAAAAAATAGGTGATGAATATGTATGCATTCCTTGGATCAACTGATGTGTGGGAACCTCTTAACAGAACACAATAGTTCCTCCAACTGATACAATGGTGTCTCCAACTTCTAGTAAGAGAGATGGTTGTTCTTCTATCAATGTACCAGCGTTGGAATATTCCTCCTCTTCCTCATGCATCTTCTGAATCATGCATGGGACTCTATGTGTCAAGAGCTCAAGACTATCTTGCAAGGTTGCAAGTGTCTCTTCTCTAGATGCAAGTACTTCTGCAGTTGGTGGTAAATGTAGTGACCTCTTGTCCAGAGTGACAAGATTGACATTCTCCCTTGTCTCCTTAGGAAATGTCTCTTTGTGGCACATCTATGTTTTCTTCACATTAAACTTCTTCCTCAATTTGTGAAAGAAATATGAATATTTAGTCACCTTTTCACGCTCCATGTGACCAAACCACCAATCATTGGCTTCACCTAAGAGATGAAGTGTTGCAATTTGGACAGCCTCTTTTTCAGCCACAGGATGTACCATGAAAAATGTATCTAACTCTTTCCTCCAAGCCTCAACATTGCTTGAGGAAGATATATCAAATGTAGGCAAATAGAATCTATTATGCCTCTTTCTTCTATTACTGCTATAGGATCTTCTTTCTTCTTTGAGTTCAAAGAATTCTTGGAGATTTAGACTCTCTTTGAATGCTCTAGATTATGCCTTGTACTCTTCAAGATACAAACTGAGAGTCTCATGAGTCTCAGGTTATTTTCTTCCTTCACTTCTATACCTCTCACCTTCTTCAAAGAAAGTGGGCATAGTATATTTACGAGGAGATCTATGATTCTCCGGTTTTCTTTTCTGCTGATAGGAAGTTCTTAGACCTTTCTCTTCAAATCTTCTTCTTGGATCCTTCCTTTGCCTTTCTCCCTTCATTTGATAGACCTTCTTGGAGATATCTCGCTTGGATCTAAAGAGAGGAATGGAAAAAATATCCTCCTTCATGATAGATCTCATCTATCTACTTCTTCTTTTGATGCAAAAGATGAAGTGTCCACAAGCTGAGCCAAAGATCATGCTCTGATGCCACTGTAGTATCCCAAAAGGGAGAATGCAGTATTACTTAAACACAATATAAGAACTACAACTAAGTAAACAATAGGTCTAAACACAACATCAGAATATATAGAGAAGCTGAGCCATTTTATTATATGGAGATTATTTAGTTACACAATGTACAAAAAATGAGTAGATCTAGCCCAAGAGATGGTCTAGAATCACCCTACAATGGTGCTGCAACTAGCACTGCATAAATGGAGAGCTTACAGAAGCAATATTGCGTTGTCCCTTCTTCTACTGATATACATGAAAATTTTTCAAAAGGAAATGTAGATCTAGGGAGCTCAAGAGCTCTGATGATGCCAAGATTCAAGATCTGGCCAATGTGATGGGAACCCAAGATAACCCAGAAAAGATTTTCCAGATCTACAACTTTGGAAAATTTCCCTCCTAGGGATTGATCCTCTATCTGCTGGGATTATAGATCTGAAGCTATATCTGACAAATATATGGCTGAAATATGTCACAAAATTAGATCTAAGCTTGAAGGGTTGATCCCTCCTTCAGATCTACAGCTAGAAGCTCTAGATCTAGCTTCTCAATCCTTCAATGATGATTTCAGTTGCTGCTACACAACTGCTCATAAAAACTGTGTTGTAAGGGAAAGAGAGGCTCTATGCCTGCTGAAATACACTGCAATAAACTCTAGGCTGATGGAAATACTGATGGCAAGGTGAGGGGATGATCCCTCACAGGATTCCTAGCTGAAATGCTAGCAACTTCCTTCCCCTTTTGGATCTGCAATAATGGACAGTGTAATTCTGGATGGAATTACTGCTGCCAGGAGGTCAATAACTTTTGGCCTGATGCCAAATCTGAAATGAACCTCTAGGAATGCTGATCTTCAAGCCCAAGGTGATAGGAATAAACCTTCACCAGTTCTCCAGCTGAAATACTGAAGACAACCTCCACCTTCCAAACTGATCTTCAGAAATGTACAATTTCTGAATATAGATGTTCTGCAAAAAGTAGGAAAATATATATGGCACCAATGCCTGATGTAGAATGAAGTACAACCCTCTCTCTATAGCTACTCAAAGAAAGAGGTGGGATTCCCGACCAGGAACACCCTGTGCTACACAGCACTTGCAATATTTGCTAAACAGCCCAAGAAAGCAATGGAATGTCACATGACAATTATGGATCTAATCAGACCTCAAAATCAATAATCAATAGTTTGCCTTCATTGTTGTCTTCATCTTCTTTATATATTTTATGAGCCTTCCCATGCCTTGGCCCTCATCTAAACTTTGTTGTGCATGTGTACAAGATCCTTCATGTTTGACTGCACTGTCTCTCCAAGTCATCCATCATGTCTAGGTGCAATGTACACCCTCTCCATCATGTGTGAATTAATTTCACAACTTCCTCCATCATCTCATCATGAATGCTCCATGATATTATATTTTACCTCTTCTAAGATCTTAGTTGATTGTATCAACCTCCATGATCTATCTCATTAATGAGACATGATCTCCAATTCATTCACATTAGTAGTGGCTCCACCGCCTCCTTTATGCAGATCTAGGCTTAATTAATCCACATTCACACATAAAAGTGGATATTTATTCATCATGAGGATTATGGGTCCCTCCACCCTTTTATTTACTTAATTAAGTAGGTTTATTAGAAACTCTAATATTCCAAATATCATGTGAAAATTTGAGAATATTACACAATCCAAGTAAAACTCTACTAGAAATGAAAATGGGGCTACTAAATAACAAGTTTTATGCACAAGAAGACTAATAAATACATACACCAAGAGGAAAATTTTAATTGGTACTTATAAAAATTTATGGGGAAACATTCTCCTTGAAATACGGAAGTTTTCCCCTCCAAAATCCCTCAAATAGTGGATCTCGTTCCCAACACTAGGAATCTTCATTAAATGATAGGGAACAAATTTCTAGATTTTATTAATCACTAGAGCTACATAATTTATCAATAATTTCATGATATTTTGTTCATTTATTATCCAATATTAATACTCCTGTAGTAGGGAGCAAGTCCCTAGATTATCTCCTCCTCCAAATCTTCATAATCTTCCCAGTATTCTCACAACATTCTACAAAAATAAGTAATATTAGGCACAAATATGCAATTATATCTAAACCTTCCTAATGAACATATTAAAGTTAAAAGTATGTCATCTAATGCAAAAAACAGAGGTTTAATATTCTTAAGGATGGTGATATGTCCCTCAATTTATGTCTAATTTGGAGGCGCATCATACCACCCTGCTAAAAGTGTTGCTCATCCTTTGAGCAACTTAGTGACCTAATTGTGCCTCATTCATTTCCCTGGTGGCCTCCTTAACATCCCAAGCTACCTCAGAAGGATTTTTTGCACATATTCTCTTGCTCGATCCTCTTCCTCTTCTTCTTCGTCTCCTTCTTTTTTAGATCCATATTTTTCCCCAAGTTCTAATTAGGTTTGTGCTTGTGTCTTAAGAAAGTCTCCATGTTAATGTTTACAATGTTTTCCCATGATACAAGTTTTTGAACATTCTCCACAGAATATTTGATAATTAGCATCCTTGATGAGTTTGTGGACTCTCTTCAATTGAAACTACTCCCCCCGTGATTTTTCATTGTGATTTTCCAAAGTTTGGAAAACCAATACTCCCAATCCTTCTCCTAGATGTCCCTCTTCAAATCTAGGGTAAAGATGCTCAAAATCATGATTTTTTCGGCTCTCTAGAATATCTTATAGCATAATGTCTTCTCCTATAGCAAATGTTTCCCTTCCTATAGCAGCCTTGTTTCTTTTGTAGCGGCTCTATTTCTCTTGTAGCTGCTTTGTTTTCTCCTATAGCAGTGAATCTTTTTCTTTGAGCTACTTAGTTGTCGTTTCTCCAATGGTTGGCCTTCTCATGGGTGTCAAAAGTTGCTTCCCCTTTGGTTAAAACCTCCCCCCATTTATCCTGCTGCTCCTTCTTGGGGTTACTTCATTGTATGTTTAATTTTTTCCTTAGAGTGGTCTTAGTTGTAGAGACAGTGTCAAATTTTCCTTTTTACCTGAGAGGGATAAGGATGCTAATAATTTTATCAAAAAAAAAAAAAAATCTATGTCCCTATCTTTCCTTCACATATAAAAATTTCCAAAGGGAACTACTACACAATTTTTTGCTACAGAGTACTCAATTCAAGCAGAATTCTCCATTCATATGTATGGAAATTAAAGAGGGAGAAAGTCACTTACTCCTTTCAAGATAACTTTGTCATTTTCTTAAGGGTTTGAGGACAAATTTTATTATTTTTGGCTCCCTTTATCCCTTTAATTCTCTCATGTATCTTCCTTTTGGGCCTCCTGTAGTAGTTCAAATCCTCCTGTATGTAATGTTCCAAAATGGGGATTGCACAACAGGTTTGTAAAAATAACGCACTCCTAGTAGATTGATGTACAAAAATGAGTTTTCAGCCCTTGGATCCCTTAGATCAGCAGATCTGGAGTCTAAATCCAATAGGGGAGAAAAAAAAAATTGAACTAGGTGTGGTAAACAGATCTCCCACAACCTAGTCTAGCTAGAAAACACCCTACAAGAGGGGCTGCAGCTATGCACGATAAACTGCTTCAAGAATAACGTTGTCTTGGAAAATATGAGCAGGAGGCCATAAAATATGATTAAATGAATGTACAGCAGCAAATCAGCAGTAAATTGAAACTCTTTCAATATGCAATAGAATACATGAGACAATAGAGCAAGATATCTTCAGAAAAGAGAGCTACAACACATATAGATCAGCAGAAATGGCTCAACGGCGTTATTTTTAGGAGCTATAGCAGCTGCATATTACAACTCAAATCTAGGACAGATCTGTGGACAAAACATCAGATCTATATCAGATCTGGAAACTAGATAGTTTTATTTACAAGATCCCCTTGGGGTTTTGACCAAATCATGCATAAATAAGAGTAGATCTGAGTTACAAGTTGCAGGTCTGTAAAATGTTGTAGTAATTTATTAATATAACATTACATTACAATATATCAGATCTAAACAGAACATGGATCAGCAAGCTAATCCATGGATCACTAAAGGGAAAGGGAAAGCCCAGCACCAAAGATCTCTGATCAAAACTGGAATCAAAACACCATAAAGAACCTCATATCAAAATAACGCATCCCATTAATGGAAATAGCGTTGTAGCTCAAAATTAAATGGATGGCCACTGCCAAGTTACAGATCTGGAGTATAAACAGGAGAGGCACTCTTCTAGGAGGTTAAAAGACACACTCCATGAGAAGAGGCTCCCAAAACAAGCTAGATCTCTGCAGATCTAGAATCCCACTTGTTGCAGCTTGCAAAAGTAGAAAAACCCTCAATGGATCAGTGTTGCAATTGTAAGTAGAGCTTGGCCTCAAGCCTGATAGTGGATCAAATCAGCAAATACTCCTCCAATAATCCTCAAAGGAAGAGGTGAAATCCCTGCATAGGAACTCCAAGCACAATCCTCCACTAAACAGTAGAGAATAGTATTTGTCTAAACAGACAAGATACTCAGAAATATGATCAATCAACAACCTTCTCTTGCTACCTTCCCTTTCCTTTTATAATATGAGAGCCTTTGCAAACCCTAAATCACCTTGATGAGTTGGCTCTTTTCACATGAGGGGCCTCCTTATAGAACTGTGTTGTCCCTTTAGGAGATACATTGAACCTAGACAGCGATGTAGATTTGGTCAAGGTTAACCCAGTCTCACAGCTCAAACCCCTTTCACACCTGCAAGTGATTATTTACATGACCCTTATTTATCTGTGTTCACATGAGCATTGATTTATTCAGTATTCTTAGGAGTTTTACATGTCCTCCTTTATTCATTTATTCATGCAACAGAAAATAAAACAAAAATGAATATTCCTCTTAGCCTAGGCTAAGTAGGAATATTACATTCCTCCCCTCCAAAATTTTGCTTGTCCTCAACCAACTGATAGGGTAAGAGCTGTAGTACTTCTCCTCCTTCATTGTTGGTGTTATCACTATAAAAAATTTCTGAAACTTGGTCAGTTACACTTGTTCCTAAGTCATAGTGTTAGATAGGTTTAGAGTCATTTTTATATTTTTAAAGGTCTAGATCATGGGTTAAAATTCTCATTCCACCTCCAAACAATGTTCATTAACCTTGTTTCATTCTTCAAAGATCCTATGCCACGTTTTGGAACCCATTTTTAATTTTTTTTTTTTTAATTTGATGAATAAGCCACGAAACCTCGTTTTCTTAACGTGCTCAGTGTAAAAATTTGAGTTTGCACTACGAAAACGCTGGTGATTTCGTAGCACAAAAACCTGAATTTGCAAATCATGCGCTACGAAATCGGGGATTCTCAGTTTTGCGTTTGAGCTGTCACATCTATCAAATTCAGTTAAATTCCTCATCATTAAAAGTCATCCATGAGTCCTCATTCACGCATGCAACCATTCATTGTAATTATTAGGGGTCATTTGTTATTGGTCCTTTCAAATTTGAAAACAGTTGGTCGTTTTCGACTTCATTTTTCTCATGCAAAACAATAGTGCATGCATGCTTATGTTTTGAAGAAGAAATTAGTGGTGAAAGACCTGAGTTTACTATAAAAAATTCAAGCGAGGCTGTGAAACTATATTTCAAGCGAGGTAGAACTGAAACAAAATCAAGCGAGGCTGCTCATTCAAATTCAGGTTATATTAGCATTTTCAAAACTTGCTATCAAGTGAGTTTGAAATTCATTGTTGGTGGAAGCAGAATTATTATCAAGCGAGGCAAAATTGTTATCAAACGAGGTTGAACTCATTTACCAAGCGAGCCAATTCATTCAACAGGAAGCTCTGATTGCTAATTTGCTAATTTGCTGAAGACACGGAGTTTTAAGAGGGATTATCACAGATTTCTGAAGATACAAGGTCTTCAAGAAGAAAATGGCTGAAGAAAGAAGGAGTCATAGGTCTAGTCATTGCCTAAGAACAGAACCTGAAGGTGTAGAAGCCCTTACAAAAGACAAGTCTGTTGAAGAAGCCTTTAAGAAAGTAGGTTGCTGGAGGTTTTGTGAAAAAATTCAAGGAGGGCACACTCAAGTCACCAAAGAATTTGCCATAAACTTCACAGGATCAAACTCAAGGATTGGATTCCTCAATTTACCAATTTTCCCTAAAGTGATATCAGCAATTACAGAAATTCCGAGAGGAGAAGACAGGTGGTTTAAAACTTCAAGTTTGACATGGTACCCTGCAAAATCTTTCTAAAACCAAAGTTTACAGAGGTTGACTTGAACAAATTTGTGCCAAGAAGCTATGTCAAAGATACATTTTCCAATTTTCTCTACAATATTCAGAGGTACTTCACCTACGAAGGGAAATACCACAAGGTTTATACCTATCACTTTAAAATCTTGCTTCATTTCACAGGGATAACATCTCTAGATTTACCTTTTTATCTTTTCAGAAGTTTGGCTAAGATGTCTAATAAGGTACAAAGGAAAGTTGAGTCATGTGAAACTTCATTATTTCACCATGGCTTAGTCAAGTTAATAGTCTTACATGAGCTGCAGAAAGAAAATAGAGATTGGTCTGAATTCCTCTTTTTGAGTAGAATTGGGATTGAAAGAACAAGTGTTAGATCTCAAACTAAAGAAAAAACTCCATCAAAGATTACTACCCCTGTAGAAACAAAGTCAAGAAGATTTGTTAAGCTTAAGCCTCATAAACAAGTTAAAGAACCAATGATAGGAACAAAATTAAATATCCAAGATACTCCTAAATCCGCACAGAAGAAGAAAACTCTGGTTAAGGAGACAATTCTAGAACGGTCAACTAGTAAAACAGATCAAAAGAGGTTGACTAGGAGTCAAAGGTTAAAGGAAAAGGGTAAGGCTGTAGTTACAGATGGGTCAAGAGGTAATTTGAATTATATACTTCAAGCTATTGACATTGCAAAGTCTCCCCTAGTACAAGTAGACTTCATCAAACTAGATACATGTAGCAGCAAATCAAAGAAATTGAAGACATCCAAAAGGTTAGATTTTTAGGATGAAGTGGCGGAGTTTATCTTTAAACCCAGAAAACCATCAACTAGGCACTCCAAGAAGTTGAAACAGTCAAACATGGAGAAATATCAAACAGGAGGTGAAAGTTCTAATGTTTTTTGAAGAAACCACAAAGACATCATTTTCAATGCCTGAAGAAGACAGAAACAGGGTTTTCAATATTCAGAAGGAAAAGAGCAGCTATGAAGATGTCAAAGACAAACTCAGATTGGAAAATAATGAGATTGATAAGTTGAAGAAAAAGGTGAGAGTGCATGCAGAAGAAAGGGAAAACTTTGAAAGGATGAAAGGACTGTGGGAGATGGAGAAAAATCCAAACCCTTAATTAATTGATAATCAAGCTCAATTCTTCATATGGACCCTACCTGCAATCAAAGAAGCAAAATTAATTAGGATGGTCAATACCCGTAGAAATTTGAATAATTGATATGTTATCCACCGAGATTCTCCTGATCACAAACTATTTTATCTTCATGCACAATACAGAATCTCTTCTACCATTGATCATGACATGCGGAAATAAAATCAATTGCATGCACACATTGAAACCATAAAAATTCACACATATGAACACAGTATGTAATGGGAAAGCTTAAAGCTGAAAACCCCCAACTATCTATATATTATATATGTCATAGAGATCATGTAAAAATCATCATACAAAGCTCCTCACAAGCTCTCAGTATAATCTCCACTTGCTACACACTAATCAGGCTTGCTCTTGCAAATCCCATGCACCGATCTTTGCCAGCCCTTAGCCTACTTCTACTGTGCAATCCCTGCTGAAGAATGCCTCTTGATGAGAATGAATTACCCCAGCCTTGCTCACGCAGTCTTTATAGGCATCTCTACTAAGTGTTGGATGCAAACCATGCATCACTTATAGTCACAACTAATAGTCACACTTGCCCTTTCACCTATCTTTGCACTGGTCTCCACTGAAACTATCCATGCACTGAAGTTAACTGATGTATTCTTTAGTTGATTAATGAGTTTATAATTAGTGAATTAATTAATAATTAATTCACACCACTCTCACTAATTTTATCAATCAGTTAAACTAGATACAAATAGCTCAACTATGTTTAGATTAGTTAAATTGAACACAACTCCATTAACTTCCTCAATCAACTCCACCAAACTCTGTCACATGAGTTCTAACTGAAGTATCCATGAAATAGCTCCACATAACCCTTAGGAATAGCGTAATTCCTTCTGTCAACTCCTGTGCCACATCTGTGCACTTAACTGAAGTGCTCCAAGAGAATAAGATAATGTTTAGAGTCCAAATATTATTAAGAGCTAATAATATTCGACATATCTATTTTTAGACTGGCAATCTAAAAATAGATTCCGCCCAATATGTCTAAAAGCAAAAGTCCATCTATTTTTCCAACTTGACCAACCATCCACAAATAGCATCCCGCAACTTATATAACATGATCCATATGTCTAAAAATAGACATAGTCTAAAAATAGACTTTGCGACAAAAATCACCTGTGTGGCCCCCACCTAGTTTAGGTGATCACTTTCCAACTAGGATCAGGAATGATGTTTCAGGATGCCTCCTTCACTGTTTCTTGTTGCAATCTTCAACACTCCCTCTCAACAAGAAAGGACTGTCATTGCATGTGACATGCAAATCCATGCATTCGCCCTGCAACCTTCACAAGCGCCATGCAACTCCATGCATCTGCTTTGCAACTCCTCTGAAAATAAATAGGCTCCAAAAAACTCAATCAGTCTGATGCATCTATCATCAAATTCTTCAACTTCTGCTGGGCCTAACTGCGCATTTCATCAAGAACCACTGCGTTGTTGAACTCTTGCACCCATGCACTCTTGCACTTGTTGTCAACTCTGATCCGCGCTCCAGTATCCGACACTGTCACTTTGATCTGCCTGCATCAATCCAATTGATCATGCTACTGCTACGTTGTGGGCACCTCGTAGCCAGGTTCAACTCATGAGATCCACACCATCTCATGAATCCTGCCCAGAAATCTTCTCTTGGGATTAATCATGCATGTCACCCCACCTCTCACCTGGTGGTATAGCTGCATGCACTCCCTCTGCCCATCTGGCACAAAATTTATCTTCATGAGTGGTTTCTTCCACTCCATGATCCTCATCTTGTGGTTGCTCCACATCCCAAGGTTCACTCTTACCTGCATGAAAAACTTGCTCCCTCTCAAGCATCAATTGCATGTCTTTCTCACACTTCCCAACAGTAGGAAGCTCTGTAGACATCCCATCTACTTCAAGTTTGTAGAGATTCTTTTCTCAAATCCCAACCTTCTTGACTTGTCCTTCCTCATCCACACTAACTCCTACACTCCGAATCTCATCCCTGCAGTAGACAAACTTTGTCAAGTATATCGGAATAGTGTCATTCTTCTCCATTTTTATTTTCCTGAGTTTATCCTAAAACTCCATCGCTTCAATGCTTTGCAATTGCTCCAATGATCAATATCGCTTTGATACCATGTAGAAATTTGAATAAATGATATGTTATCCACCGAGATTCTCCTGATCACACACTATTTTATCTTCATGCACAATATAGAATCTCTTCTACCATTGATCATTACATGCGGAAATAAAATCAATTGCATGAACACATTGAAACCATAAAAATTCACACATATGAACACAATATGTAATGGGAAAGATTAAAGCTGAAAACCCCCAACTATCTGTATATTATATATGTCATAGATATCATGTAACAATAATCATACAAAGCTCCTCACAAGCTCTCAGTATAATCTCCACTTGCTACACACTAATCAGGCTTGATCTTGCAAATCCCATGCACTGATCTTTACCAGCCCTTAGCCTGCCTCTACTGTGCAATCCCTACTGAAGAATGCCTCTTGATGAGAATGAATTACCCCAGCCTTTCTCACGCAGTTTTTACAGGCATCTCTACTAATTTTTGGATGCAAACCATGCATCACTTATAGTTACAACTGATAGTCACACTTGCCCTTTCACCTATCTTTGCACTGGTCTCCACTGAAACTGTCCATGCACTGAAGTTAACTGATGTATTCTTTAGTTTATTAATGAGTTTATAATTAGTGAATTAATTAATAATTAATTCACACCAATCTCACTAATTGTATCAATCAGTTAAACTAGATACAAATAGCTCAACTATGTTTAGATTAGTTAAACTGAACACAACTCCATTAACTTCCTCAATCAACTCCACCAAACTCTGTCACATGAGTTCTAACTGAAGTATCCATGCAATAGCTCCACATAACTCTTATGAATAGTGTAATTCCTTCTGTCAGCTCTTGTTCCACATCTGTGCACTTAACTGAAGTGCCCCAAGAGAATAAGATAATTTTTAGAGTCCAAATATTATTAAGAGCTAATAATATTCGACATATCTATTTTTAGGCTGACAATCTAAAAATAGATTCCGCCCAATATGTCTAAAAATAGAAATCCATATATTTTTCCAACTTGACCAACCATCCACAAATAGCATCCCACAACTTATAGAACATGATCCATATGTCTGAAAATAGACTTTGCGCCAAAAATCACCTATGTGGCCCCCACCTAGTTTAGGTGATCACTTTCCAACTAGGATCAGGAATGATGTTTCAGGATGCCTTTTTCACTGTTTATTTTTGCAATATTCAACAATACCAAGCTAAGGGAAAAAAATAGAAGGCTTAAGAGGAGAGTAGAAGACCTGGAAATACATCTAGCACAGTTTGAAGATTAGCCACAGCTAAAATAAGTGCAAACAGTAAGTGTCATCCTTTAACAGATTTTTGAGGTTATGTGATAATATATCATTTTTGGAGCTGTTTAAAGTTGATGTTTATGGGTTATGAAAGCTGATATACACCTTTAAATAGGTATTAAATGGTTGAAAACTAAAATTTTGGAAGGAAGCTGTGAAAAGTGAAGACTCAACAGTTTCGTAGCGCGCTACGAAACTGCTGTAAGATGCAATTTGAAGAGATTTTTGCAATTTTCAAAGGTGAAAAGGGTTTTGTTTTGAGTTTTGATGCTGGTGGGAGGTATATGTAGAATATCAATGAAGATCCGAAAGGTTTGGCATATAAAAATGGAAGTTTGAAGCATGATTTTGAAAGGAAAATTCTGCACTACGAAAACAGCAGACTCAGTAGTTTCGTAGCATAGCAGTATTGACAGTATTTGCACCATTTTGAAGGTCCGAGATTTGCACAGCTGGAAGGTCGAATTCAAAGGAAAGTTATAAGACATTTGCCACATGTTTTGAACACCAGTTCTTCAGCAGTTGGTTCGAATGGACAGAAATGAGGCATTCAGCTATTATACAGGGAACATGCTCCTATTTTGCAGGAATCGATAAGAAGCAGGTTGATGGAGTCTAAAGGCAAGAAGATAAACAACATCATGGTCGAAGTCTAAAAGAAATAGTTGTCAAGCATAGTTTTTAATGATTAGATAAGGTTGTTAAAAGTTGTTAAGATATAATAAATAGTGTTTTAGTCCTAGTTCAATTAGGACTCTAAGACAGACAGTTTAACCATCAGTTTGTAAATGAAGTTTGTTTAGAAGTTAATAGGTGTCAAATTCGAATTTATTCTCAAATGTTTGTAAGGAATCCAAGGATGTAATGAACACTCTATAAGAGGGAAGAAATTGAATTTCATAGGGTTGGAATTTTCATTGAACAAGCATACTTTTTGTGATATCAGAAAACTGTGTGTTTATCTTAATATAGAGAGTTTTGTTTCATCACTTAGGATTCAGAAAGGGTTATGGATGTTTGATTGTCTCATGATGTTTCTCTTTAAATTACTTGCAGTGGCATGAATGTATGTTACTTAGAATTCAATGAAGGTTCTCTAACTTCCTTCATATGTTCATGAACTGTGTTTATTCTCTATCCTACTGTTCTATTGATGCATTTAAACCCTGAAATGCCCTGACTTCCATATGAAACTGATATTTATGTTTTGTGAAAGCACATTTGACTCCATTTACCCAATAGATGTTTTTTGATTAGTATTACAACCAATTATTCACTTTATTCATTTTATTCACAGATTTATCCATCTGATCTTTATTTGCAAATCATTAACCTATTGAGAGAGCCCTCTCAGGTTGAGGAGGTTAAGCCTCAACTAAAAGTTTGGTTTGAAATAGTTACTCAGGGTCTCCTTGACTAGCAGCCTATCAAGGTCTAATTTTGAGATATTAGTTGGCATCATCAAGGATGAAGTTCTCATCATAAGCCAAGTGCTCATCAATCCAAAGCATCATGAATTGTTCCTCCAAGGCCAACATAATATGTGCATAGTCCATCCCTTCAGGAGTGAAAAACTCAACATAAATAAACATAGTTGGAGCAATGCTACATCTAAAACATGTATCATGAAGCACAAGTTGAAGTTCCAAACCATGTGTTACATACACACTGCCCATCCTCTGTCCATACAATCCCATAAACAATACAACTATATCATCAATGTATGGAAGCAAGACTACATAGATGCAAACTGAAATCTGAACTTCAGGAGGTGGGTTAAAATCCCACATGTGATGACAGTGCCGTGCACCTCTTGTCTTTATTAGATCCAAGTGTCGCAAGTGGCACTCCCACCACACTTTTGTTGCATGAGTCACCTTAACATGGCTGAAAGTGTTACATAAGTTTGGTTCCTTTGGGAAGCACCCATCATGAAAAGGAATCTCCCTTTGCACATCAAGGGAGTGGCCAAGTTCAGAATTTCCATTGGCCCCCAACAAACTATGAGATCCACATGATCTCTCACTCCCTTTAGGAGTCATATCCTGCAAAAACATGGAAAAGGAATGTAATAGATCAGAAAATACAACTTGCTTATCATGATCAAATCCTTTACCATCATATTCCTTCACACACATGGAGTTGTGCATGTGCATTCCCCTCCCCTCAAGCAAAAGAAGAGCTGGCTGAGATGACTCTAGTAAAGGGTCCATTGGCTGCCCCAATCCTCCATAGCTATTTCACTCTTGAAAGTGTTGATGTAAGTCCTCTCTCATGCCTTCCCAACCAAAACTCTTCATGATCAGGGAATAGATCTTCATTGAATACATATGGTTGAGGAAGAATTCTTCATAGGCTCCTTGTAGGATCTTCTGCTTGAGCTTGGAGGCTCTAGCCAAGAAGACCTTACCATGATAATAGATGACTCCCCCTTGGAATAAGTAGCCCTCTTCTTGCTGCATGCCATCTAGTACCATACCTGTGCGGAGATCCTTGGAAAACTCTACAAGAAATTGAGATTTCCAATAAGGATCCACACTGCTCAACAATGACAGCGTTGTTGATACATCCATGGAAGTGCTTGTCATGTTTCTGATTTCCCTTTTGAAATTACACATGCCAAAATTGTTTGTTGGAAGGCTTATCCTCCCATTCTTCTCCTCCCACAGCGCAGATTCAGAAAAGTGAGAGGGCGATAGTGAAGCAGGAAGAAGATCTGCCTCATTCTTGGGTTGTCCCAAGCCTCCCAGCACTGTAACTTGGTCCCTCATTTCTCCAACCCTTCCTGGATCTAGATTTGGAGCAGCACTTTGTGGAACCTTCCCCACAAGATCTGAATCTGATGGCATTCCAAGTGGCTTGCCATGAGATAAGAATGTCCCTTGCAGCACCCTCATGAACATGAGAGAAGGAACTGTGAGATCCCTACTTCCACTACACAAATCCATCTCTGTTGTTTGTATGGAAGTATTAGGTGAAGTATAAGTATGCATGCCTTGAATCATTTGCGGTTTCCCACTCTTCAAGTCCACCCACTCCATTTTCAAAGATTTCCAATCAGTGGTAACCTTCCCCAAGGTAATCAACCATTGGACACCCAATATGATGTTTGTGTCTGGTATGTCAACTACAAAGAAGTGATCCACCAAAGTGTAGGATCCCATAGTGACAAAGAGTGATGGAACATATTGCATGCATTGCATGGTCCTATCTCCTGGGAACAAAACAAAAAATCCCTCAAACGTATCAGTGGGGATTCCTCTCCTTTGCACAAGATGAGCATCAATAAAGTTGTGGGTTTCCCCACTGTCAATAAGGACAGATACTCTCTGATTCATGACTGAGCCTTGTAATCTTAGGGTCAAGTACTTAGGCACTCCTCTCAAAGAGGCAAGAGTCCCACTTGTTGGAGCAAAGGCTCCCTTCCCATCTCTGGATGGTGTTTGATCCTCCTCATCATCATCAGCGATGTGACCCCTCCTATGTTCATCATCTTCATCTTCCTCTTCAATATCTGAGAAGACTTATATGTAGTGTGCCTTCCCTGTAGCACTTCTATGTCCCGGTGCCCATGACTCTTGGCAAGTGAAGCACAATCTCTTCTTCCTCAATTCCCTCCTGAGATCAATATCAAGAGGTTTCTTCAAAGAGCTCTCCTTGGGGGGAGAAGCTTTTCCTTCCTTCCCCTTAGAAAAGTGAGGGGCCTTGCTTTGGAAAGTTGCCTTTTCTTTTGGCAAGGCATCTTGGAGGTCTCTAGCCCTCTCAATGGCATCATGCAAAGTGATGGGCTTGGTAGATTTGACCAACCCATGCAAAGGTTCCTCCAATCCATCGATGAACATGTAGACTCTCCTCACTACAGATAGATCAGGGACCATGACTGATAGTCTTAGAAACTTAGAGATATAAGCTTCTGCATCTCCTGATTTCTTTAGCTTTGCAAGGCTTATGAAGGGTGCTTCAGGATCCTTCCTATCAAACCTCTCCACCAGTCTTCTAGTAAACTCTGAATAGGGAGTCACATTGATGTGTCCCAATGTAGACAACACATGGAACCACCAATTGTGTGCTTCACCTTCAAAGTGTGGCGCTGCAATTTTGATGGCTTCGGTCTAAGGGACCTTGTTCAACTGGAAGTAGATATCCATATTTTCTACCCATGCCTTGGCAAAACTGGAGGATGATCCATCAAAATTGGGCAAAAATAATCTGCCCATAGAGTGGTGTCTATCCTGATGATGAAAGAACGCACCATCTCTATACTGATGCCTTGGTCTCCTTCTATCCTTGAGGTGACAAAAGTCTTGGAAACTCAAGTGGTCCTTGAACCTCTGACGCTGAGAGTCATACTCCACAGAGTAATCTTCAAGGGAAGCTTTCTATTTTGGTCCTTCATTCTCCATAGACAAGAAAGTAGGCATAGTGGAGCGTTGTGTAGGTTGTGGAGCTTGTGGCAGATCCACTGGTTGACCAATCCCATGATGGGACATGTCAAAGCTTTCTCCCTGATGGAATATCCTAGGAGATTCCCTCATTCTTTCCACCCTCATCCCTTTGATCTCCTTGGAAAGATCTTGCATGGCTCCCAAAAGAGTTCTTGCAAACTCTTCTGCTTCTTTATCATTTACAGCTTCAGGGGCTTTACCCTTGTCTTGACCCTTATCAGGATCATCAGTAGTGTAATCAAAATTTTTATGACTTCTGTTCCGATACCTCTTCTCCCTCTCAGTAAGAGGATCATCTTCTTCTGAATGCAACATGGTTGGTGCTCCAAGGCAATCACAGGCTGTGCTAAGAAAGGAGCTTCGATACCACTGTAATGTTCCAAAATGGGGATTGAACAGCAGGCTTGTAAAAATAACGCACTCCTGGTATATTAATGTAAATAAATGAGTTTGTGGCCCTTGGATCCCTTATATCAGCAGATCTGGAGTCTAAATCCAAGAGGGGAGAAAAAACAAATCTAACTAGGTGTGGTAAACAAATCTCCCACAACCTAGTCTAGCTGGAAAACACCCTACAAGAGGGGCTGCAGCTATGCACAACAAACTGCTTCAAGAATAACGCAGTCTTGGAAAATATGAGTAGGAGGCCATCAAATATAATTAAATGAATTTAAAGCAGCAAATCAGTAGTAAATTGAAGCTCTTTCAATATACAGTAGAATACATGAGACAATAGAGCAAGATATCTTCAGAAAAGAGAGCTACAACACATATATATCAGCAGAAATGGCTCAACAGCATTATTTTTAAGAGCTATAGCAGCTGCATATTACAACTCATATCTAGGATAGATATATGGACAAAACATCAGATCTATATCAAATCTGGAAACTAGATAGTTTTATTTACAAGATCCCCTTGGGGTTTTGACCAAATCATGCATAAATAAGAGTAGATCTGAGTTACAAGTTGCAGGTCTGTAAAATTTTGTAGTAATTTTTGAATATAACATTACATTACAATATATCAGATCTAAACAGAACATGGATCAGCAAGTTAATCCATGGATCACCAAAGTGAAAGGCAAATCCCAGCACCAGAGATCTTTGATCAAAACTGGAATCAAAACACCATAAAGAACCTCATATCAAAATAACGCAGTCCATCAATGGAAATAGCATTGTAGCTCAAAATGACATGGATGGCCACTACCAATTTATAGATCTGAAGTATAAACAGGAGAGGCACTCTTCCAAGAGGTTAAAAGACACACTACATGAGAAGAGGCTCCCAAAACAAGCTAGATCTTTGTAGATCTAGAATCCCACTTGTTGCAACTTGCAAAAGCAGCAAAACCCTCAATGGATCAGCGCTGCAAATAATGACAGCTTGGCCTCAAGCCTGATAGTGGATCAAATCAGCAAATACTCCTCCAAGAATCGTCAAAGAAAGAGGTGAAATCCCTGCATAGGAACTCCAAGCACAATCCTCCACTAAACAGCAGGGAATAGTATTTGATATCATTTTTGGGATTCAACTGCGTTAATTTCCATGAGAGGTATTCATAACTGACTAATTTCTCATGATTTTTGAATAGTCCACTTAGCACTCATTGCATCAGGTGATGCTCACATGGGTGAAGAAGTGGGATTGAAAGTAGTGAAATGAATCACATAGCGTTAATCATCACTTTCGGGGCTTGCACCCGGTAACCAGGACTTCCCGAGAGGTCACCCATCCCAGAACTCCTCTAGCTCAAGCGCCCTTTGTTAGTATGATTCTTTCGTCGTAAAAGATCACTTTAGCTATGCATATCAAGTAGCCCTAACATCAAGTATGGCTGCAAAATATCTTTAAGTTTGTTGCATACAATTAGATCTAAGCATAAAAGATATTAAGCAGATAAAATGTAAAATGGCTCCATGCATCCAATGGACAAGACAAGAACAATGTATAAAAAGAATCTTATATTATATTAAAGAATGGGGCACCTGAGAGGAAAACAAGAAAGGTGTTTTCCAGTTCTCCTCAGTGGGATGGGTTCTTGGAAGTCCTCGGTGTTTCAGATCTAAAATTCCTCTCTTTGGTTAATGTGGAAAACCCTAACAAACATGGAACTCAATGGGAGTTCAAAATGCAAACAAATGGAAATGGTGACCAAAAGTAGATCTAGTGTGATATAATGCAATGGAGGTGACTAATGAATGGGGAAAACCCTTCTATTTATAACAAAATATTGGGGTGTTCTAGAACTTGGTGCATGAATAAAATATTATTAATCACATTCTAGAATCACCTTTTAGGAATATTTTATTATATTTGTTGGAGGGAAAAGGGTTTTTGACTTGGGTCAATTCCTTTATTTATAAATAAATAAATGATTTATTTATTATTTAATGGAGATGAGGGGAATATAATTAAATAAATAATGGTTTATTTAATTATTTAAAAATGATTTAGTCAAATTTAACTAGGAATAGTATTTAAATAGTGATTTAAATAACTTATTCTTAGGAAATAATTAAATAAATAATGAATTATTTAATTGATTACCTTGTTTTGGGTTAAATATGACCAAGAAATGTAAACAAATGTGGTGAAAGCGATTTTACTTGGGGTAAAATTGGTCTTACATGGTGTACTTGGGTTCATCTAACGATAATGGGTTAGATGACCAAAAATTGGTGTAACAGATTGCCCCCCAACGTACGAGTGTTAGGAGCAAATCGTATGACCGAAGTACGTTGTAAGAACTTAAGCATTATACAGTAAGATAGAAATGAAAGAGAGGAATGTAAGGTAACCTAAAGTGGTGGAGGACTAGACCCAGAGGAGACGAGACTTACAGGTGCAACAAGTCTCAAGTGTATGATGTGGTACCAATGTGAAAGGCGGCAGGGAAGGCATACCTATGCCCGCCGAAACAATAGTACAAAGGATAAGGCACCCGGAAAACCACGGAACGCAATAGTAAAGCCAGTGTTGGCCTAAACATGAGCCAGAAAACAAGAAGGATGAATCCCACATACATGATATGCCTGGAATAATGATCAGGACTTATACAATAGTTTTGTAGTACATGAGATATAAATACACCCAAATTCCCCCTACACATGGGGAAGGGCTCGCGAAATCGGACCGACACGTGCAAATCGAAGAGGTGTTGCAAGCGACTGAGGCTGATATCATCAAAGGAGAGGAGCTGCATCAAGGGCTGGAATGAAGAAGTCATCCGGGTATGTGGGGACTACCTGCAGGGCCACCCCCTCCTGAGGGTTGAGACATCTCACACACGCCTGGGTATCACCAATAGCTGCTGCTGCATCACTGAACCGTCAAGTGTATAGATCACGATCAGGCTGAAAAGAGCTCGAACCAAGGTATACTACCCCCTAGACCTGACTTCTGGATTAAAGGAGCTGATGTCGACTGAAGTAGGTCCACCATAGGTGAGGCAATAAGGGAACTCCAACTAAGGCACGAGGGAAAATGGGAGAGCGACGAATAGATAGACACTAATGATGATGATGGAATGAGGGATACTGAGTAGCGGATGGACGACTTCCCTTGTTAGAGCACAAAGGGCATGAATGGCTTGGCAGCGACTGACACAATATCATGAGGGATAGGGGACAGTGGGACTGAAAGCCATAATGTGTGACACGAGAGAGGGACCGAGAAATGAAGGATGGCGGGCTATAGCGGGATACAAAGGGACTCGGGATAGATTCCATGAATGTGATGATGACTCAACTCGGATGCTCTAAACAAGGGCGACTCGATGGTGCTGCCACACAGTAAAGGTCCAATGGGGGACCATAATAACATGAGTAAAATAGGGTATCTCATGATGAAAATCGACACGAACAAGGACAAGTGAGGAGGCAAAGTGGTGCCCCCAGTACAAGTGTTGGAGGAGAGGTGAATAGACACTTCGTGGACGCAATGGGTCCTGGTGAAGTATCAAGGGACTAAAAATTAACAGGTACCTAGATCTCATGAACAGGCCAGGTCGCATTTTTTGGGGTTTGTGCTGTGGCCTGGGTAACAGGTACTGGGCAGAAAACTGCGACCTATCCCAAGAAATGACCTGAAAAGTGCGACCTGTCAGAGAAAGGGGGTTTCAGTGCTGTTTTTGGCTGAGATCTGGGATTTGTATGGTTGAGGGGCCTAGGTGCCCCCAAGCATGTTGTGGTCATGCCAAAATGTATTAAGGGGAATCTAAACACATTTTAATGATGTGATGTGCCATTTGTTTGTGTTATGGTTATGCAGTATGAGAAAGGAAATGGAGGATTACCAATCTCTTTTTAGTACTGCATATATAAATCAAATGGACTTTAAGTTTTTGGGTTGGCATACCTGGTTTCACTATCCCAAAGAGAGGATTTGGAGATAATGAACTGATGCTCGTCTGGAAAACCTATAGGTTGGTCAACAACAATGTCTAAGAGACTGGGTTGCGGAGGGAAAATGAAGGAACGATAAGGGGTATCATCCCGAGAGTGATCTGAAGTGATATGGGACTCTAGAGGTTCTTCTAAATGTGGAAGAATAATGGTACTAGAGTTGACATGACCAGATACACTAGGAGATTTGTGGAGAATTAATTCTCTTGGTCTCTCAAATATGGGTGCCCCCTTACCCAAACAATGGGTTGCAATATAATGGCCACAAGATGTATGTGGTTCAAATGCATGGTTTCGATGTAAGGGGAAATAGAGAAAGTCAGGGGAGATGATTCCTGCCATAATGTCATCATAGTGATAGAAGATGGGGTGACTGGTGGAAGAAAGACCACCTGACATAGCGAAGCTACCTAACTCATCATCATGAGGAGAGAGGTTCATATGCGCATTGTCACAAGGGGTGACCGAAGAGTAAGCAGATAAAGGATCTACCGATGTTGAGCCCAAGGTGATCGCTGAAGGAAGGTCAAGCGAAACAACAGGGGAGGATTCAGAGGGAATGTTCCCCGAGGGTCTCATGGATGATGATAGGTATAAAATGGGGGACAAAGGCTTCGTCATCTTGACATCAGGAGGGGGAATGTCAATGGGAGCAGTCATGTCTGGTAGTTCTGCCAAAGCAAAATGCGCAAATAGGGGAGAGGTGGACTCGTTGCGCTTGGCCTCGAATTGGCGGATCGCGGCTAGAGAGGAGCGGAATTCTTCGAGGTGGGGACAAAGGTGGGTGTAATGGCCATGGAGATCACACAAAGCACAGGGGTGGTTGGTGTGAATAGTCTTGGGGTTCTTGGTCGCGGTCGCGGAAGGAGAAAAGGCTTCCGGGACCGTGGACTTAGGGAACGCGACAGTAACCATGGGCTTGAGATGAGGCAATTTAGGACAGGTATGGGTGGCATGGCCGACAACAACACACAAGGCACACTGGATGGTATGCTTTGGAGGCCGAGGAGGGGCATTTTTTGTCGGGGCAGCCTTGGATTTTGATGCCCCCTTGCAAGTTTTTCCCTGCTTACCTGAAGTGGTCGCAACAAGAGGTGGTTCCTGTTGAGGTGACTGAGGCACTGTTGAAGCGGGAGAAGTCATGGGGACCAGTGGAACTAGGGTCAAAGTAGGATACGGTTTGGGTTGACCAGGCGGGGTAGTGGCTGGAGGGTCAAGGTACCAGACGGGTATGCTCAGGGTCAAATTGGGGAGGGAGAGGGTGGCCATGATGGGAACCGAAGAGACTCTGGGAGGAGGAGCAAGGAAAGGTATCTGACCAGTGGGGTAGTGGCCTTACATTGTGTACTTGGGTTCATCTAACGATAATGGGTTAGATGACCAAAAAATGGTGTAACACCCTTAACTATGGATTTTTCCCCACAATCAAGCCCACTTAGCTTGCTACCCCATTTGCAAAACCTTAGCAACTATTGTGCCTCATGAAGCATTCAAGAAGAGATCCCTTTACTCTTTGTATTTTAAGTATGAGGGGTTTCTGCAGTGCATTATATTAGATATCATTTTTTGGATTCAACTGTGTTAATTTAGTCATTCATCTATAATCATTTCCATGAGAGGTAGTCGTAACTGACTAATTTCTCATGATTTTTGAATAGTCCACTTAGCACTCATTGCATCAGGTGATGCAGATATCATTTTTTGGATTCAATTGTGTTAATTTAGTCATTCATCTATAACCATTTCCATGAGAGGTAGTCATAACTGACTAATTTCTCATGATTTTTGAATAGTCCACTTAGCACTCATTACATCAGGTGATGCTCACAGGGGTGAAGAAGTGGGATTGAAACTAGTGAAATGAATCACATAGCGTCAATCATCACGTCAGGGCTTGCACCCGGTAACCAAGACTTCCCGGGAGGTCACCCATCTCAGAACTCCTCTGGCTCAAGCGCGCTTAACTGTGGAGTTTTCCCCACAATCAAGCCCACTTAGCTTGCTACCCCATTTGCAAAACCTTAGTAACTATTGTGCCTCATGAACCATTCAAGAAGAAATCCCTTTACTCTTAGTAGTTTAAGTATGAGCGATTTCCGCAGTGCATTATATTAGATATCATTTTTGGGATTCAATTGCGTTAATTTAGTCATTCATCTATGACCATTTCCATGAGAAGTAGTCGTAACTGACTAATTTCTCATGATTTTTGAATAGTCCACTTAGCACTTATTGCACCGGGTGATGCTCACAGGGGTGAAGAAGTGGGATTGAAACTAGTGAAATGAATCACATAGCGTCAATCATCACTTCCGCGGCTTGCACCTGGTAACCAGGACTTCTCGAGAGGTCACCCATCCCAGAACTCCTCTGGCTCAAGTGCACTTAACTGTGGAGTTCTCCCCACAATCAAGCCCAATTAGCTTGCTACCCCATTTTCAAAACCTTAGAAACTATTGTGCCTCATGAACCATTCAAGAAGAGATCCCTTTACTCTTAGTATTTTACGTATGAGGGGTTTCCGCAGTGCATTATATTAGATATGATTTTTGGGATTCAACTGCGTTAATTTAGTCATTCATCTATGACCATTTCCATGAGAAGTAGTCGTAACTAACTAATTTCTCATGATTTTTGAACAGTCCACTTATCACTCATTGCATCGAGTGATGCTCACAGGGGTGAAGAAGTGGGATTGAAACTAGTGAAATGAATCACATAGCGTCAATCATAACTTCCGAGGCTTGCACCCGGTAACCAAGACTTCCCGGGAGGTCACCCATCCCAGAACTCCTCTGGCTCAAGCGCGCTTAAATGTGGAGCTTTCCCCACAATCAAGCCCACTTAGCTTGCTACCCCATTTCCAAAACCTTAGCAACTATTGTGCCTCATGAACCATTCAAGAAGAGATCCCTTTACTCTTAGTATTTTAAGTATGAGGGGTTTTAGTAGTACATTATATTAGATATCATTTTTGGAATTCAACTGCGTTAATTTAGTCATTCATCTATGACCATTTCCATGAGAGGGAGTCGTAACTGACTAATTTCTCATGATTTTTGAATAGTGTACTTAGCACTCATTGCATCGGGTGATGCTCACAGGGGTGAAGAAGTGGGATTAATACTAGTGAAATGAATCACATAGCGTCAATCATCACTTACGGGGCTTGCACCCGGTAACCAGGACTTCCCGGGAGGTCATCCATCCCAGAACTCATCTATCTAAAGCACGCTTAACTGTGGAGTTTTCCCCACAATCAAGCCCACTTAGCTTGCTACCCCATCTGGAAAACCTTAGCAACTATTGTGCCTCATGAACCATTCAAGAAGAGATCCCTTTACTCTTAGTATTTTAAGTATGAGGGGTTTCTGCAGTGAATTATATTAGATATCATTTTTGGGATTCAACTGCGTTAATTTAGTCATTCATCTATGACCATTTCCATGAGAGGTAGTCGTAACTGACTAATTACTCATGATATTTGAATATTCCACTTAGCACTCATTGCATCAAGTGATGCTCACAGGGGTGAAGAAGTGGGATTGAGACAAGTGAAATGAATCACATAACGTCAATCATCACTTCCGGAGCTTGCACCCGATAACCAAGACTTCTCGGGAGGTCACCCATCCCAGAACTCCTTTGTCTCATGCACACTTAACTGTGGATTTTTCCCCACAATTAAGCCCACTTAGCTTGCTACCCCATTTTCAAAACCTTAGCAACTATTGTGCCTCATGAACCATTCAAGAAGAGATCCCTTTACTCTTAGTATTTTAAGTATGAGGGGTTTCCGCAGTGCATTATATTAGATATCATTTTTGGTATTCAACTACATTAATTTAGTCATTCATCTATGACCATTTCCATGAGAGGTAGTCATAACTGACTAATTTCTCATGATTTTTGAATAGTCCACTTAGCACTCATTGCATCGGGTGATGCTCACAGGGGTGAAGAAGTGCGATTGAAACTAGTGAAATGAATCACATAGCGTCAATCATCACTTCTGGGGCTTGCACCCGGTAACCAAGATTTCCCGGGAGGTCACCCATCCCAAAACTCCTCTAGCTCAAGCGCGCTTAACTATGGAGTTTTCCCCACAATCAAGCCCACTTAGCTTGCTACCCCATTTGCAAAACCTTAGCAACTATTATGCCTCATGAACCATTCAAAAAGAGATCCCTTTACTCTTAGTATTTTGAGTATAAGGGGTTTTCGCAGTGCATTATATTAGATATCATTTTTGGGATTCAACTGCGTTAATTTAGTCATTCATCTATGACCATTTCCATGAGAGGTAGTTGTAACTGACTAATTTCTCATGATTTTTGAATCGTCCACTTAGCACTCATTGCATCGGGTGATGCTCACAGGGGTGAAGAAGTGCGATTGAAACTAGTGAAATGAATCACATAGTGTCAATCATCACTTCTGGGGCTTGCACCTGGTAACCAGGACTTTCCGGGAGGTCACCCATCCCAGAACTCCTCTGGCTCAAGCGCGCTTAACTGTGGAGTTTTCCCCACAATCAAGCCCACTTAGCTTGCTACCCCATTTGCAAAACCTTAGCAACTATTGTGCCTCATGAACCATTCAAGAAGAGATCCCTTTACTCTTAGTATTTTAAGTATGAGGGGTTTTCGCAGTGCATTATATTAGATATCATTTTTTGGATTCAACTACGTTAATTTAGCCATTCATCTATGACCATTTCCATGAGAGGTAGTCGTAACTGACTAATTTCTCATGATTTTTGAATAGTCCACTTAGCACTCATTGCATCGGGTGATGCTCACAGGGGTGAAGAAGTGTGATTGAAACTAGTGAAATGAATCACATAGCATCAATCATCACTTCTGGGGCTTGCACCCGGTAACCAGGACTTCCCGAGAGGTCACCCATCCCAGAACTCCTCTAGCTCAAGCGCGCTTAACTATGTAGTTCTCCTCACAATCAAGTTCACTTAGCTTGCTACCCCATTTGCAAAACCTTAGCAACTATTGTGCCTCATCAACCACTCAAGAAGAGATCCCTTTACTCTTAGTATTTTAAGTATGAGGGGTTTCTGCAGTGCAATATATTAGATATCATTTTTGGGATTCAACTGCATTAATTTAGCCATTCATCTATGACCATTTCCATGAGAGGTAGTCGTTACTGACTAATTTCTCATGATTTTTGAATAGTCCACTTAGTGTAGAAATTTGCTGAATAATGAAGATTTATCCACCGATATTATCCTGGTCACACACTAATTCGAATTCATGCATAACACATAACCTCTTCTACAATTAATCATCAATATGCGGAAATAGAAATAGTCGCATGCGCACATAAACATAATATGTAATGGGGAAAGCTTATAGCTGAAAACCCCCAGCTATTTTGTATATTATAATAGAAGAGAACATGTAACAATACATAGCACAATACTCCTCACAAGTACTCAGTACTATCTCCAAAAAGTTACACACAAACTAGCTCAGTTTTGAACAAGTCACGGGTTCAAAACTCATCCACTGTTTGCCTGCCTCTACTACGCAATCCAAGTTGGTGTAATGAGAGATCCAAGTTCGAATCCCACTGGCTTGATCTGCGCAATCCTCATTGGCAATCTCCTCCAATGCTTGTGCAAATCTCATGCACAACTAATGTCACAACTAATAGCAAACTCACCCTTTCATCTACCTCTTCCACTGGTCTTCACTGAATTGTCCATGCACTGCAGTCAACTAATGTGTTCTTTAGTTGAATAATGAGTTAATATTTATTGAATTGAATAATATTTAATTCACCCCACTCATCTCTAGTGTATTAGCCAGTTAAACTAAATACAACTAGTTCAACTAAGTTAACCCGAACATAACTCCACCAACTGTCTCATCAACTCCACCAAACTCCACCACTTGAGTTCTAACTGAAGTCAACCATGCATGAGCTCACCAAACCCCTAGGAATAGCGTAATTCCTTCTTTCAGGTGCATGGGCCACATCCGTAGCTCCAACTGAAGTGCTGCAAGAGGATAAACTGAAGTTTATATTCCAAATATTATTAAGGGTAAATAATATTTGACTGACCTATTTTTAGACAGGCAGTCTAAAAATAGACTTCGACCTGTATGTCTAAAAATAGAGGTCCATCTATTTTTACCAACTCGACCAATCATCCAAGAATAGCATACTGCAACTCCTAGTCCATGCTCCATATGTCTAAAAATAGACATAGTCTAAAAATAGACTTTGCGCCAAAAATAGCCTGCGGGCCCACTTAGTGAAGGCGACTTCATTTCACTAAGCTCCATCATCTTGTTGCATTTTCAACACTCCCTCTCAAAAATATATGGATTATCTGCAACCCCTATCCTGCCTCTGTGGTATTCGAATTTTCTCCTGGTGAGCGCCTTCGTCAAGATATCAGCATCCTGATCCTCCGTGGGAATGTATGAAAGTAACATGATTCTCCGCTACACACAATCTCTGATATGATGGTACCCGATGTCGATGTGTTTGGATCTATCATGAAATACTGGATTAGCCGAGAGTTTAATGCAACTCTGGTTATCACAATAAATCACAGTAGGCTCCAAGTGCGACCCGAACAATCCGACGAGGATCTTCCTCATCCAAATAGCCTCGCATGCAGCCAAGCTAGCTGCCATGTACTCGGCCTCTACTGAACTGAGTGCCACGGATCTCTGCTTCCTGCTGTACCAGGAAACTGCTGTCGACCCGATACTGAAGATTCCTCCAGATGTGCTCTTTCGGTCTGTTGGGCTCCCTGCCCAATCTGCATCAGTGAAGCCGCAAAGCTTCGCTCCATTCTCCTGTCTGTACCACAGACCATATCCTGATGTGCCACTAAGATAACGCAATACATGCTTGCTTGCCTTCCAGAAGAGCTTGGTAGGCTTAACCATAGCTTGCGAAATCTGGTTAACAGCATAGCATATATCGGGTCGTGTATTGACCAGATACATAAGCGACCCCACCAACTGTCGATAGACAGTGGCATCCACTACCTCCGCTGAAGTAGCATCCTCCTTCCTCCAACCACCAGGAAGAGGAGTATCAACAGGCTTGCATCCATGCATGTTGAACCTCTCCAGTATCTCCCAGGCATACTTACCCTGAGAAACAAACAGTCCTCCACTGCGCTGCCAAATCTCCAATCCCAGGAAATAATGAAGGAGGCCCAAGTCCTTCATCTCAAACTCTCGTGCAAGATCCTCCTTGCATGAAAGTATCAACAGCTCATCACCCGTAAAAATCAGATCATCTACATACAGTACAATGATCAGCAACTTCCCCTCCACCACAATCTGGTACAGGTTAGGATCCGCCTCACTCTTGGAGAATCCAAGTCCGGTAAAGTAACTGTCTATCCGTGTGTACCAAGCACGAGGTGCTTGCTTCAACCCGTACAGTGCTCTCTTGAGTTTGCACACATGCGACTCACTGTTGAAGATCTCGAAACCTTCGGGGTGCTCTATGTACACCTCCTCCTCAATGACTCCGTTGAGGAACACAGTCTTCACATCCATCTGATGGATGTGCCACCCCATTTGCGCTGAGAGAGCTAGGATCGTCCGTATGGAAGAGTACCTTGCGACAGGTGCAAAGGTCTCCTCATAATCGATCCCTTCGATCTGTGAGAAGCCACGGGCAACAAATCTTGCCTTGTACTTCTCCACACTCCCATCAATTGCCTGCTTCACTTTGTATATCCATCGCGAACCCACCACTGATTTCCCTTCTGGTCACGGGACAATCTCCCATGCACTGTTTCTGACAATCGAATCATACTCTTCCACCATGGCATCTACCCATGCAGGGTCCTCCACAGCTTCCTCGAAAGAGGATGGCTCTGTCATGACACATTTGCTCACAAGAGCCATGTATCCAATGTACCGGTCTGGTGACTGTCTCTGTCTGCGCTGTGCTGTAGGTGGGTCCGCACAACCTTCTCCCCGCATCTCTTCGAGCGCTCGCTCGTTCTTCAGTAGGTGCGTTGAGCCTCCGATGGTCGGGCGCCGCATGAGTGGTCTCTTCCACTCCATGAACTTCCTCTTGTGGCTGATCCACATCCGGAAGCTCCTCCTTGGGAACTAATAGCTCCTCTTCTGCATGCAAGTGTAGCTCCCTCTCAAGCAAACACTGCATGGATTTCTCCTCCTGAAATTTGATATCCCGTCGCACAACAGTCTTGCGACTGTCTGGAAAATACACACGATATTTGTGGGGCGTATCAGTGTACCCCACAAATATCCCAACCTCTACGGTCGGATCCAGCTTCTTTCTGGCGTCCTTCGTCACATGCATGTAGACAGGTGAGCCAAAAATCCTCAAATGAGAAATGTCAGGCCTCTTGCCAGAAAACGCCTCCTCCGGTGTACTCATGCCAAGTATCTTGTGAGGAAAATGGTTCTGCACATACACTACAGTATTGCATGCCTCAGCCCACAAGTGAAGGGGTAGGCCCTGATCATGCAACATCACCCGTGCAGCACCCACGATCGTTCTGTTCTTCCGCTCAGCAACCCCGTTCTGCTGTGGGTTATGGGGTGCGATGAGCTCTCTCTGAATCCCTTCTGCGCTGCAAAATTCCTTGAATTCAGCAGAGATGAATTCACCACCATTGTCGCTCCTAAGAGCCTTCACATGCTTCCCCGATTCCTTCTCAACCAACGCCTTGAATTCACAAAACTTTGAATATGTCTCGCTCTTCTTCTGCATGAAGAAGATCCAGCACTTCCGAGAGAAATCATCAACAAAGATCACATAGTACTTGTGCTTTGCTGTCGAAGCTACTGAGAAAGGACCACACACGTCTGTGTGAACTCTCTCAAGGATCGTCGTGGCGCGACTATCCTTCTCATGAAAGGTGGATTTCACATATTTTCCCAAGGTACACCCCTTGCACTGATCTGACTGCGCAAGAGTGCCCTTAGGAAGCCCAGTAGAAATCTGCTGCAGTATTTTCAAAGCTCCATGGTGAAGGTGGACCAATCTCCGGTGCCACAGCTCGCCATCATCCCGGCTCACAACTTCTCCTGCCTTGCATGCCATTGTTGCGCAGCCATCTACTTGCAACTGATAAAGGTTCTTGACTCGAACCCCTATCTTCTGGGTCTCTCCAATTGGTCTTACCTGCACAGAAAGCTTTTCCTTTGCTGAAGACCACATCATACCCCCTTGTCTTCCAACATCGCCACAGAGATTAGGTTCTTCATCAATCCCGGAACATGCAAAACTTCCTTCAATACGAAGGGTTTACCGGACTCCTCTCAAAGGAAATGGTACCAATACCGGTCGTGTACCGTATCTACCATCATCGCCCATCTCGATGTGCACTCCAAGATCTTTTCCTCCGGATCCGAAAATAAGATCCCGATCTCCTGTCATGTGAAATGACGCACCACTATCCAAGAACCATACTGATCCCATCACACTTGAGACCAAGCATGCGATCAGTGAAAAATCTAGTTCAAACTGGGAGGCCAATGCCTCTCCCGCTGCAGATCCAGCAGCCTTCTTATTTTTCTTCTTCTGCGGACAATTTGTGGCATAATGTCCGTGCTGGTGACAGAGAAAACACTTCACCTTGGACATGTCTTGCTTCTTTCCTTTCGCACCAGAGTGAGAAGCTTTCTTGCTCTTCCCCTTCTTTGCTTTGGTAACCAAAGCGCAATTTTCTTCATCAGATGCCTTTGATGAAGATCCGTCCTTGGTAGTCCGCCTTATCTCCTCTTGCATGAGATCCGACCAAAGTCGCTCCCATCGCGGCAACTTCTCCCGACCATTGACAGAGTCCTGATAGGAATGCCAACTTTCAGAAGACCAAGGAGAGCCAGGTCCACCAAGTCCTCATCATCGACAGTCACCCCCACACTTCCCAGCTCATCTCTGCATTGAGTGAACTTCGTGAGGTACTTGGCGATACTGTCGCCTTTCTCCATCTTAATGTTTCTGAGTTTATCCTTGAGCGCTAGCTTCCGTTGGTCGCTCTTGCTCTGGAATAGATCTGTCAACGCTTTCCACATCAAGTATGGAGAATATTTTCCATGCAGGCTGGATACAATGTGATCCTTCACGCCCTCCAACAGAATCCTCCGACATTTCGCCATCTTCTTTTGCCAAGCCTCAACTTCAGCAGGATCAGTAGGCTTTTGGACATCCATATCTACGAACTCCTTCAGCCCGTTATCATCTAATACTGCCTCCATCTAGTCTTTCCATGAAACATAATTCGAACTGCCTTCAAGGGCATACTCGAGTCGCAAACCGTTGAAAGACATTTCAACTCCGGCACCAAGAAAACAATCTGCTGCAAAATTCGAATTCCAAGCTCAAAACTCAACTGCTTCTGGATCTGTGAGAACAAATTATTTCTAGCACAGAGATCGATTGTAAGGGCATTTACTGGATATATCACCTTTCAGAGAAAGGATGGATCCAGAGGCTACCTGGCCCGTTACAGACTCTGTCTACCAAAATAGTTGTAATCACTGTAATAGATCCCGATGTTCAATTCGCTCTGATACCATGTAGAAATTTGTTGAATAATGAATATTTATCCACCGAGATTATCCTGGTCACACACTAATTCGAATTCATGCATAACACATAACCTCTTCTACAATTAATCATCAATATGCGGAAATAGAAACAGTCGCATGCGCACATAAACACAATATGTAATGGGGAAAGCTTATAGCTAAAAACCCCCAGCTATTTTGTATATTATAATAGTAGAGAACATTTAACAATACATAGCACAATACTCCTCACAAGTACTCAGTACTTTCTCCAAAAGTTACACACAAACTAGCTTAGTTTTGAACAAGTCACAGGTTCAAAACTCATCCACTATTTTCCTGCCTCTACTGCGCAATCCAAGTTGGTGTAATGAGAGATCCAAGTTCGAATCCCACTAGCTTGATCTGCGCAATCCTCATTGGAAATATCCTCCAATGCTTGTGCAAATCTCATGCACAACTAATGTCACAACTAATAGCAAACTCACCCTTTCATCTACCTCTTCCACTGGTCTTCACTGAACTGTCCATGCACTGCAGTCAACTGATGTGTTCTTTAGTTGAATAATGAGTTAATATTTAGTTAATTAAATAATATTTAATTCACCCCACTCATCTCTAGTGTATTAGCCAATTAAACTAAATACAACTAGTTCAACTAATTTAACCCGAACACAACTCCACCAACTGTCTCATCAACTCCACCAAACTCCGCCACTTGAGTTCTAACTGAAGTCAACCATGCATGAGCTCACCAAACCCCTAGGAATAGCGTAATTCCTTTGTCAGATGCATGGGCCACATCCGTAGCTCCAACTGGAGTGCTGTAAGAGGATAAAATGAAGTTTATAGTCCAAATATTATTAAGGGTAAATAATATTTGACTTTTTTATTTTTAGCCTGGCAGTCTAAAAATAGACTCTGCCCAAATGTCTAAAAATAGAGGTCCATCTATTTTTACCAACTCGACCAATCATCCAAGAATAGCATACTGCAACTCCTAGACAATGCTCCATATGTCTAAAAATAGACATAGTCTAAAAATAGACTTTGCGCCAAAAATAGCCTGCGGGCCCACTTAGTGAAGGCGACTTCATTTCACTAAGCTCTATCATCTTGTTGCATTTTCAACACTTAGAACTCATTGCATCGGGTGATGCTCACAGGGGTGAAGAAGTGGGATTGAAACTAGTGAAATGAAACACATAGCGTCAATCATCACTTCCAGGGCTTGCACCCGGTAACCAGGACTTCCCGGGAGGTCACCCATCCCATAACGCCTCTGGCTCAGGCGCACTTAACTGTGGATTTCTCCCCACAATCAAGCCCACTTATCTTGCCACCCCATTTGCAAAACCTTAGCAACTATTGTGCCTCATGAACCATTCAAGAAGAGAGCCCTTTACTCTTTGTATTTTAAGTATGAGGGTTTTCTGCAGTGCATTATATTAGATATCATTTTTGGGATTCAACTGCGTTAATTTAGTCATTCATCTATGACCATTTCCATGAGAGGTAGTCATAACTGACTAATTTCTCATGATTTTTGAATAGTCCACTTAACACTCATTGCATCGGGTGATGCTCACAGGGGTGAAGAAGTGTGATTGAAACTAGTGAAATGAATCACATAGCATCAATCATCACTTCTGGGGCTTGCACCCGGTAACTAGGACTTCTCGAGAGGTCACCCATCCCAGAACTCCTCTGGCTCAAGCACGCTTAACTGTGGAGTTTTCCCCACAATCAAGCCCACTTAGCTTGCTACCCCATTTGCAAAACCTTAGCAACTATTGTGCCTCATGAACCATTCAAGAAGAGATCCCTCTACTCTTAGTATTTTAAGTATCAGGGGTTCCCGCAGTGCATTATATTAGATATCATTTTTGGGATTCAATTGTGTTAATTTAGCCATTCATCTATGACCATTTCCATGAGAGGTAGTCGTAACTGACTAATTTCTCATGATTTTTGAATAGTCCACTTAGCACTCATTGCATCGGGTGATGCTCACAAGGGTGAAGAAGTGGGATTGAAACTAGTGAAATGAATCACATAGCGTCAATCATCACTTTCGGGGCTTGCACCCGATAACCAGGACTTCTCGGGAGGTCACCCATCCCAGAACTCCTCTAGTTAAAGCGCGTTTAACTGTGGAGTTTTCCCCACAATCAAGCCCACTTAGCTTTCTACCCCATTTGCAAATCCTTAGCAACTATTGTGCCTCATGAACCATTCAAGAAGAGATCCCTTTACTCGTAGTATTTTAATTATGAGGGGTTTCCGCAGTTCATTATATTAGATATCATTTTTGGGATTCAACTGCGTTAATTTAGTCATTCATCTATGACCATTTCCATGAGAGGTAGTCGTAACTGACTAATTTCTCATAATTTTTGAATAGTCCACTTAGCACTCATTGCATCGGGTGATGCTCACAGGGGTGAAGAAGTGGGATTGAAACTAGTGAAATGAATCACATAGCGTTAATCATCACTTCCGAGGCTTGCACCAGGTAACCAGGAATTCCTGGGGGGTCACCCATCCCAGAACTCCTCTGGCTCAAGCGCGCTTAACTATGGAGTTTTCCCCACAATCAATCCCACTTAGCTTGCTACCCCATTTGCAAAACCTTAGCAACTATTGTGCCTCATGAACCATTCAAGAAGAGATCCCTTTACTCTTAGTATTTTAAGTATGAGTGGTTTCCGCAATGCATTATATTAGATATCATTTTTGGGATTCAACTGCGTTAATTTAGTCATTCATCTATGACCATTTTCATTAGAGATATTCGTAACTGACTAATTTCTCATGATTTTTGAATAGTCCACTTAGCACTCATTGCATCGGGTGATGCTCACAGGGGTGAAGAATTGGGATTGAAACTAGTGAAATGAATCACATAGCATCAATCATCACTTTTGAGGCTCGCACTCGGTAACCAAGACTTCCCAGGAGGACACCCATCCCAGAACTCCTCTGGCTCAAGCGTGCTTAACTGTGGAGTTTTGCCCACAATCAAGCCCACTTAGCTTGCTACCCCATTTGCAAAACCTTAGCAACTATTGTGCCTCATGAACCATTCAAGAAGAGATCCCTTTACTCTTAGTATTTTAAGTATGAGGGGTTTCCGTAGTGCATTATATTAGATATCATTTTTGGGATTCAATTGCGTTAATTTAGCCATTCATCTATGACCATTTCCATGGTCATATGAGAGGTATTCGTAACTGACTAATTTCTCATGATTTTTGAATAGTCCACTTAGCACTTATTGCATCGGGTGATGCTCACAGGGGTGAAGAATTGGGATTGAAACTATTGAAATGAATCACATAGCGTCAATCATCACTTTTGGGGCTCGCACCCGGTAACCAGGACTTCCCGTGAGGTCACCCATCCCAGAACTCCTCTGGCTCAAGCGCACTTAACTATGGAGTTTTCCCCACAACCAAGCCCACTTGGCTTGCTACCCCATTTGCAAAACCTTAACAACTATTGTGCCTCATGAACCATTCAAGAAGAGATCCCTTTACTCTTAGTATTTTAAGTATGAGGGGTTTCCACAGTGCATTATATTAGATATCATTTTTGGGATTCAACTGCGTTAATTTAGCCATTCATCTATGACCATTTCCATGAGAGGTAGTCGTAACTGACTAATTTCTCATGATTTTTGAATAGTCCACTTAGCACTCATTGCATCGGGTGATGCTCACAGGGGTGAAGAAGTGGGATTGAAACTAGTGAAATGAATCACATAGCGTCAATCATCACTTCCGGGGCTTGCACCCAGTAACCAAGACTTCCCGGGAGGTCACCCATCCCAGAACTCCTCTGGCTCAAGTGCGCTTAACTGTGGAGTTTTCCCCACAATCAAACCCACTTAGCTTGCTACCCCTTTTGCAAAACCTTAGCAACTATTGTGCCTCATGAACCATTCAAGAAGAGATCTCTTTAATCTTAGTATTTTAAGTATGAGGGGTTTCCGTAGTGCATTATATTAGATATCATTTTTGGGATTCAACTGCGTTAATTTAGTCATTCATCTATGACCATTTCCATGAGAGGTAGTAGTAACTGACTAATTTCTCATGATTTTTGAATAGTCCACTTAGCACTCATTGCATCAGGTGATGCTCACAGGGGTGAAAAAGTGGGATTGAAACTAGTGAAATGAATCGCATAGCATCTATCATCACTTCCGGGGCTTGCACCCGGTAACCAGGACTTCCCAGGAGGTCACCCATCCCAAAACTCCTCTGGCTCAAGCGTGCTTAACTATGGAGTTTTCCCCACAATCAAGCCTACTTAGCTTTCTACCCCATTTTCAAAACCTTAGCAACTATTGTGCCTCATGAACCATTCAAGAAGAGATCCCTTTACTCTTAGTATTTTAAGTATGCGAAGTTTCCGCAGTGCATTATATTAGATATCATTTTTGGGATTCAACTGCGTTAATTTAGTCCTTCATCTATGACCATTTCCATGAGAGGTAGTCGTAACTGACTAATTTCTCATGATTTTTGAATAGTCCACTTAGCACTCATTGCATCGGGTGATGCTCACAGGGGTGAAGAAGTGGGATTGAAACTAGTGAAATGAATCACATAGCGTCAATCATCACTTCCGAGGCGTGCACCTGGTAACTAGGACTTCTCAAGAGGTCACCCATCCCAGAACTCCTTTGGCTCAAGCGTGCTTAACTGTGGATTTTTCCCCACAATCAAGCCCACTTATCTTGCTACCCCATTTGCAAAACCTTAGCAACTATTGTGCCTTATGAACCATTCAAGAAGAGATCCCTTTACTCTTAGTATTTTAAGTATGAGGGGTTTCCGCAGTGCATTATATTAGATATCATTTTTGGGATTCAAGTGTGTTAATTTAGCCATTCATCTATGACCATTTCCATGAGAGGTAGTCGTAACTGACTAATTTCTCGTGATTTTTGAATAGTCCACTTAGCACTCATTGCATTGGGTGATGCTCACAGGGGTGAAGAAGTGGGATTGAAACTAGTGAAATGAATCACATAGCGTCATTCATCACTTCTGCGGCTTGCATTCAGTAACTAGGACTTCCCAAGAGGTCACCCATCCCAGAACTCCTCTGGCTCAAGCGCGCTTAATAGTGGAGTTTTCCCCACAATCAAGCCCACTTAGCTTGCTACCCCATTTGCAAAACCTTAGCAACTATTGTGCCTCATGAACCATTCAAGAAGAGATCCCTTTACTCTTAGTATTTTAATTATGAGGGGTTTCCGCAGTGAATTATATTAGATATCATTTTTGGGATTCAAGTGCGTTAATTTAGTCATTCATTTATGACCATTTCCATGAGAGGTAGTCGTAACTGACTAATTTCTAAACAGACAAGATACTCAGAAATATAATCAATCAACAACCTTCTCTTGTTTCCTTCCCTTTCCTTTTATAAGATGAGAGCCTTTGCAAACCCTAAACCACCTTGATGAGTTGGCTCTTTTCACATGAGGGGCCTCCTTATAGAACTGCGGTGTCCCTTTAGGAGATACATTGAACCTAGACAGCGCTGTAGATTTGGTCAAGGTTTACCCAGTCTCACAGCTCAAACCCCTTTCACACCTGCAAGTGATTATTTATATGCCCTTGATTTATCTGTGTTCACATGGGCATTGATTTATTCAGTCTTCTTAGGAGTTTTACATGTCCTCCTTTATTCATTTATTCATGCAACAGAAATAAAACAAAAATGAATATTCCTTTTAGCCTAGGCTCAGTAGGAATATTACAGCGTAGATCCAACCACTACACCAAAAGCTCGAACTGTTAGTGAGGCGGAATCCCAGGGTGTTAAGGGTGGGCCTAACCCCACTGGAGCATATGAGGGCGGGGGCCCTTGCGCAGCACCCCTCATTACACAGACCCAGACACGTGGCTAGAAGCCCTACCAGCACACGGGATATTACAACCCACCACGCTCCGCGAGTCTTGACCTCGAGACCTCGGCTTTGATACTACGTAGACCCAACCAATACACTAAAAGCTCGAACTGTTAGTGAAGGTGGAATCCCAGGGTGTTAAGGGTGGGCCTAATCCCACCGGAGCATCTAAGGGTGGGGGCCCTTGCACAGCACCCCTCATTACACAGACATGGACACGTGGCTGCGGGCCCTACCCGCACACGAGATATTACACTGTTCGAAGCAACTCGGTGGCACCCTAGGCAAATTATGGTAGCATCTAGCTCGTCCTTTTGCACCTTGATGGGTTTCTCCAACTGTTTCTTGGGAATGAGTAATTGTGCAAGTGAATTTGAGCCTCATACTGTGATTCCGTTTTTTGGTAATGGCTCAAAGCGCTTTGGTGACTTGGCCTTTTCACGAGTTTCCTCTTTTAACTATTGTCCCCACTCCTCGTAATCATCACCCTTATTAATTTTGATTTTCCTTGTTGCATGAGTGAGGGAGTTAGTTTCACTTAACTGGTTGAGGGTGGTTGAGACTGTTGACCCATCCTTAGCTTATAAAACCTCATCTCTCATGCAATGATAACAAATTGCTAACCATAACACACTCAAGAGAAGAGGTGAATAATATTCCTTACCTGTAACCACCTGATGGTTGTTGGAGGGGCATGCATGTTGCTACAGAGTTAATGATCGATCCATGGTTCTCTCGAGGTGCTAATTTCATTGTTTTTCTTGTGCAAGGTTCTTCACATGAGGTAGTTGCCTGATGGAACATTTCTTTCTTCAAGTACCTCTCCAGTTTTCGATTTTATTTTGTTGGAATGGATGGTTGACCTTACAACTTCTCCTCGGGGATGGTGCGGCTTCCTCAAGCTTCAATGGTGGTCAACTCTTCATTATAGAGCAATAAGAATCCTTGGATCATGTTTTTGGATGAATATGTGAAGGTTGCTACAGGATTATTTTCCTCCTGTAGTAGTCATTCAGTTTCTTCTCACAATATCACACTCCATTTATGGACTTGGAAAAATGATAGTGGATTTTATGGACAAGAATAGCATCTTCAGAAGGTGGTGAATGTTGTGGGAAAGGGAAAAAAATATATGAAGTCAAAAGTCCTTTTTCTGTGTTTTTTTTCATGTGTGGTCGGAGGTGGAACCTTGGTGATGGATTTTGATGAATGGAGTGGTGATTGGGGTGAAGGAATTTGAGTGGACCTCTCCCAAAATTTCCCAAGGAAAATAGGACCTTTGGGGCCCTTTTTCCAAGTTGATCTCCCTCCTGTAGCACTTTTGGTTTCTCCTGTAGCATTTCATGACAGTCTCTTGTAGCATAATTATTTTATCCATAACTCTCAAACGGTAGACTCGATTAACCTGAAATTTTTGGAGCATTTTTTCATAATCCTTATGCACCTCCCCATAAAAAAAATTGGCCAATGGATGCACGAATATCGATAAAAAATAAAAATGATTATAGGTGATGAAGGCCAATTTCATGAAAGTGTGCACTAGAATTTGTTGAAATTGCTTGAGCATGTTACCATCATCCATATGCATCTCCACATGAAATAGCTTTCCTAATGGATGCACTATTTTTAATATATGCTAAAAACAATTTATGCCTTCCGTGTTTTGGCCTGCTGTAGCATTTTAGGATAGCGAGGTAAATGAATGGGGAATGATTGGAAATGATGGGTGGATTTTGGAAATGAATGAGTGTGATGAATTTACATGGCCTTGGTCTTGTTGGAGCATCTAAGCAAAGGAGGAGAAAGCCCAAGTTTGACTTCCTTTGACTAGATTTTTGACCAACTTTTTCTTTTGGTGCTAACCTTTTTTTGTTGCTTGCAAAGGTTGGAGAGCACATGCATTCATCAAAGAGAGATACATGGAGCAAAGATATTTTTTCATTTAAAAATATATATATATATTTTATGCCTACTAGCTACCTCAATGAGGTTTTCAACTAGTAGGTATTCCTAAGCACCTCAAAGAAGGTTTTCACCTAGGATATTTTATTTTTCTCTTTTTTAATCTTTTTCCAACCCATTGACTGCATCATGGATGTTTTCAATCAATGAGCCAATCTCAAGTGCCTCAAAGGAGGTTTTCACTTGAGATTTTATTTTTTCTCTTCTTTTTTCATTTTTTTTATTTATTTTTTTCTATCTTACTCTACTTGAAAAAACAAATCTCTTTCAATTATAGGAATACTTACAATGGAGCCATGTGCACATCAAGATGACATATAAACTAATGTGTAGGCTCAAAATATATGCTTTTACATATACTTTAATGTTAGATACCAAATGTTTTGACTTTGGCGATATCAAGCATAGTTGAAGAAGTGAGTGATGCTCCATGTTGATTTTTTTGAACCAAACCTCAATATAGCTTTGATTCCCTTGGTTCGCTTGCTCATATGGATCATTCTTTCATGTATTCTTCTACCATGACATTCAAATCTTCCTCTTTTTTCTAATTATTCTCTTGAACAATGGAGATCTAATGGTAAATATGAGGGAAATTTCTCAATCTTTGATTCCGATGTCTTCTTTTCATTAAGTTCAACCTATGATTCGTTGGTCTTCTCATTTGAATCTTCTTTTTCTGAATGTTGTCCTTCAATGACATCAAAAGAAATTATTTTTTGCAATACTCTTACTGAGCTAAGATCAATACCATTTATATCAAGAATATATCTTTGGAAGTGTTGTTCCTCATTATTGTAAGTGAGTTGAGTTACTAGATTATTTGGGTTTCAAAATAGTTGGACAGGTACTTGAGTGGGAGTTCATCTTTGAGATTGATGTGGTTGGGGTTGGGATTGTGGTGGAGGTGGATGGTAGGGATAGCATGGAGTTGGGTATGGAGGATATTGAGGAAAATAATAAAGATATTGTGGATTTCTCCCATAAGGTTCTTGCCAACCTTGTTGCCAATATTAGTTTTGGGGTTGAGATGGCCAAGGTTTCCAAGGAAAGGGTGTGTTCCAATTACTTTGAGATGTATGTGCATATCTTGAAATTGTGAATTTGGTTATTGCATCATACCAAGTTGACTAGGCTTCCATGGTCTTCTTGGAGATACATAACATATATGTTTCGTGATTGACTTGCTCCGTTGTCCTCTTGGTAAACTTCCTTCAACCTCGGTAATGATGGGAAATATTTAGTAGCATGTGATTCCGCATGGATAACACAAATATCAGCATCTTATTTTTGCTCATTTTTCATTCTTAACATTTCTACCTGTTCACTTAGATTTCCAAGAATTTTTTTTTTAGTCATCAAGAAAATTTCCAGGTTCATCTTTACTTATCGATATTGATGATGACTTATTTACTCTTGCCCTTCCTCTTGATATTCACTTAAATGTTTCACAAATTTCTTCAAATGATAATTAGCATACATCACCTCTACTCATGAGATCAAGGAGATCAATCCACTCATCCATAATTTTTCTAAGTAAGAGGGATTTTAGTGTGTCAAATCCTAAATGATACAATTTTTCCCTCTTAACATTATACATAAATTTGTCTATTAGATACTCAAGGCTCTCATCTTATTTTTTATTCATTCTAAATATTTCTTCTTTAAGATCATGATCTTTATATTTTTCTAAAAATATATTTTACATATCATCCCATGATCTTATTGAATTAGTCCCTAAACTCATGAACCATTTAAGAGCTCTATCCTCCAATGTTTCTGGAAACAATCTTTACTTTTGAGTGTTTAGTGAGTAACCATAAGATCTACAAAGGATTTCAAATTCAAAGAGAAAATTGTGTGTATCCTTTGTCCTCATACCATGGAAGTTGGGAAGGAAATATGGAGGGATGTTCTTCATATGAACATTGATATCAGTATCTTAAATGGGAAACCCAAGAGGATTTTCTTCATTATCATCATCTCCATCCGTTTCTTCTACCTTATCTGCCACCTCTTATTCTTCTACCTGAAAAAGTGGATGGTGATGTTGTTCTTACTACACCACGTGATTAAGTGGGGGTGTTTGGTGTTGGAGAAGTATTTTTTTTTTTTTTTTTATAAACAAAATTGAAAAATAATGCTAATGCAATGCAAATTTTATGTGTTTGAATTGAAATATGCCTAATGAAATTTTTGTTCTCGTAGAAATTAAAAGAAATGAATCAACTATGGAAGAAAACAATGCATACTTTGACACCTCCCTGACAACAGCACGAAAAAGTGATGAGCGACAGTATTGCAACAATAATTGCAATTCCCAAGCCTACCAACTTAAAATATCAACCCAGAGTTCGTACAAACTTAAGAGGTGTCGGCACTATGTGTGCAGCATGCAATGTGTCCTTCTTTCATTGATCTAATGCAATGAAGTGAATGCCATAAAATCTAACTTAAACTAGTTGCAGAAATGGAAATGCTTATCTATTTGCAGGAACAGAAATGTGACTCTACTTTGCATAAATGTAAAGTTTAACCTTCTTTAATGAATATAAATTCTATTCTATTTGCAAAATGTAATTGTTTCATCAAAAGGAAGCCTAGTTTATGCAATAGAAATGTCAATGTTGGAAATGGAAACCCTAGCTTAAGATGTATGAAACAAAACCTAATCATGAAATCATTTTCCAATCACTGAATTCAAGATATATTTTTCTAACAGAGTTCATATGGTACTTCATGAAGTAATCAACATTATGTTGTTCACGTCATGAATCTATCCACTAACCATAACTGCAGAGGTGAATTTCAATGGAGAAGAGACAAGGCTTAAGAGGTTTTTTGGTCTTAATAAATCATGGTTCAAATCCTAGAGGTTATTATTCAAGCGTAAGGGACAAAAACCAAACTTTTGGAACAAATATGGTCAAGTTTACAGGTGCTACAGGAGGTGCTACATGAGGTCTTGTTTTTCTACAGAAACAAGATAACTTTCCGAATTCCCAAGTAAATCAAATGCAAGTGGGATGGGAACATTTTTTTGTATTAAATAGGATGTCTTAGGATTCCATTCCAAGTGGAATCACTCCAAAATACCCATGTTTACACATGAATTACAATGGAGAAGAGACAAGGCTTAAGAGGTTTTTTGGTCTTAATAAATCATGGTTCAAATCCTATAGGTCAGTATTCAAGACTAAGGGACAAAAACAAAACTTAATATGGTCAAGTTTACATGTGCTACAGGCGTGTTATAGGAAGTGCTACAAGATATCTTGTTTTGCTACAGGAACGAGATAACTTGTCGAATGCCCAAGTAAATCAAATGAAAATGGGATGGTAAAAAAAAATTATTAAGTAGGATTTATTAGGACTCCATTCCAAGTGGAATCACTCCAAAATACCCTTGTTAACACGTGCTCAAAAAATAGCAGAAAATTATTGCTTTAAAAACTAGAAATTCAAGAACTAGTGAGCTAGTTAACCTACCAAATACCTAACCTAATCAAGTGAAAATTATATGGGGTGAATTTTTTTATTCACTTGAATGATTTTATGACCCAATACAAGTGGAATCAACTCAAATGAATCTCATTAACACGTTCTAAAAAATAACAAAATATTACTACTATTTTGCTACAAGGGATTTCCAAAAATTCTAGATTTGTGAACTAGTAAACCAATCCAAGTAGATAAATTATGAATATGACTTTTCAAAGTTGTTATAAGCTTGCATCATGTTTTTGAATCTATAAATAACCTGCAAAACAAAATACTTCAATCATTTAACCAATGTAACCTACAGCAAAAGAGGCATGAATAGTAAATGTGGAAATAAGAGATGCAAGTGAAAAAGACATTCAAAGGAAATAAATAAATTGTACAAGATGGATCTGAGGCTCCTAGGATGACCAAGCCAAAGGAAAATTAGAGACATATTAAGGAAACCAAGCTTTAGAAGCTAAAAATGGCACCAAACTTCATTATTTGAATCAATCCAAGTACATCCCTGCTAGAAATGAAAGTGGAGTTGTTAAATAACAAGTTTTCTCCACAAGAAGACTAAAAAATACATGCCCCTAAAGAAAAATTAAAATTGGAAATTATAAAAAATGATGGGGAAACATTTTCCTTGAAAGGAGGAAGCTTTCCCCTCCAAAATACCTCAAATAATGGATCTGGTTCCCAACACTAGCAATCTGCATTAAATGGAAGGGAACACATTCCCAGATTTTCTCAATCAATGGAGCTCCAGAATTTGTCAATAATTTCATGATATTTTGTTCATTTATATCCAATATTTCTCCTCCTATTGTAGGAGAAAGTACCTATATTATCTCCTTCTCCAAATCTTCAATATCTGCCCAATATTCTCACAATATTCTACAAAAATAAATAATATTAGGAAAAAATATGCAATTATCTCTAAACCTTCCTAATGAACATATTAACGTTAAAATATGGCATATAATGAAAAAAAAAAAGAGGTTTAATGTGTTGAAGGATGGTCATATGGGAATTAATTTATGTCTAATTTGGAGGCCCATCAAGGCATTGCTTTCATCTTGCACTTTTTTCATTTCTATCATTGGGTTATTGTATCTAGAATTGTGAGCTTGTTCATCTATTTGAAAGTTTTATCTTTTTTTCTTGTACTTGTCCATTTTATGATTTGAATGTCACATTATCATTGACAACCTTAGATATTTCCTTGCAAGTTTATCATCAAGCATTATTTCTCATATTCTGGTTGCTTATAATCTTTTGATTCATTGTATTTTGTCTTATTGCATCATTGTTTATCTTGTAACTTGAAGTAGTTTCCATTATGAAAGTGATATAATATTTATTGAGCATTTTTATAGGGCACTAGTCTCTAATCTATTAAGTCGTATTGCTTCCATATTGATCTTAAATTGAATCTGTCATACACAATGCGCATCTTATAATCACACTTTCTAATTAAACTTATTCAAGTTGCCTAGAGGAGTAGTTTCCTTAGCCTTAGTCTCCTAGAAATTGTTGTTCCATAAATTTTCCCCTTTCCATCTACATTTAGGGACTACCCCCCTTGAATTAGCTACGAGAAATTCTAAACGGAGTGTGTAGGGATCAGAGTGATAGCCCCTACTCTAAACGTTCCACCTTAGCTATACACTTTAGGCGAAAATATGAACCTTATGAGGGCTTATTTGTGGCTCATATAAATTTTTACAGGGCTTTTCTTGAAGGTCGGAGGAATTATAGCCCTTTTTCTCTAGGTTGCAAGCCCTTTAGGGCTTCTAGCTCTTTCCATTAATTTTATTTTCTAGCCCTTTTGACTTTACAGGAGATTCAATGAATTTTTTGAGGGTTTCCATATACATTGTTGGCATAAAAGTTCATTTTCAAAGGCTCTTATCACTTGTTATTTTTTTAAGGGAAGCTACATATTTTTTGGACCTATTTCTTCAAGGCCGAGGGGCCTTTTCCTTGTGTTATCACCAAATTTATTATGATAGGTTGCTCATCAATCAACTTAATGTAACTCTTTCAAACCACTTTTCGCTTAAGATTAGCCTCTTCAGTTTGAGAGGGTTCTCTCAAGGTAATTTATGATTTTCGATGGAAATTATAGTAGACGGCTAACTCTATAACTGTAACTTGATTGTGATTGATTGCAGGTTTAGAATCAAAGAACTTGCTACCGTTGGGCTATGGGGTCAACATCAGTAAACTCAATGAGAATATTTCTTCTTATGGAAACTGAGGCAAATGAAGGTTTCAATGAAAAGGTAGTACACACATACGACACAGGAAGAAAACAGTAGTTTAACCTCTAAAGGAAGTCATAGCATGTCACCATGAGTTCTGAGTAATTAGGCATCAAACTAACTGCAAATATTAAACATGAAAGATATAGAACATAAATACATTGAACAACTCCTTTGAATCTTAGGTAAAGAAGAAAATATCATTGTATATTACTGAAACTGAAAACTATTACAGAGTAGAATTTTAATACAATATTCTCCAACCCTTTGATATTCGATTTTCTGTCTATAAATACTCCATTTACATTGCATAGGATGTTGGATCATTGAACCTTATCTCTAACAGCTAAGCATAACTGGCAACTCTATTTCTGGAACATAAAATGACACCTATTCACTTTAAGAGTTTATCTCCTAATAGGACTCTACTTACATTTATTTCCTCCACTTCTCTAATAGTGGGATCATTACATAGATAAGGAACAGGTGCTCTAATGGAATTATTCATCATCAAAAATAATAAATGCCCTTAATGAACTACAAAAAAGTCATCCTTATTTTAAGGAAATGATGACATGGCATTTGCTGATTGTTGAGCTGAATCGAATCTTTTTTCCTGTGTTGTGTTGCTGCTAATGTGTTGATGTAGTGGGGCAGTTTAGGATTTGGACCTCAATTCGTTGATATGCTGACAGACAAGTTGAGAGTTGTGCTAACAGATCTGCTGTGTAAATGGAGTACTGAATGCTTTTTCTTCCCAACATTGACCTTTTTGTTGTTTTATTACCTAAAATCCTCTTGTTGTGTTAAAAAAAATTTATAAGCAAAATAGTATGAAAAACCAATATACCAAACCTGAAATTTTTTGAATTTCAATTCTGAAGCGCATCACATCTGCACACTTCGCAACCTTTATATTTTATTTTATAAAGAATATGATCGGTGATGCGATGCGATGGGGAGGTGACGTGGAGGGTAAGTGGGGCCGGACCATAGTGCACATCGCAATTCGTACCGTTTAGTTATAAGCGTGGAATATGTAAACTTTAAAAACTGCAAAGTGCGATGCGCGAGGGTGTTGTGTAACCAGCTCCAAAAAGAGATATAAACGCCTTAGAAATGAGCCACTTCGAGGGGGAAACCTCCAATACATTACATAAATGAACAATTCTTGGATGATCCAATTTACAAAACCTCCTTTCTATATATAGGAGTCCATTGGGCCATAATGTAATCCTAGTGGGCCACAATGTAATCCTAGCCGACCTAACAATAATAATTTAAGGGCACAATAATAACAAAATGGGGGTTACAAGGGTACAATAATAACAATAGGGGGGTTACACTAATAACAATAAGGGACTATACTAGTAATATAGGGACCTAACATGCCCCTCTCCTTCAAAAAAGTGTTTTCCTCAACACTTGAGTAGCTCTGGGTGCTTCTATATGAAATTCTCATCCTCCCATGTAGAATCTTCAGTGGGTAAGTTCTTCCACTTGATGAGATATTCTGAAATTGATCGATTCTGTAGTTGTCGAGTTCTTGTTTCTGTGACCGCTTCAGGTTCCAATATGATTTTTCCTTCCTCATCAAGTTCTGGTAATATTGTTTGAACTGGAAGATTTTCACTGATAACCTTCTTTAAGCATGAAACATGGAAAATTGGATGTACTCACGAAGAAGCAGGAAGCTCCAATTTGTATGCCATAGTACCAATCTTTTGCAACACCTTGTAAGGACCATAGTACTTGGGCGATAATTTATTATCCTTCTTTTCTTGCTTGAGGGACATTTGTTTGTATGGTTGTAGCCGTAAAAATACCCAATCTCCTACATCAAAACTTCTCTCGCTGCGATGTTGATCTGCCTGTTGTTTCATTCGATTTTTTGCCAAAGTCAGGTTATCCTTTAAGAGTTGGAGAACTTCTTGCTGATGCTCGATGTGATCTTCCACTGCTTGAACCTTCGAATTTTCTCTTAAATATGATGTGATGGATGGTGGATGATATCCATAAAGTGCCATAAATGGGGTCATTTTTGCTGCAGTATGGAAGGAAGTGTTATACCACCATTCAGCGAGAGGTAACCACTTGACCCATTGTGTTTATTTATCAGATACAAAACAACGAAGATATCCTTCCAAAAATTTATTTACTATCTCAGTTTGACCATCATATTGAGGATGATAAGATGAGCTATGAGCTAATTGAGTACCCAAACAAGAAAATAACTCTGTCCAAAAATTTCTAGTAAAAATGGGATCTATGTCGCTCACAATAACCCTTGGGTTTCCATGTAGCTTTTGAATTGTGTCCATAAATGTAGTAGCAACTGTACTTGCTTTAAATGGATGGATAATGCACAAAAGTGTGCATACTTGGTAAGTCTATCAACTACCACCATGATGACACTCTTTCCTTCGGACTTAGGTAAACCTGTGATAAAATCCATTGAAATCTCCTCCCAACGTTGACTTGGAATGGATAAAGGTTGTAGAAGTCCTGGGGTCTTAATTGTTTCCACTTTATTCTACTGGCAAACCAAACATTCCGCCACAAAATTTTGAATATCAGATTTAAGGCCATCCCAAAAAAATTCTTTCTTCACCCTGTGGTAAGTTTTTAAAAATCCTGAGTGTCCTCCTAAAGGAGAAGTGTGCAATTCCGGAAGAATATTTTGTTTTAGTTGGGAATTCTTACAAAGATATAAGCGATCTTTGTACCATAAGGAATCATTTTTCCAACTAAATGTATCGGATGTACTAGGATCTTGCTGCAACTTTTGAATGAGTGTCCATACATCTTTGTCCTTCTTCCATTCATCTCTTGCTTCGGTTATCCAATCTGGTTGGATAATAGAAATGGCACAAAACAATGCTTCCACCTCTTCATTCTTTCCTGAGAGTGCATCTGCAACAACATTAAGCTTTCCTTTTTTGTAGATTATTTCAAAGTCATAACCCAACATCTTTGTGACCCATTTTTGCTGCTCTTCTGATGATAGTCTTTGTTCCAAAAAGTGTTTAAGACTATCATGATCAGTTTTTTACCTTGAAGTGTCTTCCCATTAGGTAAGTTCGCCATTTCTTTAGTGCATGCAGTATTGCTAACATTTCCTTCTCATAAATAGGTTTCTGTAAATACTTTCCTTTGATTGGACGACTTTCAAAAGCAATGGGTCTTCCTTCCTGCATTAAAATTGCACCAATTCCATTTCCTGAGGCATCACATTCCACAATAAAGGTTTTTGTGAAGTCTAGTGTAGCTAAGACCGGTGCTAGGCACATTGCCTCTTTAAGACATTCAAAGGCCTTAGTTGCTTCAGGAGTCCATGAAAATGCATCTTTCTTCAATAATGTTGTTAGAGGTGCTGCTATTCTCCCATAATTCTTAACAAACTTGCGATAATACCCTGTTAACCCGAGAAATCCTCGCAACTGCTTTATGGTTGTGTGGAATTTCCATTCCTTAATGGCTTTAATTTTGTTAGGGTCTACTTTAACACCCTCGTGAGCTACAATATGACCCAGATATTCCACCTCTTGTACTCCAAACAAACATTTGGATTTTTTTGCATATAATTGTTTCTCCTGCAATAGTTTGAGCACCCTGTCAACATGTTCAACATGATCCTTCCAAGACCTGCTGTAGATTAGTATATCATCAAAAAATACTAGCACAAATTTTCTAAGGAAGGGTCTGAAAATGGAATTCATCAACCCTTGAAATGTAGAAGGTGCATTGGTAAGGCCAAAGGCATGACCAAAAATTCATAATGACCCTCATGAGTTCGAAATGCTGTTTTTGGAATATCTTCAGTCTTCATTCTAATTTGATGATATTCTGAACGAAGATCCAACTTGGTAAAATAAATTGCTCCATGTAATTCATCCAATAATTCATCAATCACAGGAATGGGAAATTTGTCTTTAATGGTGAGCTTATTGAGCTCCCTATAATCCGGACGCATTCGCCATGATCCATCCTTCTTGTGTACCAATACTACAGGAGCAGAGAAAGAACTTTGACTAGGTTGAACTATACCCGCCTCTAACATTTCTGCAATCATACGTTCAATTTCGCTCTTTTGGAAGTAAGGATATCTATAAGGCCTGATGTTTGGAGGAACACTTCCTGGAATCAAATGAATAGCATGATCTTGATCACGAATAGGTGTCCTTTGGGAGTTTCAAACACCTTGGAATGATTGTCCAAGACTTGTTGGAGATCTGCAGAAATAGATGATTTTGATGTCGGAACTTCTAGTGAGCATAATTGTGCAATTACACCTCGTTGTTCTTTCTTTAGAAGCTTTGTCATGACATTAGAGCTTATTATCCTTCACGGCTTCCCTTCAATACCCCGTAATTCGACTTCCTTTCCTTCTGAAAAAAATTTCAAGAAAAGTTCTTGAAAATTAAAAGCTACCGTCCCCAAAGATTGTAACCATTTTACTCCTAGTACAACATCAGCACCTCCCATAGGAATGGCAAGCATTGGACTAGTAAATACATATTCCCCCATGGTTAGCTTGATATTATGGCATTTTCCAGAGCAATTTATAGTTCCTCCATTTGCAACCATCACTTGACATTTTGGTGCTGGGTATAGGAAACAATTTAATTTCTTGGCTACCTTATAATGAATAAAATTATGGGTGCTACCTGAATCAATCAACACTATTACCTTTTTCTTCTTGATATGTCCTTCTATCTTGAGAGTTTGAGGAGTGGTAATTCCTGCCAGTGCATTACACGATATGGTCGGATTCATTTCTTCCTCTTCTAGGGCAGGTTCCTGGTGTATATCCTCTTCTTGTTCATTTTCTTCTTCCTCTTCACAATCTATGTAAAATAATTTCTTCTCAGCACACTTATGACCTTTAGTGTATTTGCTATCACAACTATAGCAAAGCCCTTTTGCTCTTTTTTCTTGCAATTGTTGTGGTGTCAACCTTGTAGGTTGTGGAAATCTAGGCGTAGCAACACTTCCTTCTTTATAGAATTGAGTGGTAGGCTTCCTTGTCGCCATAATTTTACATTCAACTTTTCTTGCCAACATGAATGCCTTCTCCAATGAATCAGGTTCCAAAACACGAACTTCATGTTGGATGTTATCCTTTAGAGTACCTATGAAGAGATCAATCCTGTGTTCCTCTGGAATATCGGTTACCCTTATATTCAATTTTTGGAAGTCCTCAATGTGCTGCCCCACTAAACCCTTTTGTTTGAGATTTATCAATTGGCTAAAGAAGGTGTTTCTCTTTGTATCCTCATAATGTGCTATCATTTCCTCAGTAAAAATTGACCAAGTGACAATTTTTTTATGGGAGCAAAGCCATCGATACCATACAAATGTATTTTGTTCTAAATGTAAAGTTGCAATGCGTACCTTTTTGTGTGTTTTGCACGTTATGGAGATCAAAATATTGCTCCATCTGTAGTATCCATGTTACAGGATCCTTTCCATCAAACTTCCTCATATCCATTTTCGGAATATGGTGGTTCTTCCCGCCAACATTAGAGTTTATGAAATCACGATTAACATTTATTTTGTTCTCATCATGAGGTTCTTCTACTATATTTCCACCATTAGGAATCATTTCTTGTTTTAATCTTGTCATCAAGCCTTCCATGTATGCTTTTAGATCATTCTTCATGTTTTCCATGTTGTCTTTCATGTCATCCATCTTAGCTTCCATGCCCACTTCCATGCCATCCATCTTAGCTTCCACGCCATCCATCTTAGCTTCCATGCCTTTCTTCAAACCGTCCATCTTCACTTCCATGCCTTTCTTCAAAAATTCCATTTCATTTTTTGTTGCTCTTTGCGAGAGTGAAATCTGTTGCACTTGCTCTTGTAATTTTGATAGATCATGTTGCAATTCTTCATCTTCATGAGTCATAGTAGAGCCTTCTGAAGGCTTAATGGGTGTTGAATTTTTTTTAGGGGCCATTTTAGAATCCAATATTGATATCTATTCTACAAGATGCCCTTGGAATCAATTCAACTTGATTCTTCAAACAAGACTTATGCAATTCGGAAAAAAAAATACACACCTTTTACTTGCTTTAAGGAGCTCGATATTGAAATTGAATTATATTTGTAATTGAAAATCTTCGATATCTGAAATTCAGCTGTATAGTAGCCCTCTGAAGCTTCTTTCAAATGCCACAGGTCTGACCTGATTTGGATTCTCCAATACAAAGCTGTGTCCAATCTCCCATAATGACCTAATTCTGGACTGGTTCAGTAGAGCGAACTTGTACGACTTTCCACGTGTCACTGCTTTGTCCTTTGTCTCTGAAATTGATAGCCAAGAAACTATAGTCCGTATACTTGCGAACCCTTTTTACGGCACTCCAATCTGATCCCCAGAGAGAGAGTTATTGAACTTTTCCCACGATCACCTCTTTGAGATAAAATTCAGGAGCCTGAAAAAGCACTACCTTCCACAGATCATATCTCCAAAAATATTGCGAACAAAGCTCTAAAAATTTTTGAAAAATTTCCTTAGGATTTCAGCTTCACACCATATGAATTTCAGATTCTGAACCTTCGTAGAAAAAAATTTATAGCGCAAATACCACGATGACCTGTTTAGGAGCCTGAAAAAAGACCTAACTTCCACAGATCATATCTCCGAAAATATTGCGAACCAAGCTCTGAAATTTTTATACAAGCTTCCTAAAGATTTCGGCTTCGCACCCTAAAAATTTCAGCTTCTGAAATTCCGTAGAAAAAAAGTTATAGCGATAATGCCACGATGACCTGTTTGGAGCAGTGAAACCCTAGAATCCAAAGCTCTGATACCAAATGTTGTGTAACCAGCTCCAAAAAGAGAAGAAAAGAGATATAAACGCCTTAGAAATGAGCCACTTCGAGGGGGAAACCTCCAATACATTACATAAATGATTAATTCTTGGATGATCCAATTTACAAAACCTCCTTTCTATATATAGGAGTCCATGGGGCCATAATGTAATCCTAGTGGGCCACAATGTAATCCTAGCCGACCTAACAATAATAATTTAAGGGCACAATAATAATAAAATGGGGGTTAAAAGGGTACAATAATAACCATAAGGGGGTTACACTAACAACAATAAGGTACTATACTAGTAATATAGGGACCTAACAGAGGGAGGAGATGAGTGACGTGGCAGGGAAGAAGTGGGACCAGACTGCAGCGCAGATCGCAGCTTTTAGATTTTAGTTATAATATATGGGGGTTAAATTTTAAAATTTGCGAAGTGCAGGGAAGAGGGACCCACTAGCTATGTGGTAGAGTTTAATGAATCCGCGAAGTTTTAAGTGGTAAGTGTTACAAATTTTATATGGTATATCAATGTATCACGACAGTTGTGTAATGGGGGCGAAGATGCTGAGGTGGGGCCGACTTACCGCATCGCAAATTAAAGTAAATAGACTGCAGGCACTCACGAGGTAAGTTAAAGTATATGTGATATGATATCGCAAATCGGTCATCGCATTATTTACAGTTTAGTTCGTGATGTGAAACATATAATATCTGCAAAATGCAACGAGGGCCCCACTTTAATTGCGATCAGGGTTTGAAAAGCGATGAAACGGTAAAGGTGGAAGGGTAAAGAGGAAAGGGGAAAAAGGGTAAGTTTAATGTTTTTTAATGTAAAATGAAATGGAAGGAAATCGTGGCAGGGAATGGGTAAAATGGGTCCCACTTCATCATATTTTGTCCTTCTAAAGGTTTTTAGGAGATGATAATGTAACTGATTTTGGGTTTTGATCTATGGGAAAAGTGATTTTGAATGTATGAGATTATATGAATGGGGAAGGAATCCAAAAGGGAAAAATACAGGCCTAGTCTCGAAAAGTATCAAATTGTAGCAATAGGCTAGGGCTTGTGGAAAAATGATGATTTGGGTACCCTTTGTAAAAAGGTGAAAATGGTAAAAAATGAAGCGAGGTCAATGATAATGACGGAGAAGAGGTGAAAACTGAATAAAATAAGGTGGGATGGGTGGGATGAAAATACCAGTGCCAACAGAACCGTATCAATGAAAATGTTTAAACTTATGAGTGATAACACCTTAATTTAATCAAGGCACTTGTTATTTATAAGCTGTGGGGGTTAACTTTTAAAAATTTTGAAGTGCGGGGAAGAGGGACCCACTAGCTATGTGGCGGAGTTTAATGAATCAGTGAAGGTTTAAGTGGTAAGTGTTACTAATTTTATATGGTATATCAATGTATCACGACGGCTGTGCAATGGGGGCAGAGTTGCTGAGGTGGGGCCAACTTACCGCATCGCAAATTAAAATAAATAGACTGCGGGCGCTCACAAGGTAAGTTAAATCATATGTGATGCAATATCGCAAATCGGCCATTGGTGTTATCACTCATAAGTTTAAACAATTTCATTGATAGGGTTATGTTAGAACTGGTATTTTCATCCCACCCATCCCGCCTTATTTTACTTTGCTTTCACCTCATCTCTGTCATTATCATTTACCCCGCTTCATTTTTTACCATTTTCACTTTTTTTCCCAAGGGTGCCCAAATCATCATTTTTCCACAAGCCCTAGCTTATTGCTACAATTTGACACTTTTCGAGATTAGGCCTATGTTTTTCCCTTTTGGACTCCTTCCCCATTCATATAATCTCATACATTCAAAATCACTTTTCCCATAGACCAAAACCCAAAATCATTTACCAAAATTTTTGACATAATTTGAGCCTTGATCTTTAATAAAATTTAATTAAAATTTTTTAGTAGGTCGTAAGGTCTTGGAGACCTTCATTTTCATGGTTCGTGGGTTTTGAGGTATCGTTTCTTGTTGAAGGAAGAGTTCCTTTTAAGGGTTAGATCAACTTGTTTAAGGAGTTTAGAGTCATAATTTGTAGTTGATCTAGTTCATTTTTGTATCTTGAGGAGATTGTGTTGTAAGATTCTAATTCTATCATTTTAATTATCCTTGAGTTGAAGAGTCCTTTCCCTTTGTCAAAAGAACTTATTCTCTTTTAATATAATAATAATATATTTTTCTTGATGGAGCTTGGGATCTCAATCCCATGGTATCCCACCTCCTTATTTAAAAGGGATGCTTTCTGTTTGCTTCTCTATTACCCTTTGGATCTAGCTTACTAACGTGTTTATCTTGTATTTATAATTTCATTGTTATCATAGTTTAGATATGATCTCTTTAGTTGCATTCATTAATTAGCTACTTAATCTAGAGTGCATGTGAAATATCCCTTGTCTTCTGTTTCATTTGCAATTGACTATTAAAAGTAGTCTTTCTTTAATCTTGTTAAAAATATCAATTTCCATCATTCAATTATGCTTTTTTCATACATCTTTACTTGTATCCATTGTCCAATATAAGTAAATACATCTTAAGAATTATTTCTTGTCAAAGGCATTGTGAGATATGGCGCTAATACCTAATATAATTGCAACTCTATTGTTTCATTGGGTGTCATTCTAATTGCTTCATTGATCATTATTGTAAGCTAATAATCTTATGCTCATAAGTGAATATCGATTATAAGTGAAGTGGCTCTTTCTTTTATTGAAACATCATTGTCATTGAATCTCATTGGAGCATTTGCATTTGCATCCTAGATCTAATTTTCATTCTTAAAAGTTACCTCCAAGCATAATATTGGTTGATAGAGATAGTACAAGCTTCTTCATTTCGAATTTGAGAAGCTTTACCCTTAATAAATGGTTAAAACGAGTGACCTTATAGTTCTCTTGTGGGTGAGTCCCTTGTAGGAACGAAGGCCATATTTGGTTGCTAGAACTTCTAGGTAGGTATCATTAATGTGGCCTTAGCCTCCTTCCCCAACAGTTCTCCCAACAACCTTGTTATAAGGTGTGCTTCGGTAATTGAGAAGAATAACTTCACATTAGAATAGGCATATAATTAAAATTAACCAAGATATTGCATATCACATAGATAGATCTTGCATTCATTCTACATTTCAATTGATTACCTGTAATTGGAATTTTGAGCTTGCTTAATTTACTTATGGATCTTATATGTTTATATTTGTCATTTTCAAGTTTGTATCTTACTAAATAACAAGTCTCATTTATATTGCAAGTTTATCTCTTATTGCTCATATATCCAATTGTTGTAATCTTTGATCTCTCATACTAACCTTGTCTTGCAACATTGTTTATCTTTTGACTTGAGATACAATTATTTTGAGCAAGTACTTTAATTTGAATTTGAGTATTGTATTAAGGCATTGGTCTCATCATTTTTCATCAAGTTAAGTGTCAAATTTATTTAATCGAATCTATCTATTAGAATTCACATTTCTCAATAATAAAAATTTTACTTTCTAATTAACTGTAAATCAAGTTTCCTAGATGAGTAATCACCTTGCCCTTAGTCTACTAAAACTTTTTGTTCCTACAAGTTTTCCTCTTTCATTCACCTTTAGGGACTACCCCCAATAGCCTGTCTAGGAGACAGCTTAAATGGAGTGAGTAAGGAATACATGACATCCCCTACTCTAAGAATTACACCTTAGGTGTACACTTTGGGAATAAATAATAGCAAAGGCAGAGATTCCAATTATATTCCAAAACCATCGGATTCAAAAATTTATTATCAAAACCACCAACCACAAGTTAATACATGCATATGGGCCTATCTTACCTTTAGCTATAGCACTTGTGCAAACATGCTTGTGACCAGAACTTCAGCTCCTGGCATTTTTGTACCGATTCAACCCAACGGTAAAATGAATTGCTTTCCTTTTAATTCCTAGGGAGGATAACATTCGGGATGGGGATTCCTCTACCTCAATTGAAATCTACTTTTTCTATGTCAACTTCCAAAGCCTTTTTCATAATACTTTATTACTTTTAGCATCAAGGGAGGATTGTGATGTAACCATGGGGCGAGATCACTGGACTTAATCCTGGCGCTCGGACCTCAGGGATTTAATAAGAAGTGCAATCTGCCTACCTTCAAAATATCTGGGGAGGTAGGCTATGGGACAAATATTCTTCTTCATCGGTTTTCGCTCTCAAAATTTTGTCCCAATGAAGATAGTTTGTTCTAACTATTGACTTCCTCCACTAGCGACGACCTTCGGGATGGAAAATATTTATAGCACTTGACAACTCACCTTTCCATATTTGTTAGTTAACAATCCCAGACCCCAGAGGTTTGGGACGTGGTCCCTTGTGTCTCCTCTCCAAATTTTTGGGGTGAATATACTCCTAGATAGGAATATCGTGATGGATTCTATGTTTATGTCTTGGAATTTTCGTTAAATAAAGAACTCCCACAACTTTAAAAAAAAAAAACTAATCCTCAACCCCTTTCACTTAAACTCTATTCTCATCCCTTTTGTTTTATGTCCTGAAATAGTTTCATCGCAAACCTCGCCACAAATATTACACAGGATTTCAATGTGCTTCTCCTTCTCTAGTCCTTTATGATCTTTCATGATTTTACTGTAAAAGAGAGGGTTCAACCATGTTCAAAGGGTTCTCAGCCGATTGTATTTATTTCTTTTGATTCTATTGCACACTCTTCAAAGTCACTCTCCCTCTTGAGATTTATTCTAATACACCTTCATTACACTTGATTCAATATGAATTACAAAGATTTAAATTTGCAAGATAATAGGGCATTCACAACAATCCCTTTACACTTGACACAAAGTGTTCTCTAATAAATTAATATCACTATACATAAATTATAGAAGACCTCTCTTATTTTGGCAGTGTGGCCATACTAGACCTCCACAACTCAATCCTCTTTATTCTCCTTTGTCCTCTCTATCTCTTGATGCCTTTAGGCTTACAAATTATACAAAATATCCTGAACTAGAATTAGTTTAGATCCAAAATAGTATGTCAAATAATAACCTTTAGATCCAAAAAATCCTTGAGAGATCAATTTAGGATCTCTCCAAACCCCCACTATTCTCAAGATCCACTATTATAAGCATAATTAATTATAAATTAATTACATCAATGATATAATCCACTCATGTAAACATTTTGGAATTCCCTTAGTAATATAGGAATTTCAAACTTATTAAATAATTAGGGAGCCAAATCCCTTGGTAAATGTCAAAACCCCTAGTTCTAACCAACAGGTTTAAATTTGAGATTTTATGTTTCTGCATCACCTGACCTCTGGCATTCTACCTATTTGTTCCTGGGTCCACCTAACCCAACCATGTTATCACCTATTGTGTTAGTGTTTTTGTGGTAATGGAGTACCAAATAACACCTCCTTAATAGTTGGTTTTTCCCTGCAAAGGATCACAAAGATAGTTGGTGTTGTTAGTGGACAAACTTAAACAAAAAAAAGCATTGCAAATAGTGAAAACAATGCATATACAAACATAAACTTAGAAAAAAAAAAGACAAATACAAACAATTCTCAATGGAGCAACAAGTCAACAAAAGAATGGAAAAAGACTCAATTTATTGCCTGTTGGTGGTAGAATAATACTATATAATACTAAAAACACTTGCAGAGAATCCTTTGAGATATGGTGCTCAAATATCCTCAGCAAGGAGGTCCCTTTCCTCGATATTTTTGTAAGCTTCTTTTCTCTCTCAAAATAAGTGTGAATAATCTCCAATGGTGGACTCTTCTACTCTCATTGAGATTTTGGATTTCTTAGAATAAATATGTCCAACATGCTAGTGCTCTCACTTCCTTTGCTTCAACAATGAAATTTGGTGTTGCTCTTATAGCAAGTTGGACAGCATAACAATGTCTCCTATTTTTCTCTTCCCATGGCTTGTTTATATAGAAAAATTTGAACCCATCTTCCTTCCCTTGGTTCAAGAGTGATAGTGACCCAAGAGTAGGACAAGATGATTCCATTGAGGGTTGCATATCTTTAGGACGACCTCAAGTCGATTTTCCTTGACTGGCCATGTCAGGCTATCTCGTTACCAAGTGTGGGAAGTGGTCCCAGGATGTTAAGTTCGCCCTTCCTTCGACCGCATGGCTTTCGAAGGAAAATTCACACGGTCATGCATTTCCGCCTTTCTTATGGTGCACAGTCAAAAATTTCCTCTTATGACCTTAGGAAAAGTTAAATTTTTATTATTTCCATGATGTCTTCGGCTGGAAAATCTTGATTTGTACCTTTTGTTGGAAAATCTCTAATGTCTATTGCAGTTTATGATTTTCTGGTGTTAATAATTACCCCATGGTGTATGAGGTCTAGGAGCAAGAATATAGCTGAAATACATCACATTTCTATTCTGACTGAGAGTTTGTGTAACATCTTTGAGAGAGAGAGAGAGTAAATTACTTCAAAGATGAGTAGAGGGACCCCTTGACTGAGGAGAAAGGGTAATCATGTTCTGTAGGAAACCTCAGTGATAAAATAAGAAATGTTTCTATGAGGCGGGCATGTGCCATGCTCATTATGATGACTAGTTAATAAGATTTGACAAGTATTGGTTATGTCAAGTCACATTGTGGTAAGTGACATGTTGTTGGTTGGTGATGATAATTGATGATAAATGATTCATATATAAGGAACAAAGATCACCTATATCTTTGTAAGAATTCCCACCTCAAACAAAATTTTATTTTAGAATTACACACCTCAACTTCATGAGGGCACTAGGGATTTTTAAAAACTTACCACATTTTCAAGAAGGAATTTTTTTAGGATGGCCTTAAATCGGATATTCCAAAGTTTGTGGCAGAATTTTTGGTTACAAAATAAAGTTGAGACAATTAAGACCCCTGATTTGTTACAATCTTTAGTCATTCCAAGTCAGTGTTGGGATGAGGTCTCAATGGATTTTATCAAAATTTTACCCAAGTTTGAAGGAAAGAGTGTCATTATGGTGGTATTTGATATACTTACCAAGGATGCACACTTTTGTGCATTATCTCATCCTTTTAAAGTCGGTACATTTTCTACTGCATTTATGGAAACAATTCAAAAACTACATGGAAACCCAAAGATTATTGTAAGTGATAGAGATCCAATTTTCACTGGAAATTTTTGGACAGAATTATTTTCTTGTCTTGATACTCAATTAGCTCATAGCTCGTTTTATCATCCTCAGTCTGATAGACAAACTAAGATAGTGAAAAAAAATTGAAGGGATATATTTGTTGCTTTGTATTTGACAAACAAACACAATGGGTCAAGTGGTTACCTCTAGATGAATGGTGGTATAACACTTCCTTCCATACTATAGAAAAAATGACCCCATTTATGGCACTTTATGTATAACATCCACCATCCATCACATCATCTTTAAGATAAAATTCTAAGGTTCAAGCAGTGGAAGATCGCATCGAGCATCAACAACAAGTTCTCCAACTATTAAAAGATAACCTCACTTTGGCACAGAATCGAATGAAAGAACAAGTAGATCGGCACTGCAGTGAAAGAAGTTTTGTTGTAGGTGACTCAGTATTTTTACGCCTAAAATCATACAAACAAATGTCCCTCGGGAAATCTAAGAAGGATAATAAATTATCACCCTAATATCATGGTCCTTAGAAGGTGTTGCAAAATATTGGTACTATGGCATACAAATTGGATTTGCTTTCATCTTCCTAAGTACACCCAGTTTTCCATGTTGCATACTTAAAGAAGGTTATCAGTGATAAGCTCCCAGTATAAGTTACATGAAGCATCAAAGCGTTTCGTAGTTTTCGAAACGAGTACATTTAGAAACATCACTTTCCAAAAATGGAAACGTTGGTTGAAATGTTGGTTGAAACGTCATATATATATATATATATATATATATATATATATATATATATATATATATATATAAGGTGAATAACACATTATCTTGCAATAAAAAATGGAATAAGACCCATATATGACAATTTATAAGGAAAACCAAGTCTATATTAACTCTCATAGATGATTACATAATGATCAAGTTTCGGTCAAGTTTCGACCGAGTTTCAGGTATAGGTACACCCTGAATCGTCGAGTTCCTAGAAGTTTCGTGGAACATAGCTCCCAGTTCAAACAGTATTGTCAGAACTTGATGAAGATATAAAAATCATATTGGATCTTGAAACAGACACGGAAACAAGAACCTGACAGCTACAGAATCAAAAAAAATCAGAGTATATCATTAAGCGAAAGAAAATACCCGTTGAAGATTCCACATGGGAGGATGACAATTTTATACAAAAGCATCCAGAACTACTCGTGTTGAGGACAACACTTTTTTTTAGGAGAGGGTAATTGTTAGGTCCTTATAATACTAGTGTAACCTCTTATTGTTATTGTTAGTGTATCCACCTATTGTTATTGGTGTGCCCATGTGGCCCCCATATTGTTATTTTTGTGCCCATGTAGCCCCCATATTGTTATTTTTGTGGCCAAATATTGTAACCATTGGACTCCTAGTACAACATCAACACCACCCATTGGAATGGAAAGCATTCGACTATTCAATACATATTCCCTCATGGTTAGCTTGATATTATGGCACTTTCCAGAGCAATTTATAGTTCCTCCATTTTGCTATATATAGAAAGAAATTCAATTCCTTGGATATCTTACAATGAATAAAATTATGGGTACTACCTAAATCAATCAGCACTATTATATTTTTCTTCTTGATATATTCTTCTATCTTGAGAGTTTGAGCAGTGGTAATTACCGTCAATGCATTACAAGATATGGTCGGATTCATTTATTTTTCTGGGGTTCATTCCTAATGTATAACCTCTTCTTTTGATGTTTCTTGTTCTTTTTCTTCCTCCTCTTCACAATCTATGTAAAATAATTTCTTCTCAAGACACTTATGACCTTTAGTATATTTGTATCACAACTGTAACAAAGCCCTTTTGCTCTTTTTTCCTCTAATTGTTGTGGTGTCAACCTTGTAGGTTGTGGAAATTTAGAAGAAACAACACTTCATATTTATAGTTAGGAGTGGTATACTTTCTTATTGTCGTAACTTTGTTTCCAACTTTTATTTCCACCTTGAATGCCTTCTCCAATGAATCAGGTTCCCAAAGGTGAACCTCATATTGGATGTTATCATTTAAATTCCCTATGAAGACATCAATTCTATAATCCTCTGGAATATCATTTACCTTGATATTCAATATTTAGAAGTCCTCAATGTGTTCCGCCATTAAAACCCTTTTGTTTGAGATTTATCAATTGGTTAAATAAGGTATTGATGTTTGTATCCTCATAATGTGCTACCAATTCTTCTGGAAAAATAATAGTGACAATTGATTTACGAGAAAAAAGTCATTGAATACACACAAATAGATTTTGTTCTAAATATAAAGATGCAATGCGCACTTTCGTGTGTGTAACACATCATCTAGATCAAATAATTGCTTCATTTGTAATATCCATGTTACTGGATCCTTACCATAAAACTTCCTCATATCGATCTTTGGAATGTGGTTACTCTTCAAACCACTATTAGAGTCTCTAAAATCATAATTTGTATTATTTTTTTCCTCGTTGTGATTTTCATGGAGTACCTTGTCACCACTAAGAAGCATTTCTTGTAACAACTTTGTCAAACCTTCCTTCAAACCTTCTAGGTCCCTTTTCATTTTTGTTTTTTAACCATCCTTCAAACCTTCCATCTTAACATTCATCATTGTTTCCAAGGTCATATTTTAAATCATTCTTTCAAACCATCCATCTTAGCTTCCAGTGCTTTTTTTGTTACTCTTTTCCATAGTGAAATTTGTTACACTTGGTATCATAATTTTTATATATCATGTTGCATTTATTCCTCTTCTTCATGCATCATAGTAGAGTTTTCTGGTTGCTTACGAGGTGTGTCCATTTTATTTTTTTCGAGGAATTTTGGAATCAAATAATGATACCTATGTTTCACTAAGCCCTTTGAATCACTTCAAACTAATTTTTCAAACAAAAGTTATGCAAAATTGAAAAAAATACACACATTTTTCTTGCTTTTTTAGGAGCTCAATATTGAAATTATTGTATCTCTGTAATTTTTTCTCTCCAAGGTCTGAAATTTTGTTCTATAGTAACCCTTTGAGTCTTTTTTCCAATGCCACTAGTCATACCAAGATTGGATTCGTCGATATAAATTTATGCCAATTCTCCCACGATGACATGATTATGGACTGGTTCAGTAGAGCAAACTCTATGTGTCATTTTTTCGACCTTCGACCCTGAAATTGATACACGGGAAACTATAGTATGTGCACTTTCAAACAATTCTTACAGAATTCAAATCCAATTCTTAAGAAGAAATTTATGACAATTTTCCCTAGGTCACGTGTTTGAGATTGATTATGGAGCATGCAGAAACCCTAACTTCTTCGGACCATATTTCAGAAAATATAACGAACCAATATCTGAAATTTCTACAGGAATTTCACTAATATTCGAGCTCCACGTGATCGAAATTTTAGCCTTGGAAGTTTCGTAGAAAAAGCATTATAGTGAAAATACCAAGATGACCTATTTGAAGTAGCAAAACCCAAAAAACCAAAGCTCTTATATCAAATGTTATGCAACCAAATCAAAAAATAGAAGAAAATATAGATCAACAACTTGAGAATTAGCCTCTTCGAGGGGTAAACCTCCCTTACATCACATAAATGAACAATTAATAGATGATACAAATTACAAGACCTCCTTGGTATATATAGGAGTATAAGGGGTCACAATATAATCAGACCCTACATAACAAAAATAATGTAAGGGCACAACAATGACAATATGGGGGCTACATGGGCATAACAATAACAATAGGGGGCTACATTAACAATAATAATAAGGGGCTACACTATTATTATAGTGACCTAACATAAGTCGTGTGTAGATCCAACTTTAACACTATAGCCTCTTTTTTATGGGTTTTGATTGAGTGGATACACTCTTGAGCGATGGCTACTACACCTTGAATTTGTTGATTCCGTCATGAAGCCAAATTGTCCTGCAAAAATGTAGGAAAATAATTTCCCCTCCAAACGATTAGAAATCAATTTATAAGTGTTATTTCACAACAAAATGAGAGGAAAATCCCGAAAGAGGAAGGACAAGATGATTTGGGGATCAGCGTTATGAAATTCACATTGATCACATCTGCAACATGCCTATAACATCTAGATTTCTCAACCATCTTCAATAAATAATTACCCATGATCTCCAAAGCAATGTGTGAAATTTTCCACCGTCCATCCCTCCGAACCAAGGGTATTTTTCCCCGGAAAAGGATCGTAATAAAAATTTAATCTCTTCCATCAAGATCTATAGAAGGATATAACTAGGTTCAATCTTCATGAATGTATTTGAGTCATTATGTAATATACTTATCAAAATAATGAAAAGAAAATTGTATTGGTATTATTATGACTTATTAAAGCATGGGTTTCATTCTTAGGTCATTCATGTTTTTAGATCAAATCCTTATTGAGGACTTATTGGATTTATTATAATTCAATAGAGTCATTGTACATTTAAAGAGACCCTTCTTGGGCTTTTGAATCATGTAAGAAGGATTATTTTTTAGTCAAAAATGAATTATGTCTGTTGAGATTCAACAAGATGATGATCCTAGTGAAAATTAAACACCTCACTAGGTGGGGCCCGCAGGCTATTTTTAGGTGTATGTCTATTTTTAGAATGTTGAGAAAATTCTATTTATAGCGGGAGTCTATTTATAGATGGTTGAGAAAATTCTATTTATAGATGAGATTCTATTTTTATATGTATGTGCGAAGTCTATTTATAGATCGCATGTCTAAATATAGAATGCATGTCGATTATTATTATCTATTAATAACAATAAATATTAATCTATTCTTTTGAAGCACTTGATTTCAGTTAACTGAAGTGGAAAAACAGTTAGCTGAAGGAATTTCGAGTTCTAAGGTTGGTTGGTGGGATATGCAAGTGGACTAGTTGTAACTAAGTGATTCGAAGTTGTAACAGAGTTGGATATGTAGTTATGTGAGTTGTAAAGTAGTTTAACTCAATTAAGTGAGTTAAACTCAGTTGTGCTAGTTGTAACTAGTTGTAACTAAAGAAACACTAGTGAGATATCAGTGAATTAAATATTAAATTAATTCACATGGAGTGATGTCACATGCAACTGAATATTTACTATTGTTAACTACATGCATGTTAGATCCAGTGGAGACCCAGTTGAGAGACAGGTGAAAGGGACAGTTTGACTATCAGTTGTGACATTAGTGGGTGCACTCATGCAACCACACACACATTGGAGATGCCAATGAGTATTACGTAGTCAATTCATGGAATTATTTCATTCATTCAAGGATTGTGATCAGCAGGGATTGCGCAGTGGAGGCAGGCTATCAGGAAGCAGTAAATTGGCCCATGTATTTGCCAATTTTTGTATGACAATGTGAGACGATTGTATATTGTACTGAGAAATCTTGGATTAGAGTTTTGTATGAGATTGTTTAATGATCCATGATATACACATAATATATGATAGTGGGGTTTTTAGCTTTATGCTTTCCTGGTAAAAACATTTGTGTTATGTGTGATTGATCTTTCTTCATGTGTTTGCAATTGGCAATTAAATTTCCGAAAAGATTTTAGTAGAAGCGATTTGTATTTAATAGTGGCATATAATTGTTAGATCATGAGAATCCAGGAAATACATAATTGTATTAAAATTTCTACATGGTATCGGAGCAAAGAAGATTGCAATTTCGAATCAGTAGTTGAGTTTGTTGGTGGAAACAATTCAAATTTTCTGAAATAATTTCTTAGTGCGACAGTTGAGTAAACATCAAAATGGCTTTCAATGGTTTGCGTCTAGAGTATGCACTGGAGGGCAGCTCAAACAACATTGCATGGAATGATAGGATGGAGGTGGTGCTTGAAGATACTGGATTGAAGGAATTCATCGACAGTGATGTTCGTAAGCCCACTTCGACAGATGCTGCATTACTTGACACATGGCAAAAGAAAGGAGTGAAGACGAGAAGGATTTTGTTGGAAGGTGTACAAGACCACTTTGTCTCAAGTCTTCATGGGAAAGCCACTCCATTTGCTATGTGGAATGATTTTATGGATATTTTCCAAAGCAGCAACGACCATAGGAAATTGGCGCTAAAGGATAAACTCAGAAAGGTCAAAATGGACAAGGCCGACAATATTCCTAAGTGTCTCACAAAGTTTGTCCAATGTTGGGATGAAATGGGGAATGTGGGAATCATGGTTTTTGATGATGATTCGGTGAGCTTGGCTCTCTTGGGACTTCTTAAGAGTTGGCACTATTAGTCATCATTATTTTTCACCTATTTTTGATGACTATATGCCTTGTCCAAGTTTTCTAGAAACCAAATTCAAGCAATCAATTTGTCCTCTAGAAACCCCCTCAGATAAATTTTTTTCGCTTTTTCCCTCTCTTGCCTACTGTGATTTAACTGATAAACCTGTCAAAATCCCATCATAGACTGATAGTGATTGTTCTGTCCATAACTATCACATCTGTGTAAAACCTTTTATCTCTGATATCCAAAATCTTCCTATTTTCACAAAATTGTCTGCCCAGTATAAGACAAGTTGTCTTTTTACCCTCTTACTACCTAAAGTTACTGTTGATGACCTGAGTGTGTCTAGGAAATTCTTTAAATTCATGACAAAGTGTCTAGGTTTTAGGTGATGGTGCTTATGATGAATATCTTAAAAGACCTATGTCTTGTTAAGAACTCTGTTTTTTTTTACTATTAGTCAAGTATCCTTTTCCTTCTATCTTGCAAAGAAAATCCATTGGTTCTCCCTAGGTCATGCACCATCAGTTTTGTCATGTGTTTTTGCTTCAGCAAAGCTCAAAGGCAAACTCAAGGTAAACAAAGTAAGGATGGTCATATTTCTAAAGGGAAGGTGATCAAGCAATCTTCAAGGTCCATCCACATGGTACAACAAAAAACTTTGCCAAAGATCAAACCACCTTATCAAGACATCTCTGCAGGGATGCCATGATGAATGGCCTTAATCAAAATTGGGCAAAAGAGACACATCAAGGAAAATATTCAATCAAAACAATTGACTGTTTGAACTAAAGGAAATACAGAGTTGAGAAAAAAGAGAACAAACTGGTTTTATCTCTGCAAATTAGGGATACCTAAAAATGTCAAAGATCATATATCATAGCAAATAAGTACAAACAATTGGGAAGATACTACACAAAGCACTTCATGTCACTTCAGGAGGTTTATTTCTGCTCTTTCCAATCATCTGGGCTACAACTCTGAAAATCAGCACTGTGTGACTAAACATGGCAGATTTCTGGCAAAAAGGGCCCTTCCAACAGTCTTTATGCATCAAAGTAAAAAACATGAAAAGGAACAACTGCCTTTTTCATACCCCTGGAAACTAGACTAGAAAAATATCAAAGGCGCCATCATCAAAAGTGAAACTAAGGCTACTGCAAAGGAGCAGTCACACCAAAAATAGGAAAAGCAGGAAACAGAGGATGCCTTTGCAATAAAGAGGAAAAAGTCAAAATCTGAAAGATGAACTGTTGCACAAAAAGACAGTCACACTAAAAGGAAGAAAACAGTAGGTATGTTTTACTTTGAAAATAAAATTTGTTTTATTATTCTCACAGCAATGGAAAATATGTGGAAACAGTTTCAGAAATTTGAAAAATAAGCAAATAGACAAGACAAGCCATGTGTCACGCCCAGGGCCATTTTTGCTTCAAAATGTGTTTCTGACCAAAAAGAGATGAAATTGAAAAAATTGAGAGAGGTTTTTGTCCATAATATGCCCAATAATAGAAACCTCCTTCATTTTTTACACAGGTATCATGGTTTGGGATAAATATCAAAAATACGAGTGTCACGGGAGAATTTCTGCACGGCTGGAGTAACCTTGGGAAAATCCTGTTTTCTCACAGATGGAGTATCCAAATGACTTGCTTCATGAGTCAAATGACAAATATACTTTAATATATTTCCAATTAGCTATCATGAGCTTAATTTTGAATTGAGGAAGGCATCCAAAGTTGGCCTGCAACAGCACTCTGCATTTCTGCACCAGCATTCACCATTTTTGACCAGTGTTGGGAGAATAAGTTTTTGGACAGCCAAATGGACACCAAATGAAAAAATAAAGTATATTTGGAAATTATACATCCATATCTTTCCAACGAGCCATCACAGGCCCAATTCTGACACTGGGAAGGCTTCCAAAATGATGCAGTCACTCCACTGTCAGTCAACACACTCTCGTTCTTTTGTTACCCTCATTCCACGTGGTCCTCTTTCGCACTCTCGCAATGTTATTTATCAATTTTGGGAAAATTGATAAATAAATATAAATGAAGCTTTTATAATGTTATGTTATAATCTCGGCTTATATATATACATACTCCAACTATGATTCACCATAAAATCAACTTTCTCCCTTTTTAATAATAATACAGTGAGCCGACGGGATATTTTATCAACAGTTTATAACAATTGCCTTTGTAATGGCATGTGGTTCCAGCCCCACCTATATCCTGTGGACCAATCAACGTGGGCGTCGTACCTAACTAAATATCGTGCGTCTCTGTCGAACTAGGACCGTTCGATGACCTCCTTTCGAATCAACGGTTTGTATATATTCCGCTGCGTGTCCCACGGCAGTTCTTTAACGCGCAAAATGGTGGTTTTGCCGCATGTCCCATCCTCCACGTGTCATCTTCTCAGTGGAATCGCTCCACGACCCAGCGATACCGCCTTCGTGCCAAAAGTGGTGCGGAATGGGGGAAATCCACTTTAGTAAATCTGCTTCCGGTTTTCTACAGTGCGCAACTGTGGTTCGCGTCGAGGTTATCTTCCTTCGTATGTCTTAACTCCGGGTTTCGACTCGGTTAAGAACAATAATCAAAGGCAACTTTCTTTGTTAATCGGGATTCCGCTACCATTAAACAAATTGAATGACCACAGTTCCAAGGCTTTTCTCCTTGATTAAATTGAGGTAACCATAGCCTGGGCATACAGAATCTATACCAAGGTCTGTTCCGTGATTACAATTGCACAGAGTTTTATCACTTCGCAATTAAACAACCCCTTGACAATTTATGATTCGACACGATTCTAAGGAAATGCACACAGAAATCATTTAATTGGAAGCAACGCTGGATACACAGTTGGATTACAGAAAATCCTCTGATCTTCTCTCCTTTCTCCTTTTTTTTCTACATCCGAAGAATACAATTATATACATAAACCTATGACTCTTCGGTTCTCTAGTGAGGACCGGTTGGAAAACCAACAGTTTAATTACAATAATTCAAATAACTGAACTAACTATTCGACTTCTACAACTCTAACTAGTCTAATTAAAACAGTCAGCCGAGGTATTGACACCTGGTTGTTACAATTTGATGAATTTCGAACCCTCAATAGCCACAACATGTGGAAAAAACTCCTACATTGCTGGCCAGTGTCCAATGCCCCTGCATCAGACTCCTGAGGGCAATTTTATTCATGGGCTCCTGTCCATGAGCTCCTCCACTGATCTGCCGATCTTCTGCAGCATTTCTTCAGTCATCCAAGTGGCATCTTCCTCTGGTTTATCCTTCCATTTGATCAAGTACTGGAAGTACTCTTGTCCTCTGGTCTTCCTGAATACTCTCTTGTCCAATATCTTCTCTGGTTGCAATGGCTGTGCTGGAGGTAGTTGTTCTTTCCACTCAATCTGTTCCTTGTCTGCTGATCTGTCCTCTGCACCATCATCTTTATACTTGTACAAATCTGCAACATTAAAAATGGGAGATATTCCAACATCAGGTGGCAATTCAATCGCATAAGCATTTGCAGAAAAATTTCTAAGTATCTTGCATGGCCCAATCTTTTTGAACTTCAATTTTTTGTACTGCTTCTTTGGGAACCTCTCCTTTCTCAAGTGTGCCAAAACCTGATCTCCTACTTCAAAATGAACTTCTCTTCTGCTCAAGTCTGCTCTGTTTTTATATTTGATGCTGCTACTTTGTAATTGTTGTTTCACTTGTTCATGTATGGCCTGGATCTCTGAAGCAAATTCTTCACCATCTGCACTCCTTAACTCTGATCTTCCCAGATTTCTTAATTCTGATATTCCTCTGGGATGCATTCCATAAACAATATGAAATGGACTCTGCCCTGTGCTTCTGTTTGGCGAATCATTATATGCATATTCTTCTTGGGGCAAAATATGGTTCCACAGCTTGGGATGCTCTCCTGCAAGACTCCTCAACAAATTTCCCAAACTCCTATTCACTACCTCAGTTTGTCCATCAGTCTGGGGATGATAAGCTGAGCTGAAATTCAGTTTAGTGCCAAGTTTCTTCCATAGTGTCCTCCAAAAATGACCCACAAATCTGGTGTCTCTGTCTGAAACAATACTCTTGGGCAACCCATGCAATCTAACAACTTCTTTGAAAAAAAAGTTAGCAACATGGGTGGCATCACTAGTTTTATAGCATGGAATAAAATGTGCCATTTTGGAGAATATGTCTACCACAACAAAGACTGCATCATTCCCTCTCTGAGTCTTGGGAAATCCTAGAACAAAATCCATACTCACCATGTCCCAAGGCCTGTCTGGAATAGGTAAGGGAGTGTACAATCCTGCATTCTGGCTCCTTCCTTTGGCATATTGACAAATCTTGCACTTATTCACAAACTTTTCCACTTCTGTTCTCATCTTAGGCCAGAAATAAAAGTGACTCAGCTGCTCATAAGTCTTATCAGTACCAAAGTGTCCAGCAAGTCCACCACTATGCTTTTCTTTGATCAAATTTTCTCTCATGGAACATTTTGGTATACACAGTTGGTTCTTTCTGAATAACAAGTCTTCCTTCAGAAAAAAATCCAGCCACTGACTTCTATTTGTTAGAACAGGGTTACTACATGCTTCAAATTCTTCTTTAAAATCAGGATCTGTTTTATACAATTCTTTGAGAAAATCGAATCCTGCAACTTCAAAATTAGTCTCTTGAACAAGCAAATGTCTCCTACTCAAAGCATCAGCTACTTTATTAGCTTGGCCACTTATATGCTTCAAAACAAAATTAAAACTTTGGAGGTACTCAACCCATTTAGCATGCTTGTGTTTTAACTTGGGCTGTTGTACAATATACTGCAAAGCATGATTATCAGAATACAATACAAACTCCCTGGACATCAAATAATGTCTCCACTTCTTCAGTGCTTGAACAATTGCATAGAATTCCTTCTCATAAGAGAAATACTTTCTCCTGGTATCATTCAACTTCTCACTGAAATAGGCTACAGGCCTATCATCCTGACTCAAAACAACTCCAATGGCCTCCCCACTGGCATCACATTTTACTTGAAATGGTTTGGTGAAATCAGGCAGAATTAAAACAGGCTTCTCTGTTATCTTTTGCTTCAAAACTTTAAAATTTCTCTCTGCTTTAGCAGTCCACTTAAATGGTTGTTTTCTCTTCTTTATTGTCTCAATTATGGGTGCATTAATATTACTGAAGTTTCTTATAAACTTTCTGTAAAAACTAGCAAGTCCATGGAAACTTCTTACCTCAAAAACATTCCTGGGTGAAGGCCATTCCACAATTGCCTTAACCTTTTCTGGGTCCATCTTCAATCCTTCTGCAGAAACAACAAAACCCAAATACACCAACTCTTCTTTCATGAATGAGCATTTCTTCAAATTTATCAGCAGTTTCTCTTGGTGCAGCTTCTTCAAGACATGATTAAGATGCCTTAGATGTTCCTCTTTAGTTCTGCTGAAAACTAATATATCATCCAGATATACTATCACAAATTTACCAATGAACTCTTTCAATACTTCATTCATAAGTCTCATAAAAGTGCTAGGTGCATTTGACAACCCAAAAGGCATTACCATCCATTCATACAGCCCTTCATTGGTTTTAAAGGCAGTTTTCCACTCATCACCCTCTCTTATTCTAATCTGATGGTATCCATTCTTCAGATCTATCTTTGAGAAATATTTAGCACCACTAAAACAGTCCATCAAATCCTCAATTCTGGGTAAAGGGAATCTGTACCTGATTGTGATCTTATTAATTGCTCTGGAATCAGTACACATCCTCCAGCCTCCATCTTTCTTTGGGCTCAAAACTGCTGGTACTGCACATGGACTCAGACTTTCTCTGATCGGTCCTTTGTCCACCAACTCCTGTACTTGTCTCCTGATTTCTTCATTTTCTTTGGGAGTCATTCTGTAGGCTGCCTTATTTGGCAGATTTGAACCAGGGATGAAATCATCTGATGGCTGATCTTTCTCACAGGTGGCAGCTCATCAGGTAAATCATCCACAATAATGTCACAATATTCATCTAGCATTTCTTGAATTTCTACTGGTAAATCAGAAATCTTTGTGGAAGTAAGAACTACTTTAGGCTTACAAACTAAAGCAAAGCTTACCTCCTCTTCTTCTATCTGCTGCAGATATTTCTTCCCGCTCAGCAACAAGGTCTTTGGATCAATCACTCTGCTGGATGGCTCTCCTTCTTCCATGGGAATCACTATATGATGTACCCCATCTTTGAAGAACTTGTAAGTGTTATTCTTGCCATCATGCACTGCTGCTCTGTCAAACTGCCAAGGTCTACCCAGCAGTATATGACACACATCCATGGGCATTACATCACACAAAACCTTGTCCTTGTATTTTCCCATTTGCAGCTCTATCTCACACTGTTCTTTCACAACCAGCTGGTGCCCTTTATGCAGCCAGGACACCCTGTAGGGAGTGGGGTGCTCCCTAGTCTTCAGCTTCAGTTTTTCTATCACCTCAGTGGAAACCAAATTTTCTGTGCTGCCACTATCAATGATCAGCTGGCAGCATTTCCCTTGGACTTTTCATATGATCCTAAACAAAGTCTTCCTTTGTGCAGGCTCAGTGACTTCTTTGGTTTGTTTCAACAGAACCTTATTAACCACCAAGGACTCTCCCCTCTCTGGAAGGACTTTTTCTTCAATTTCTGCTTCTTCTTCAACCTGGGCAACAACAACATTTCTTGGACCAGCACCCACATTTTCTGGACATTCATAGTGCTTTTGTCCCACTCCTTGACACCTATAACACCTCATTTCTCTGCCTCTGCCTCTATCTCTGCCTCCTCTTCCTCTTCCTCTGTAAGAACCCCTTCTGCCATTTGCATCCTCCTCTGTAGATGAATTCTGAGGTGAGCTACTGTTAGCTCCATCCCTGGGTGTAGGCTTTCCTCTACCACCCACGACACCCACGGAAAGTACTCTTCTTGGGGACCATTTCTCGGAGTTTCTCCTGCGCACCGAGGCCATCGTCGGCCTCTCCCGCTGTCTAAGGAGACGAGGAGACCAATTTTTTCTTGGATTTCCGATCACGAGCCCATTTACATATCTGGCGGTCTTTTAGGGTATCTGAAATTTCCGGCCATATGCTTACTCTGTAGAATTCTACCGTATTCTTTTACGCCGGCAACATACGTACGGTTCTACATTTGTGTATATAATGTCAGACAGTAATAAAGGTGAAATTTTTATTTTAGCCATAGTGCCGGGTCCAACTCTTGATAGGTTGCTTGCCAACTCTCCTCCTTTCTGCCTGCACTCCATCCCACCAAAGTGCAGCATGTCCTTTCAGCTTTGTCACTGCAAACTTGACCTTTTTATCTTCACTTATTTCTTCATAATCAAAGCGCTTGTTCAGTTCATTTATCCAGTCTACCAGTTCCTCTGGATTCAGTCCCCCTGCGTAGCTTGACACTTCAATTCTGGGCTTAACTGCAGATCCCAGAACAGTTCTCAGGAGCCTCAGGTCAGGAGGAATCTCAACATTCTCTTCTGCTTCTTCTGTTTCAGGTTCGTTGATGTCTTCAAGATCTCTAGGTTGTCTTTTTTCCATGGCATCTAGTCTGGCCTCGACCCTCTGCAACATTCCCAACACCTCTGCGTTGGCTACAGGTCTCCCTCTGCCAGCACCTCTTCCAACTCGGACTGCCATGTCAGTAAAATAACTCCACAACGGCTCTGATACCACAAATGACGTTGTCACTCCACTGTCAGTCAACACACTCTCGTTCTTTTGTTACCCTCGTTCCACGTGGTCCTCTTTCGCACTCTCGCAATGTTATTTATCAATTTTGGGAAAATTGATAAATAAATACAAATGCAGCTTTTATAATGTTATGTTATAATCCCGGCTTATATATATACAGACTCCAACTATGATTCACCATAAAATCAACTTTCTCCCTTTTTAATAATAATACAGTGAGCCGACAGGATATTTTATCAACAGTTTATAACAATTGCCTTTGTAATGGCATGTGGTTCCGGCCCCACCTATATCCTGTGGACCAATCAACGTGGGCGTCGTACCTAACTAAATATCGTGCGTCTCTGTCGAACTAGGACCGTCCGATGACCTCCTTTCGAATCAATGGTTTGTATATATTCCGCTGTGTGTCCCACGGCGGTTATTTAACGCGCGAAATGGTGGTTTTGCCGCACGTCCCATCCTCCACGTGTCATCTTCTCAGTGGAATTGCTCCACGACCCAGCGATACCGCCTTCATGCCAAAAGTGGTGCGAAATGGGGGAAATCCACTTTAGTAAATCTGCTTCCGGTTTTCTACAGTGCGCAACTGTGGTTCGCGTCAGGGTTATCTTCCTTCGTATGTCTTAACTCCGGGTTTCGACTCGGTTAAAAACAATAATCAAAGGCAACTTTCTTTGTTAATCGGGATTCCGCTACCATTAAACAAATTGAATGACCACAGTTCCAAGGCTTTTCTCCTTGAGTAAATTGAGGTAACCATAGCCTGGGCATACAGAATCTATACCAAGGTCTGTTCCGTGATTACAATTGCACAGAGTTTTATCACTTCGCAATTAAACAACCCCTTGACAATTTATGATTCGACACGATTCTAAGGAAATGCACACAGAAATCATTTAATTGGAAGCAACGTTGGATACGCAGTTGGATTAGAGAAAATCCTATGTTCTTCTCTCCTTTCTCCTTTTTTTTCTACATCCGAAGAATACAATTATATACATAAACCTATGACTCTTCGGTTGTCTAGTGAGGACCGGTTGGAAAACCAACAGTTTAATTACAATAATTCAAATAACTGAACTAACTATTCGACTTCTACAACTCTAACTAGTCTAATTAAAACAGTCAGTCGAGGTATTGACACCTAGCTGTTACAATTTGATGAATATCGAACCCTCAATAGCCACAACATGTGGACAAAACTCCTACATTGCTGGCCAGTGTCCAATGCCCCTGCATCACAAAACCTTGCTGCAAAAAGACATTTTTGGCACTACGCTCCTGAGCGAGAAAGCGCAGCACTGCCAGATTTTCTACAGAAAAGGCCAAAATTGCAAATTTTTGCCCAGAGTTCGGTCTTCATCACACATAAAGGATTTTTCATGGTATTTCTCATAAAATTATGCCCCCCCATCCATTTCTTGAACTATAAAAGTGTTTTTTGATTCCTCACCTTCATTTCATCTACAAAGGGTTGTTTGTTTGAATTTGCAAAGAAATAGCATAGTCATTATGCCTCCAAAAGGAAATGATGAGCATCAAGGGCCAAAAAGGAAAGCTTATTCCATCACTCCCTTGTAAAAATAATTTTCACTCACCAAATGGAGCAAAAAGGTATTCCTTGGGAAACTTTTATCACTCACAATGATTTCACTTCATCTTCCACTCCAGTGCAAATCCTGCCATCCTCATCTCAAAATCCTCCTCATACTCCTTCCTTTCCTTCCACACACTATGTCTCACCTTCCTCTCATGATTCATCCTCCCAAGCAAAGACATCTTCCATGGATGAAAGTGAGCAACAATAAAGCAGTCACAGTAAGGATGAAATTGATGATGACAAGGAACAAACTAATGAAGAAGAAAAGGAAAACAGTGAGGAAGAAGACAACAAACAAGAAGACAGTGAAGGTAGCAAGAATGATGAGGGCAGCCAAATAGAGGATAGTGAAGAAGAAAGCAACAAAGAAGAGAGTGATGAGGGCAGCCATACAGAAAACAGTAAAGAAGAAACTGATGAAGATGAGGGATAGTTTGAGGATGAAGAGGAGTTTAATGAATATGAGACAAACAACAAGGAAGATGGGGATAGCAGTAGGGTTAATAGTCAAAATAGTAAAAGCCTAAACAGCAAATACAGTGGCACATATGAAGACCAAATTCAAGAAGGAAGCAGTCATAGTAAAGAGGAAAGTGATGAAAACAGTCAAAACAGCAGAGATATGAATGAAGACAAAGATAGCTTTGAAGAGGAAAAGACAGCATACCTAGACACCTCTCACCAAACAGAAAAAGAGCATAAAATTTCTGATATTACTCCTGATGATAAGATCATTGCAAATGTCAAAATTGATGATCAAGGACGCTGCCCACAGCCAAGTGACACAGAAATGAAAACAAAGAGTGTTTTTGAAGGAAAGAACAGCCCTAATGTTGTAGGTGATCAAATTGAACAATCCCAAATGCTAACACCTCTTATCATTCCTCATCAGCAAAGTAAAGAGCATGTGTTTACTGCCTCTCCAAGGCAAGGGGCCATGCATCCTCCATCAGAAACAGTGAAAGCTAAAACCACTTTGCAAGGAAAAACTCAAAACTGCCCAAAATGAGGGCCCGGCACCAAAAGATGAAAAATACCAATCTAGGCTTAATATTTTGGCCCAATATTTTCTACAGGTATCTAAGAACCCTTGAGGGACCCACTCACCAAATTTGAGCAACATTGAACAAGTTTTGGTTTTTTGCAAATTTTTAGGCCTAGTAACGCAGCACCCTGGACGCTGCGCTTTTTCTCAGAGAATTTTCAGTATGAAAATTTTAAATTTTTGGATTCCTTGGCACTAGGGGATTATGCTCTTAAATTTTTAGATCATTTGGAGCTGTTTTGGTCCCTCAAAAGGTCCAAAAACAGTCATTTTTTCACCTTTCTGCCACTGTTTTTGAGCAGGTGCTGCGCTCCTGGGTTTTTGCACCTTTTTCACCTTTTTGACAGGATTCTAGAGATCAGATTGAAAGAAATCAAGTATATTTGGAAATTAAACATCCATATATTTCCAACGGGCCATCACAGGACCTTTTTTGACACTGAGAAGGCCTCCAAAACCTCACTGCAAAAAGGCCTATTTTGGTGTTGCGCTCCTGGAAATTCTGTTAAAACAGGGACAGTTTTCTGCATTCCTGTGTGTTGACTGGGCCAAATGTGCGTTAGGAAAGTTTATCATGTATTTCAGAGCCTAAAAGTGATTCTTTTTTGCTATTTTGGTCCGAAAAGATAATTTCGAGAGATATTTTGTGCCTTGGACCTTGTAAGTCTTCAAGGACAGTTTTAGATATTTTGTTTTGGCCAATGGCCTTCTAGTTTTTCTAGGGAGGTTTCCTCCTCTTTGGCTTATATAAACCATGAGGATTCATTGTAACAAAGAGGCAGAACTTGACATGTTAAGAGCAATACATAGTTTTATGAGCTTGAAGAAAATACTGGTTTTATGAAGTGGATGAATGTCTTGCTCGGCCTTATTGTGGAGGATCATTGTGTGCAGGATTCCATAGCTTGGTGAATGGTGATGTTTCCATGATTTTTTTATGTCTTATTGTTTCCATTAATGTTTCATACTTCTTATTTGTTGTATATCAGAAAATTATATGTTGAGGTATGCTCATGGAAGCACCTCAAACCTCCTGCATATTACAGCTTTGATGTTTTGTTCTTCTTGATCATTTTTAAGGAATTCTTAACTGCTCCTCAGGTCCATCAAGAAATTGTTACTTTTTTCATTAATGTTCAGTAAGTTAGCTATCTAGTATGATTTAAGGTATGCCCTGCTTACTTATAGTTTCTCAAAACTCCATTTCTGAAACTTTTCTATGAAATACTGATTTTTTTAGTTAAGTCAAAGAGGTCTCGTTCGATCTTGCCCTTTATCCATGCTTGCAAACTGGTTTCAGAGTTCCCAATAGCTTTATATATGTTGTTTAAGAAATTCCCTCTCCATATATTAAGTTGTTTGTTTATCTTACATATTTTCCCAACAGCTGAAGGTGAATTTCCAGAGTTAGGAGTTCTTATGCTTCTATGTATCACCGGATTGTTTATCTTTCATGTTTATCAGTTTGAGTATTATTCTTAGATATTTATGGTTTGCCCTACCTCATGAGTATTTTCTTTCAAACTATGTATGTTTAAGACTTCTTCGTTTTTCACAAACTTAATGTTCATTTCACCTCATACCTCACCCAAAGAATCCATTGACCTTGCTAAATCAGCCCTGCAATACACCTTGTCCATCATTTAGATAGCCTTGACTTTATCTGACCCCATAGCCCTGTTGATTTGATGAAATCTCTTTCTATTTGTCCTTCTTGATCAGTTTACCTCAAAAACCCAAAACAAACCAAAACATACTTAATAGCTAGCCTAAAATCAAACATATAAAGCGAACAAATTCACATCCTTCGCATAATAGAGAGAGCACTCTCTAAATGTAGGAAGGCTAGGTCCTAGGACTCCAAAGATTGGTCTGATGTTACCCTGTCATTTGGTTTACCAATCTGCCAAATCACGGGACTCCAACAGGCATAGTTATCAAGACTCTGTCAACGGACGGGAAAAAATGCCGGATTGGGAATGATTGTGGTTGGATCTAGTGTAGGAGGAGTTCAGGCGGAACACCAGAGATGGCTCTTCATCAAAGCATGATGATGAAGAGGATTTTAATTTGGCTTCCAAGGCAAGGAAAGGGAAGGGGAAGAAATTCCATTCAAAATCTAAGTCTAAAGGCAAGAAGTTGGATTTTTCCAAGGTGAAGTGTTTTCACTGTCAAGAACATGGGCATCTCGCCACTAACTGCCCACAGAAAAAGAAGAACAAGAAGGTTATGGTAATGGTGTCGTATCTTTGTAGTGGTGCTTCCTTCCACATGACAGGAGATAAGGATATTTTCAATGACTTGGAGGAGAAATATCTCCAAATGCATATAGAGATGGGCGACGATGGACGATACAATGCGACCGACATTGGTACCATTACCTTTGAGAGGGAGTCAGGTAAACCATTTCAATTGAAAGATGTTATGCATGTTCTAGGTTTGAATAAAAACTTGGTCTCAATCGTGATGTTGGAGGATAGAGGCTATGACGTTGTTTTCAACGATGGAAAAGCTTTCCTGTGAAATAAAATTGTGGTGCGACGGGATATAAAATTCAATGAGGAGAAATCCATGAAGTTGTCGCTTGAGAGGGAGCTAGACTTACATGCAGAGGAGGAAATTTTGGTTCCTAAATATGAGTCTCTAGGTGTGGATCAGCCACAGGAGGAGTTTCATGGAGTGGAGGATTCCACTCACGCAGAGCTGGAAAACATCAGAACTAGCAGAAAGCGTACCACAGAAGCTGAGAGGTTGAAGCTTGATGCGGCACAGAATGTAGGAGTCCCTACTTCATAGCGCAGACAGAGACGGTCTCCTGACCGATTCATTGGATAAATGGCTCTCATGAGAAAATGTATTGTGATTGAGCCATATTCCTTTTAGGAAGCAGTGCAGGAGCCCACATGGGTAGATGCAATGGTGGAGGAGTATGACTCGATTGTCAGAAACAGTGCTTGGGAAATTGTTCCAAGGTAGGTTGATAAATCAGTGGTAGGTTCAAGATGGATCTACAAGGTAAAGCAAGCTACTAATGGGATTGTTAAGAAATACAAGGCCAGATTTGTGGCCCAGGGATTCTCACAAATCGAGGGGATTGATTATGAAGAAACCTTTGCACCTATCGCACGGTATTTTTCCATAAGGACCATCCTTCCTCTCTCAGTGTAGATGGGTTGGCACACTCAAGAGAGGAATGTGAAGACTGTGTTCCTTAATGGGATCATTGAGGAAGAAGTGTACATTGAGCAGCTTGAAGTATTTGAGACTTCAGCAGCGAGTCACGTGTGTGTAGACTCAAAAGAGCATTGTATGGGTTGAAGCAATCACCCCATGCTTGGTACACTCGGATTGACAGTTATTTCACTGGATTTGGCTTCACCAAGAGTGAGGCGGATGAAAACCTATACCAGATTGTGGTGGAGGGTAATATTTTAATCATTTTTCTTTATGTTGATGATTTAATATTTACTGGTGATGAGCAGTCGTTACACTCATGCAAGGAGGACCTTGCAAAGGAGTTCGAGACAAAGTATATGGGCCTCCTTCATTATTTCCTTGGATTGGAAATATGGTAGGGAGATGTTGAAATTTTTGTGTCTCAAGGAAAGTATGCAAGGGAGATATTGGGTAAGTTTCACATGGAGGGCTGCAAACCCATGGATACTCCTCTTCCAGGAAACTGGAGGAAAGAGGACGCTACATCTTGAGAGGTAGTGGATGCTATTGTCTATCGACAGTTAGTGGGTTCGCTAATGTATTTAGTAAATAAAAGACTGGACATATGCTATGTGGTGAACCAACTTAGTCAAGTGATGGTTAATCCTACCAAGCTCTTTTGGAAGGCGGGAAAGCATGTCCTAAGATATCTCAGGGGCACATCTGAGTATGGATTATGGTACAGATAGACAGATGAGGTGAAGTTGCATGGCTTAATGGATGCAGATTGGGTGGGCAGCCCAACGGAAAAAAAGAGCACATCAGGAGGGTTCTTTAGTATCGGATCTATAGTTGTTTCTTGGTACAGCAAGAAACAGAGATTCGTGGCACTCATTTCAGCAAAAGCGGAATACATGGCAGAAATTCAAGCTGCATGTGAGGCTATCTAGATGAGAAAGATCCTGGTTGGTTTGTTTGGTTCTCATTTAGATCCTATAATGATTCATTGTGATAATCATATTTGCATTAAACTCTCGATTAATCATGTGTTTCATGATAGATCTAAGCATATAGATATCTGGTATCATCATATTAGAGATTGTGTGCAGTGGAGATCATGTTGCTTCAGTACATTCCTACTGAAGATCAGGATGCAGATATTCTGACGAAGACGCTCACCAGGGGAAAATTCAAATACAATAGAGACAAGATCGAGGTGAAGGATAATCCCTTTCTTGTTGAGAGGGAGTGTTGAGATTCAACAAGATGATGATCCTAGTGAAAATTAAGTACCTACACTAGGTGGGGCCCGCAGGCTATTTTTAGGTGTATGTCTATTTTTAGAATTTTGAGCAAATTCTATTTATAGCGGGAGTATAAATATATAATGCATGTCGATTATTATTATCTCATAAAATAATTGGACAATAAATATTAATCTATTCTCTTGAAGCACTTGATTTCAGTTAACTGAAGTGGAAAACCAGTTAGCTGAAGGAATTTTGAGTTCTAAGGTTGGTTGGTGGGACATGCAAGTGGAATTAGTTGTAACTGAGTGAGTCGAATCTGTAATAGAGTTGGATGTGTAGTTATGTGAGTTGTAAAGTAGTTTAACTCAGTTAAGTGAGTTAAACACAATTGTGCTAGTTGTAACTAGTTGTAACTAAAGATACACTAGTGAGAGATCAGTGAATTAAATATTAAAATTAATTCACATGGAGTGATCTCACATGAAAATGAAGATTTACTATTGTTAACTACATGCATGTCAGATCCAGTGGAGACCCAGTTGAGAGATAGGTGAAAGGGACAATTTGACTATCAGTTGTGACATTAGTGGGTGCACTCATGCAACCACACACACATTGGATATGCCAATGAGGATTGTGTAGTCAAGGAAAGGCAGTATCTAATTCATTCAAGGATTGTGATCATCAGGGATTGCGCAGTGGAGGCAGGTTGTCACGAGGCAGTAAATTGGCGCATGTATTTGCCAATTTTTGTATGACAGTGTGAGACGATTGTCACATTGTACTGAAAGCTCTTGGATTATATTTTTGTATGATATTTTTTCATGATCCATGATATACACATGATATATGATAGTGGGGTTTTTAGCTTTATGCTTTCCTGGTAAAAACATATATGTTATGTGTGATTTATCTTTCTTCATGTGTTTGCAATTGGCGATTAAATTTTCGTAAAGATTTTAGTAGAAGCGATTTTGTATTTAACAGTGGCATATAATTGTTAGATCAGGAGAATCCATGCAATACATAATTGTATTAAAACTTTTACAATGTCACTTCCACACCAAGTCGGCCTCAATATGGGCAATTCGACCCCACCAGAAGCCTATATATAGAAGCAATTCGAATTTATTTGGAGCACACTCACACTAGTTCAATATCAAGAAGGAAGTCGGAAAAAGTGCAAAGGAAGAGAAGGAGGGCTAAAAGAAGTGTGAGGTTGGATAAGAAGGAAGATTTTGTAAAAATCAAAGTTTTAAGCCATCTATCTCTCACACGTGTGGGCTATCTAGGGAGATCAATTTTTTTGCTGCTACATTGAAGTTGTTGTTGCTAGTTGATGTCAGTTGTTGTCAGATCAAATTTTCCACTACTAAGGCGAAGGAAGAGAAGGAGGGCTAAAAGAAGTGTGAGGTTGGATAAGAAGGAAGATTTTGTAAAAATAAAAGTTTTAAGCCATCTATCTCTCACACATGTGGGCTATCTAGGGAGATCAAATTTTTTGCTGCTACATTGAAGTTGTTGTTGCTAGTTGATGTCGGTTGTTGCCAGATCAAAGTTTCCACTACTAAGGCGAAGTTATTGCTTCTAGATTTTGCTGCCTCAAGTGACGGTGTTCTTCCAAGATCGAAGTCATTGCATCAAGATAAAAGTTGTTAGGTCGAAGATAAGTGTTGCATCATAGTGTTGTTGCTTCTACTGCAAGGTCGAAATTTTGCATCAAGGAGAGAGGTAACTTGGTGTGGAGGAATTTTTTGTCTAAGTCTAAAGTCTTGGATTATCTCAGGAAAACTATTGAAGGAAGAATTATTGATTGAGTTTTCCCCTAGAGTGGGGTTTTTCCCTAGCTTCCTGCCTATATCTAGTGTACTTGATCCTTATACTACTATTTTGGTAATTTCTTGATGAATTAAGATAAAAGAAGAACACAAAGATAATAAGATTATAAGAACATCACAAGTGATTATCAAGGATAATTTATATTTTTGTCTTTCTGATTTTCTAACACGGTATTGGAACTTTGGTGAAGAAAGAAGAAAAAGGAACCTTAAGGATATATTGAAACAAAGGAATCTCAAGAATTTGATCAAGGAATCATAGAAGGAGACCTTATAAAGGAAGAAGTTTACTATCTTCAAGAACAATGTATAACACAATAAAGGGAGAGAACAAATTAGAAGGAACATCAAATTACAAGTCATGGAAAAAGAGAATTGATCTCATTCTTGAAAAGAACAAAGTCTTAGATTTTTATTCAAATGAAGAGTGAAGAAACCTAATGAAGAATCTAGTGAAGCTGAGAAGGTGAATTTCAGAGAATCTGAAATTTTGGTCATGACACTAATTCTAGAAGGCATAAAGGACAATATTGTCCCATATATATCCAACATAGACCGTGCGCAAGAAATGTATGAGGCCTTATCAAATTTTTTTACTATCAAGAACATTGGTCAAGTAGCAAGTTTGAAGAATGAGCTAAATACTACCAAAATGACTAAATATGACATTGTGGCTTCCTTATTTGTAAGGATAGCTAGAACTAGAGATGACCTTCAGGTCATAGATGAAATTGTAGCAGACAAAGAGTTAGTGATAACTGTATTATTGGGGTTGCCACCAACTTGGTGTGTTTTTTCTTCAAGAATGAACAGTTGGAAAGAAACTCCCACATTTGAAGAGTTATGGAATGCTTGCAGCCAAGAAGAAATGAGAAACACATCGGCATCCAACAATGAAGAAGTTTCAAATGCCTACACTGCTCATCATAAGAAAGGAAACTTCAAGAAGTCAACAAGACCAAGAAGGAAGGTTGACATATCTGAAATAGAATGCTATCAATGTCATAAAATGGGCACTAAAAAAATGATTGTCCTGACAATCCGAAGAATGAGAAGAGGGACAGGGACCAAGCCAATGTTGTTGAAGAAGGATCTCCTAAGAAGAAAAAAACCGAAGAATCATATATAAGGGACTTACACTACTAAGTCATTTGCCTAAGTTTTAGTTATTTTAGTTTTGTATTTCTTAATTTTTAGTATTTCTAGGTTAACATATTTTTGAAAAGAAATTTTTGAATTGTTTTTGGTATCCCTCGAGTTTTGAGGGAGCCCTCACCAATCTCCAAAGATAAGTATATTACTCCTTTTCAGTTTTGGTTTCCTTACTTACCTAAGGTTGTTTATATTAAATAATAATCACATTTATACTTACATTCCTTATTTAGAAAATTTATAAATTATAAAACATGCATGTATATCTTAGATTCACCCGATCTAGCAATGTACTAAAGTTACGTCCTAAATCACTTCTACAAATATTTTTCGGAATTAAAAACACAATCACTAATCATATGAACTTGAAGAAAGACCAATCACACACAACACAGATAATTTATTGGGGAAATCTTACAGCTAAAAACCCCTATATCATCTATTGTATATTCCACAAGGAATCATGAAACAATTACATACAAATCTTCTCACAAGAGTCCTCTTGTATTCAGCTAATTGTCTCACACTGATCCAGAAAAAATCGGGCCAATACTCGGCCAATTCTCAGCCTTTCTTTAGCTTGCCTTGCTCACACAATTCATGAGGAATACAATCCCAATTGACAAGGAATTCCATCCTTCCTACATTGCTGTGAGTATCATGGGGATCCTATGGTGTTTTAACTACACCTGGGTAGCCTTCTAATATCACAACTGGTAGTTACACTTCCCTTTCACCTACATCTCAACTGGGTATCCACTAGAACTGACATGCATGCAGCTAATAAAAGTAAATCCTCAGTTGCATGTGAGATCAGTGATTATGAATTAATTAATATTTAATTCACTTGATCTCTCACTAGTGTGTCTAATAGTTACAACTAGCACAACTAATTTTAACTCACTGAATTGAGTTAAATTGATTACAACCTGCATTAACTAATGCACCACTGCACTCTGAACTTTGTTACAACTAGAATTACTCTGCATGCCTCACCAACTACCTCTAACTCGAAATACATTAGGTAACTGAGTTTATAACTCTCAATTAACTATTACAAGTTATCATTAAGAATAGATTACAGTTTATTGTCCATATTAATTAAGGGATAACTAAAATAGACATGCACCAAAATAACCCTGTGGGCCCCACCCTAGTGTAGGTGCTTACTGCACTAGGCATGGGTGTTGAATGTTGTTTCCGGATGTCAATTTCATTATTTCTTGTTGCAAACTTCAACACTCCCTCTCAACAAGAAAGGAATGTCCTTGCATGCAACACTTCACTAGTGTTTATCGCACATGCAACATTTGCATGCAACAATTCCAAAACTGAATAGCCTCCAAAAAACTGAATTAGTATAATTCATCTGTCATCAAATTCTTGTGACTGTTTCTAGCTACTGCACGTGTCTACTAGATCCTCTAGGCTACTGACATCTGCATCCATGCACTCTGCACTTGCTACCAACTATGATCAGCGCTCGAGTATTCGCCACTGTCACTTTGATTTCATGTCCTCCTGACATCTGACTGCATCAAGCTAACGGATCCTGCTACTTCTTCTTTGTGGGCTCCTCGTAGCTAGGTTCGATCCATGAGACCCAACATCTCTAGGATCCTGCCCAAATTTTTTCTTGGGATTAGTCATGCATGTCACCCCACATCTCACATGGAGGTATAGTTGCATGTACTCCCTCTGCCCATCTGACTCAAAATTTCTCTGCATGAGTGGTTGCTCCCACTCCATGATCCTTTGCATGTGGTTGCTCCACATCTTGAGGTTCATTCTCAACTGCATGACAATCGAGCTCCCTCTCAAGGGTCAATTACATGGCTTTCTCACACTTCCCAATGGTTGGAAGCTCTGTAGAAATCGCATCTACATCAAGTCTATAGAGATTCTTAACTCGAATCTCAATCTTCTTGGCTTTCCCTGTTGCTTTGTGTCGCAGGAAAACTTTTCCTTCACTAAAAACAACATCATAGCCTCTATCCTCTAACATTGCAACTGATACTAATTTTTTCTTCAAACCTGGTACATGCATTACATTTTTTAATTGAAAGAGTTTACATCACTGCCTCTGGAAGGTAATGGTACCAATATCGGTAGCACTGTACCACCCGTAATCACCCATTTCTATATGCATCTGGATATCTTTATCCTCCAAGTCACTGAAAAGTTCCTCACCTCCCATCATGTGAAAGGAAGCACCACTATAACATTGCAATTGATACTAATTTTTTCTTCAAACCTGGTACATGCATTACATTTTTTAATTGAAAGAGTTTACATCACTACCTCTGGAAGGTAATGGTACCAATATCGGTAGCATTGTACCACCCGTAATAACCCATTTCTATATGCATCTGGATATCTTTATCCTCCAAGTCACTGAAAAGTTCCTCACCTCCCATCATGTGAAAGGAAGCACCACTATCCAAGTACCACCCCGATCCCAATGCACTTGACACCATGCATGCAATCAAAGAGAATTCAAGATCAAATTTCTAAGCCAAAGCCTCACCAGTTGCAGATCCTCCAGCCCTCTTGTTCTTCTTCTTTTGTGGACAATTTGTGGAAAAATGTCCATGCTCGTGACAGTGAAAACACTTCACCTTGTACATGTCTCACTACTTACCATCTTCACCGGCCTCATATTTGGAATGGAATTTATTCCCCTTCCCCTTCTTCACCTTGGTATCCAAAGCACAATATTCTTCATCTTCATTCTTATATGAAGATCTATCTCTAGTATTCCGTCTAAACTCCTCCTGCACCAAATCTGACCACATTCGTTCCCAATCTGGAAATTTTTCCCTTCCATTGACAGAGTCTTGATAATTGTGCCAACTCTTGGAAGTCCTAGGAGAGCTAGGCTCACCAAATCATCATCAGCAAAGGTTATTCCTACACTCCCAAGCTCATCCTTACATTGGACAAACTTTGTTAATTATACCGGAATAGTATCGTTCTTTTCCATCTTGATCTCCCTGAGTTTATCTTTGAGCGCAAATTTCCTATGGTCGTTATTGCTTTGGAATAGATCCATCAAAGCCTTCCACATTGCATATGGTGTAGATTTCCCATGTAAGCTTGAGACGATGTGGTCTCATACTCCCTCCAACAATATCCTCCTCGCCTTTTCCACCTTCTTTTGCCATGCATCAAGATTTGTAGCCTCTACAACATTGGGCTTAGGAACATCTTTGCCAATGAATTCCTTCAAGCCATTGTCTTTGAGTACTACCTCCATTCTGTCCTTCCAAGCAATGCAGTTTGAGCTACCCTCGAGTGCATACTCTAACCTCAAGCCATGGAAATCCATTTCGATCTTGAATCAGCTGTAGCACCAAGAAATTCTTCCTTCAAATTCGAATTCTATCCAGTCACAAACTCAGCTCTTGCTTCACTTCTGCAATTTCATGTGCTCTGATACCATGTAGAAATTATGCAACGTGCATGTATATCTTAGATTCACAAGATCTAACAATGTACTAAATTTAAATATTGAATCGCTTCTACAAATCTTTTGCAGAATTAAAAAAACAATCGCTAATCACATTAACTTGAAGAAAGATCAATCACACACAACACAGATAATTTCTCGGGGAAAGATTACAGCTAAAAACCCCACTATATTTTATTGTATATTCCACAAGGAATCATGAAAAAATTACATACAACTCTTCTCACAAGAGTCCTCTTGTATTCATCTAATTGTCTCACACTGATTCAGACAAAAACGGGCCAATACTCAGGCATTTCCCAGCCTGTCTTCAACCTACCTTGCTCACGCAGTTCATGAGGAATGCAATCCCTATTCACAAGGAATTCCAACCTTCCTACACTGCGCTGAGTATCATGGGCATCCTGTGGTTTTTTAACTACATCTGGGTAGCCTGCTAGTATCACAATTGATAGTTACAATTCCCTTTCACCTACATCTCAACTAGGTCTCCACTGGAACTCACATGCATGCAGCTAATAATAGTAAATCCTCAGTTGCATGTGAGATCACTGATTGTGAATTATTTAATATTTAATTAACTAAATATTTCAATAGTGTATCTAATAGTTAAAACTATTATAGGTCAATTTGGGCACCATTCCCAATGACCTGGTTAAACTAGACATCATCTCCAGCAGCAATGAATAGGGTCTATCATCCCCTATCATTTCAATTGCTACATGCCCTAAGACAAATAACAAGAACAAATCATCTATGACTTCCATTGCAAGGTTTCCAAGATTTGAAGTACATGTTATATCACCTATGAGCTCACCAACATAGTCTCTCAAGGGGCTAACTTCTTTGCATATGCAGGCACCTTCACTCAAGGGTGCTCTGCAAAGCACTTCCCAACACTCAAGGGTGCGTTGGTCAAATTGGGAGAAAAATTCTCATTGTTCTGGAATATCCACTTGGCCAGTGCCTTCTATAAGAGTGCATGTGTGTCAAAATTCGAATCCATGTGTTCATTTGACACCTCTGAGCTTGGGAACATGTCTTGTCTATTATTATAAATTCATTGATTGTGAAACTACCTTCAGCTCATCTATAAATTGAGCATAGATCCTAGTACTTGAGAAGGAAGAGATTTGGTAGAGAAATGTTTTTGGATTCTCAATTGAGTGTTTGATTTGAGTGATATGCTGCTGGAGAGATGTTCATTGTGATGAGGTTGGGAAGATGTTGGAGTTGGTGATATCAAATCAATCGTTGGTTGTAACCTCCCCCTTCTATCCATTAATAAATATTGTTTCTTACTTTCCCACATATGTATCTATATAAGCTTATATCTCTCATATTATGGATTCTTATCTAATTTATACATTTGATGTTTCATTTATTTAACTGATTAACGTGAATAGCCATATGTATATTGCAATCTCTTTGTTGTTTAGTGTTCATACTTGCAGGAAATATTTTGGCAATCAACCTTGGATTGGAGCTACAGCAAGAGCGACAGAAGGAGAATAGGAAGCGCTTGGACTCCAAGTAGATTTCTTGATCTATTATGTGTATCTATTTACTATTAGGAAAAGTATCTGCAAAGTCTTTAATCTGTTGTTCTAAATGAGCACCGCATTTAAGGAAAAAGGAAAATTTTAAGGATAGAAAATTACCTTGAAGTTTAAAATATTGGCGAATCCCACCAGTCCCTAATATGAAAACTATAAAAAATTTATTGATGTATTTGTACAATCATTCAAATTTATAATGATTTTATATATACTCTATATATAACATTGGCTATTTTTTATGTAAAATAATTTTATATTTTAAAATTTGGGCGAATCATTTTTATAAAAAATGGAAATTGGCGAATCTTTTTTTTGGAAAAACCATCGAAAATTAGCCCACTTGCGAATATTAGCCCCTGAAATTTTCCATGTTAGGGAATGTGTTTTATCCGTAATTCATAATTCTACATAACAAATTGGTGACTCTGCTGGGGATTTTGTCCTTCATCCTTGTGTCTTTTCCTTTGTTTATCCACCCAGTATCATTTACTCTTAAAGATTGGGCTTTTTGAAATCAAAAATTGAATTATAAGTGTGTTAAAAAGCTTGAGTTTTTGTTCTCTGTTGCGCCCAATGCACTGTTGGACAAGACACAGTGCTTTGCAGAGCACTGTCTCCCACTCAGGGGTGCTTTGCAACGCACTATCTCCCCTTAGAGACTATATTTCCCCCTAGAGCCAACCAAATTCCCATTGAATTTTTCATTGCATTTTCTTTCAGCCTTTTGTTTGCTATGTTTTCAATTTCTTGATGCCTCATAGAGACCAGTGAATTTACATGAATCTTCCTCCTTTGAAAGAAAATTTTGTTCAATGTATCTTTAAAGTTTTTTTCTTTATCATTGACAAATTAATTTCAAATTATTATTTCCGCATTAGATCCATTTGCTTTTGAAAAGGAAATTTTCATTAAATTCTTTGTTTCCTATAGGAGAAATTGTAGTTCTATTCTTTGTTTTTCCTAAAAGAGAAATTGTTGTTCAATTCATCATTTCTCAAAGAAAAAGCATTTGTTTTTTTTTTTTTTTTATGCACTTAGTTTCCTTTTATGCATTCACATTAAAGGGACTGAAAATAAAAACCTGCATTTTCATGTAGTGGATTGTGTGTTTTGCATAGAAACAAATTAGGAAAGTTGCATATTAGTTTGTGCTCTTTGTTGTTTTCTCTCAAAACTGATTTCTCTTTCCACTCTAGTAGCTAGGATTTTCATTAAAGAAAATAAAATTGAAAAGTTTTCATTTTAGTAATTTCCATCACATCATCGCGGTGACCCTTGAAAGGCAAATTGATAAACAAGATCAACTTAAAATTTACATCAATTCACCTAACAAACCATTGGAACCATAAACAATTAGAAGGTATAGGCTAGAGACGTGTTCCTGCGTTGTAAAACATAGCAGCTGTCATTCATTTTCTGCGATACATTATGAGTGTGATACCTCACTCCATGTACATAAGTATATTGTATCTCGCCCACGTACGAAAAGTATAAAGGGGTGCTCTCACTGTGCGGTTTCACATTAGACAACGCTATTACGGACTTGGGCCTCCACGTACCTTTGGGTATATTTGGGAGGACAACTTTAGGTTTCTATTCATCCATAGTGAACTGAGTCAGTCTCCTTGTAAATTGTGATACACCGAACACAACATTCGGGGAGATTGTATGCCTGTACTTCTTGGTTCGCCAGGAGGTATTCTGTAGTTCACAGTTTCTTGGTAAATCTTTTTCCTAGCATTACCCTTTTATTTTTTTATTTTTTTTTTGTTATAAAATAAATCAGTCATCGTGGAAGAAAAAAATCATTTTCCCTGTCATTCGCGTAGATTAGCATTGAAACCACCTTTACCACCGGAAATTACTTCTGGGTGGAGAAGGTGACAACACTCTACCGAAACCAATACTATCAGTACCTCTGGTGAAGCATCATCTTCCCATATACCAGAGTTGGCACAAGTTGTTTCTAAAAATCTTGGTTTTTCTATTGGTGTCGAGATGGAGTCCTCATAGCTACCCGTGGTCACAATCCATCCAATCAGTGAGACCATACCTCCTGAACCCGACGTTGTTCAACTGGAAGTTGATCTAGATCCTGTCTCTTCTTTTCCAGAACATCTGAATCCCAAAGTCGAATGACCGGAAGTTGTTCCTGTATTGGTCACCCCACAATTTTTTGTAGCCATTGAGTCCCCCATATCGCTCAGTCAACCTCCTGAATATACTTTGGGCCTGACAATGAAATACTTCCACCTGGTTTGATTTCGATTGAAGAAATCCCACAAGTGGAAACACCTTTAACTCCAACCCATTTTGGGGAGGATTTTTTCTTGTACGATAATTTTCCCCAATCACCTTCCTCTGATTTTTTTGATCCTGTGCCTATTCAAATTCCCGTTGTTTCAAAAGGGTACACATTTGGTCAAGTAACCATGCCTGAACCAACATCTTTGGTTGGGCCATCTGTTCCAATTGCATCAGCACCTGCTCTCGCTACCTCGTCGATGTTCACAACTTCACTAGTCATATTTACATGGAGGCCCTTTACTTCCATCACGTTATAAATCTTTATTTGGAATTTTCTCTGGTGCATATTCAAACCCATGGACTTCACCAATGTCATCGTCTGGTATTCTAACTAGTAAATATATAGTGAGTATTGAACGGCTTGATCCTTTATATCCATCATCAAGGCAATATCAAGCTGGTCCATCTGGGTCTATTCCATCCATTTCCATCTCAACTGGACTCCCTACATTTGGAGAAAAATATTTTATGTCGTATTATCCTCCTCGTGATGGGGGGAAACCTTTGGTCACCCACTTCGACAATACTCTGTAATTTTTTGGTCAACCTAATGTTGAAATGAATGATTTTCAATGGCAGCCCACCCTGCTATCCAACCACAAATGGTTGTACACTAGTATCAACCGGTTCAACCTGTTGCACCCACATCAATTCCACTTGTTAATACATATTTACCCCTGTTACAGGCACAAACTTTTGTTCAACAACCATTTTAGGTGGGTCTTTCAACTCAATATCCTCAAGTATTGGGCCCTCGGACTCCTACTCCTTCAGCCAATTTAAAACAACAACCTGTACCCGAAATTATTTATTCACAAGCTGGACTACCATATTATGGGATGTCACAGCAACAACCAGGTTATACTTATCCTCAACCAAATCCAAGTTATCCTAATTTGTGTTATAACATTGGTGGATAGACCCCTTGGCAGCCTTGAGCGCAAATTCCTCAACCTTCATTTCAACAAGTATCGTACCGAGGTTTTGGTCAACAGAATCCTCAAGCGTTTTCTTATCAAAACAACCCCTATCTGGGTTACTAGCAACAGATTCCTCATGTTGGTGCTCAAAGGCCTGTTGCCCAAGAAATTCCATCATACCCTGGCTATGCTCAACCTAACCTTAATCGACAGTTTCCCTTTGTTGCAACTTTAGAGTTACCATAATTAAATCGGCTAACCAATGATCCAATCAACTATGCTCCTTGGTGGCCAGTGATACCTCACAAATTACCCTAAGATATTCCTAAGTTTAATGGAAACCCTGTGAAAGATCCGTTGACTCATGTTATGACTTATCATTTGTGGTGTTCATCAAACTCCTTGAATGGTGACTCTATTCGACTACATATTTTACAGCGTACACTCACGGGTCAGGCTGCAAAATGGTACATTGAGTTACCTGGAGCTTCTTTTGATAATTTCACTTCCCTAGATATTGTCTTTTTGGCCCACTTCCAGTTACCCATACGACATGAAACTGGAATGGAACTCTTGACTAATTTTAAACAGACTAATGCTACTCACATTTCTGATCATATTCATGAGTGGTGTCGGCGTCGGCGTCGTAGAATGGTTAAGACATGTGTTCCCGATCAGCTCCTTACTGAGTGGTTCATTAAGTCCTTGTTACCATCTATAACAAAGGATGTGGCTAAGGGTGGTGTCATCACTGAAGAGAAGGTCATTGCTTGTGCTCAATATTTAGACTTGATTTATACTTAGACTGGCATGCTCTACGAAAAAATTCCAAACGCACCGCGATCTTATTTTATCGTTCCTCCTCAATTAAAGGAATCTCATGTCAGAGACGGTATGATTGGTACTGCAAGCACACATCATACTACTACATTTGATCCTACACCTTCTTCTGAAATCAATGTTGTGTCATTTGACAAAGGCAAAAGTGACAAGCAACTCGGAAGTAAGAAAAAGGGGAAATCAAAGAAAAAGAAAACTTCTAACCCGTAGGAAATATCATTTGATCAATCATCGGGAAATAGGAAACCTCGTTATCCATGCATAATCTTTAATGAGGAACACTTTGTTCGGGATTGTCCTCACTGCGCTGAAGTCTCAAAAATGGTTAAGACTTCACATGTGTCATCTGTGTTGACAGATCTGTTTTCCGAATGCGAACACCAATTTGGTTGCTACAGATCTAGCTTCTAGTTCCCAAGTGCTTATGTTATCTGTCACAAAACCTTCAACAAATATTTTTGTGTCAATGCATAATAAATATTACATTATTCAGGCTACTGATCAACCTACTACCACGACCCCGAATCCTTCTACAGAATCGGTACCGCCTACTGCTATTCCTGAATTGACAATCAAACCACCAAAGGGATTCGTTCATAAATCGAAATATAATCCTCGAGAAAGAGTTGCTCAAAATTATAATATAGTTGAATATTTTTCTCAATCCCCTTCAGCTATATCATCTATTGAGGTATTACAAAATTTTCCCTCTCGAAAACAGGCTTTATTGTCAGCTATTGGTGGAATTGATTTGACTGATTCTAATCTCTTAGTCTTTAATCATACAGGCTATGTGCCGCAATTACCATCAGAATTGGCATTCTCCATACAAGTAAATGTTCTCAATCAACTTGTTCATCGTACTATTATTGATGAGGGAGAATCTACGTTCATTATGTCTCTAAATTGTTGGAAGTCACTTGGCTTTTCGCGCCTATCTCAATCATCAACGACATTGAAGGCTTTCGACGGATGTACTTATAAGCCTTGTGGTATTATTAATAACCTACATGTTGAGCTAGGGGGGGAAAATAGTGAATGTTGATGTCGAGGTTATTGACGGACCCTTTGACTACAATATTCTACTTGGAAGGCCTTGGGTATATGCTATGACTGCAATTGTTTCTACATATTTTAGAATGGTCACCTTTCCACATAAAGGTACTATCACAGTCATAAATCAACTATCCTTCTTTGCCTCATCCTCACAGGTAGCTAGAAGTGTTTCGTTCGTTCACGCACCCCAACTCGCACTTCATAACATTGGTGTAGGACTCTTAAAGGATTCCACTCTCATGAGGACCTTTGCATTACTGCCGCCTGCGATGTCGACAGAAATTTCAAGTATAGAGACCTGCTACATGATCTCTTCCACTCCATCTAGCTTAAGGAAGAGTACGGGTGATTCTGAAATTGTTACGTAGGATGAGTTTCTATTGCCCAACCCTATTGAGCTGGCATAGCAATCAATCTATCTGGCTTGGGTGGCGAATCCGAAATCATTATCGCTAGTTGTTTGGGTTGATCGTTCCTTAGATTTTGGTACTCCATCTGATCTTTTTTCCTCAACTTTCTTGATAGATGAGAATATTTTGGAAACCATGATGTCATAAGGAGAACCATGGGAAGATTATCATCATCGTTCCCATCTTCCTGATTATGAAGACAATCTTAGTGAACTATATCACCCATCAATCAAAAATTTCTTTTTGAATTCTTTACCTATCAATGCAATCGATTCCGAGAGAAATTTGTCAAATATTGAAGAAACTATTTCTATGGATATTTCGACCAAACCTGGCATGGTAGAAAATATTCATGTCAGCATGTCTTGTTCTCCATCAGAACTTGAAACATATCGCTCTCTATTTCGTGAATTTTTGGATATCTTTGCCTGGTCTTATGAGGAGATGCCAGGTATTGACACTATTATTGTTGAACACACTATTAATATATACCATGTTCCGCTAACTAAGTGGGTTTCCAACATCGTTCATGTCATGAAAAAATAAGGAACCATCAGAGTGTGCGTCAATTATCGGGATGTTAATCTTGCTTTTCCAAAAGACAACTATCCTACTCCCTTTATCGACCAGATTATTGACAATTGTGTTGGATGTGAAATCTTCTCGTTCATGGATGGATTTTCCTGCTACAATCAAATCAATATCCGCCCAGAGGATCAACATAAGACAGCATTCATCTGTCCCTAGGGCACATTCACTTATAGGAAACTATCGTTTGGTTTAAAGAACTTCTGGGCTACTTTTCAGAGAGCAATGGATTATGCTTTCAATGACATAAAACACATTTTTCAACCCTATCTAGATGATTTACCCGCACATTCATGAAATCGGATTGATCACCCGATGCATTTGAAAGCCATATTTTTACGATGCTGACACTGCAAAATATGCCTCAATCCACATAAATATGTGTTTTGTGTAGGGTCTGGTCGTTTTCTTGGATTCGTAGTCTCAAAATAAGGAATTCAAATCGACCCATTGAAGGTCCACGCCATTCTTGATTTTCCTGTGCCATCAAATTTACTTCGGATACAGAAAATTCAAGGAAAGGCTAACTTCCTAAGGAGGTTCATCACCAACTACGCTGAAATGGCTAAAGGATTTACTTGACTCTTGAAAAATTGGGTTCCCTTCCATTGGGACCAAGTTGCGCAAGCTTCTTTTGACATTGTCAAGGATACTCTTGTCTAGGTGTCATTAATGTATCCCCCCAATTATCAGAATGATTATTTCTTATATATCGTCGCGGCTGATACGACCATTGCTATGGTATTGGTCCAATTAGAAAATGGGATAGAACATTCGATCTATTATTTGAGTCGTAATCTCAATGATACGGAAGTCAAGTATTCATACATAGAAAAGCTTGCCTTGGCAATTGTTCAAGCTATCCAAAGATTTCGCCATTATGTCCTGTTCCGGAAGACCATTTTCGTTTCAGATTGCAACCCCATGACTTATATCTTATCACGCCAATTGATGGGGGGCAAGTATTCAAAATGGATTATCATTTTGTAGGAATTTGATTTGGAATTCATCAAATCCAAGTCAAAGAAGTCTTTATTTTTGGCAGAACTTCTCTGTGACCTTCCCTTTGATAGTACTGCTACTACGTCGGAACCATCAATTCCTGACGAGTCTTTGTTTCTGATCGAATTATCTGATCCTTGGTATGGATATTTTATCATTCATCTCCAAACCCAAAATTTTCAGCTTGATACCTCTCGCTCTAAACAGTGACGTATTCGATACCAAGCCAAAGATTATCTGATCATCGGCGATACACTTTATCGTCGTGGTGTCAATACAATTTTAAGAAGGTGCCTCACTCATGAGGAGGACGAAAAGGTTTTAAATGATTGTCATGTTGGGGCTTGTGGTGGACATTTATCTGGATATGCTACCACGCAGAATATACTCTGCGCCAGTTACTTTTTTCCTACCATATTTCACGACTGCATCCTAGTGGTCAGAAGTTTTCATGCGTGCCAGATTTTTTATCGTAAAATCCGCAAACCTCTGGCGTCAATGCATCATGTTGTCTTTGTGGGACCATTTTCAAAATGGGGTATTGACTTCATGACCTGTAACCCTCATTCATCTGAGGGGCATGGTTATATTATTTTTGCAGTAGACTACTTTACCAAATGGGTCGAAGCGATGCCTACATTAAAAAACACAGGACAGACAACTGCATTATTTTTCTTTAATCATGTTATTGTGCAGTTTGGGGTCCCACAGGCTATAGTTACAGATCATGGGAAGCATTTTCGCAACCACATAATGACTGAATTGACTGCCAAGTTAGGATTTTCACGTGATAATTCTACTCCTTATTATCCACAATCGAATGGACAAGTCAAAGCCATCAACAAGATTGTTAAACGTATGCTTCAACGAATGATAGGATTTTGTAAAAGAAACTGGTATTTGATCCTATACTCAGCCTTGTGGGCATACCATACCTCGGTGAGAAACACAACTAGATTTAGCCCTTTTCAATTGGTGTATGTTCTGGAAGTTATCTTGCCAATCCAATGTGAAATACCATCGTTAAAACTTGCAATCGACTTGTTACCTGACACCTCAGAAGAACAAGTGTGTCTCTTTAGCCTCATCCATATTGATGAAACGTGTCGTGAAACCCAATTGGAAAACGAAGCGCATAAGAGACGTATAAAGGCGCAATACGAAAAAAATGTCCAGCCTCGCATTTTCTCAGAGGGAGACTTGGTCCTTCTTTATGATCAAGAAGCTGATGTAATAGGTACAAGGAAATTTGAGCCATTATGGCATGGCCACTATATTGTCAAGGGAGTTCTTTCTAAAGGTGCCTACGAGTTGTGGATTACGATAGAATTCCGTTGGCGTAGCCTCGAAATAGGTTGTATCTGAAACGTTACTATGCTTAATCATGAGCGTAGTAATTTTTTGTATTATATTATATATATATGATGTTGATTTACATTCATTGTCTTAGTTTTTTTTAGAGTTTTCTTGATGTTATTAATCCACTTTACATTTCATCGCAGATGTCTGAATCTTTGGGACCATTTGTTGGATATGTTGATGGTGCTAATCGTAGTACGTAGAATATATCCTCTGCAGCGTGGGCCATTTTTGCTTCGAACAGCGAGTTAGTGAGTTTTCGAGGGATTTGTATTGGTAGATCAAAAAACAATATTGTTGAGTATAGTGTTGTTGACGGGAAGGAATTACCATCCAACAGTAGAGGATCTCCCCGATAGAAAGCCTCAATTAGACTCTAAACCATCTGTTATAGGGATCTCGTCCGGGGTGTGGGTCCAGCTACCGTTGAATATTCCTTTTCTCAGATGAAGAATGAGCCCTACAGACCTATGAATACACGGTTACTCGAAAAATAAAAGACAAATGGTTGATGAGTCTCAATGAAAATAAAACATTACAAATAGAAAAGCGAGTTAAAGCATGCAACCAAAGGACAATGTTGTTAGAAGCACATCATTAGGGTCATGCTTATAAATTCGTTTAAACCACAAAAGATATAGTTCTCTATGGTCAAAACACCCTTAAATTCCTTAAGCATTTTCCAAAAGATGAGATAATGTTAATAGCAAAGTTGCCAACATCTCTCAATTGAGTATCCCCATACCATCAACACATCAAGTGAGCTTAAACATATAAATGACATGAGCAGAAAAACGCAGATTAGTCAATCATAAAAAGATAGCCAATACATGAGACTGAATATTCGTAATGTTAACACACATGTGTCCTCATCAGATCCAGTAGTGGAATCAAAACACTTGGTTGTATTCATTCACAGAAATATGCATTCAATGTTATACAATTCTCTCTGCTCCTTTTGGAGTCCAAAAAAATATCCTTTACAATTTCTCGGAGGGAGTATTTATAGAGAAAAATTGACCCTTGGGTGTCCCTGACCCTTCATATTCTCGCCTGTTGCCATGCTCTGCGACCTGCGACCTGTGCCATTTCCTTGGTCAAGGAAGCAATTGTGTGATTGAGAGATCTGGTACGTCTATCTGTTGCTGATCCTTGAGGTACTTTTGCCACGCTTGATTATTTGCAACAACTGGAGTGACCTGGGGAGTATCTTCCCTCAATCTTTGAAAGCACTCAAGAGCATCCAGGACCAAGGTGCGCCTCTTCACTATGATTTGATTGGATAGAGAAGCCAGCTTGGTGTAGATCTGGACTGGTGTAACGATGAACTAAATAAGATTTTCTTGTGAGGCCGGAAGATCTCGGGAAGCAGTTGCTTGCCTCATGGGTTGTAGGAATGCTTGAATGTCCCGGGCAACTTCTTCCCCTATTTTTCAGTGTCCAATGCACCCAGAGAAGGAATGTGGTGTACTTCAACCATTGAATCGATGCCACTAATCAGGTGTTCATATGCGGACAACACCTTCTCTAGATCCTTGACCAATTTATATTTGGATTGTATCTTCATTCGGATTTGAACTTTGTCATTATGGGTGCAAATCCAATCCTTCCTAGGTAGGGTGTCAGGAGCCTATGGGTATATGCTTGACCATTCTAGCATGTTGTCCAAAGCAGTGGAGGCCTCCTTCAGCTGTGTAGTCCTCCTTTTGGTTTATGCTTGTGCTTTCAACAGTGGTGTGATTGTCTATTTTATCGTAAACATCTCCTCGTACACTTGCTTCATGGTGGTTTCCAGAGTGACCAAATCCCTTTGAATGGTAAGTGGAAATTCATTGGCTTGGGCAGTTGTGAAATGTAGCCTTTAGATTTCTTCCTCCAACACCTTCTTATCTTGTTCCGACTGAGCTGCCTTCTGCTCAGAAACTTGTAGCCTGTTTTGTAGAGATAGAATCTCTTTGCTCATTCTGAAAACATTTTATTATGTGGCTTCTACAAAGGTGGTCCCTGTTGATGTAATCATAATCGGATTAGTTCTGGTGTCCAATACTATGTCCTTTTTTTTTGTAACTGCGAGAGGTGCGGCCAGGTTCTGCGCGAGGCATTTTCTTTTCTCTTGCCTGATCTTATGCGTGAACTAGTCGTAGGTCAGCCTTGTCAGATCCAGGACCTCATCTTATTGTTCCTCTGAGGTGCCAAGGTTTGAGAGAGGAAAGTGCATACTTGTCATAGGGGTTGTCTGAGGTACATCAATGTGCGGCAGCTTTGTCTGTTCTCCTGACTCTGGGGGCGGTGTCTTGCTTCCCCCTGCTTCTTTGGAAGAATATTCTCATGATTTTTGGCTTTCTTCCTTCTTCCTTCTATCCTCAGCCTTTTCTCTGTCTTGTTCCTCTTTTGACTCGTGTTGAGCCTCCTTCCGCTCTTCCTCTTCTTTCCTCTTGTGTTCCTCTTCCTCTTTTTTCCTGCGGGCTTCTTCTGCCTGCTTCTGCTTCTGTTCCTCCCTTAGTTGTTTCTTTCGTTGCTCTTCAGCTTTCTTCTTTTGTTTGTCTTATTTCTGTTGGCATACTAGGGTATCTTGGGCCCTTTTGACTTCCTCTTCTTTTTCCTTCTTCTCGACCTCTTTTTGTGCCTTAGCCTCTATGTCTTTTTTTTCCTACTATTGTTTAGAGAGCCAACTACCCGTATCAGTCCTCGGCTTCTTGGCTTTGGAAGATGAGGCTTCTCCTAGCATGTCACCCCTTTCTTCTACGGTTTGATCATCTTTCCCTTCTTGATCAGTTGACTCTTCTGGTGCAGCCTCCCTATCCTTGTTGTACGAATTCTTATTTTGTTCTTCGACAGGGCATTCTATGTGTTGGTAATTCCATTTTAATTTGGCACGTTTGCAATGTGCGGGGATGATCCTTTCAGGACCATATGATCTGTGTGTTAAGGGCGGAAAATGAAAGCCCTTGGTTTCTTCAGCCTCCGCTTCTACTTCTTTTAAATCCCTAACCGTATAGGTGCCGATAGTAAGCGGGAGAGTAGGCCATGGTTTTTTCTTACCCTTGGTGAGGACCTTAGAAAACCCGCTCGTCATCTGGTAGCACACTTCTTGCAAGAGTAGTTTATCGGTGATGAATTCGGGCAGCACGTGAGGTGCCTTGAATGACACAAAGACCCTGATGAAAGTAATTTGTGTGATGGGAAACCAGTTGGCCACTTGGGTTATTGTTTGCGTGACTCGCCTAGACATGCACGGGGCATCTTTGCCAAACAACTTTTTATAGAGCGTGGGAATGAAATTGTGCGAGATCGACTCCATATCTTGTTTGTACTTGGAGGCCCAAAACACCTTTAACTCTTTATGGATTGGTCCTCCATGCTCCACATCCTAGTGATCAGGCCAACCTGTAAATTGACATCTTGCGCATACCGCATCCAACAGGTAGGAAGCCATATAAAATTTGGATGAACTCCCTTCTTCAGGTGCTTGTGCTGCTAATATGTTCGACCTAAGGGCTGCTACTATTAGGTTGGCCCAGTTGAAGTGGATGCCATATGTAGTGACAGCGTACATGAGAGAGACCCAAGTGCCATTGAAAGTAGTGGCATTTGGTCGGCCATACATCCTTCACATCATTGCTGCCACAAACTTATAGACTTTCCTTAGGCCCTCCGTTTTATATTCCTGATCCTTACTAACTCTAAATTTTTCCAGGTCCTCCCACCATCCCTTCAAGGTCTCTGGTATGGGAACTGCATGAGTGGAAACCCATTCAGCATTGAAAGTTTGTTCCCAGGGGGGGAGTGCATAGTAGACTTCCGCATCCTGCCCCTTCAGGTTAGCAAATGATTTCCCCGAGCGATCTCGAATGACCAAAATTCTAGAGTCGACCTTTTGCAAGATCCATTCAATAATCTCTGCACATGGAAATATGGGTGGATGGGAACCTGCATAGTGGAGCTTGGACCTCTTGACCTGAATATACACCTATCGATCTGGGATATCTTCTGGAAACTCGGGCTTTGTGAACTCCTGGTATACCTGATACCAACTCATCTTGTCCCCTTTCCCGAACACATAGGCGGTGTCTCCATAGATAGGGGGAGGGGAAGGAAAGGAGGTATTTCTTCTTTTGAGATTTCTATTTCAAGACTCTTGTTTCTCTTTCGAACTGTCGGGGGCCCCATATTGCTTGAGGCCGAAGAGATGGACACACACTCGAGCTCGGCGTCAATGTTCCCTGGCATATTCATGAAACAATCCTATGATAAGACAGATGGCATAATTATAAATACGTTAAGGCCAATGTATCCTCCAAATGACTCCTCTATTTAGGTTGTTGCTACCTCTGCCAACTATTATCTAAGGAAATTGATAGACCCGCGACTTGGCGACCCTGCGACTAGGTCGCCAGGTCGCTAGCGGTGTAAACTTCCAAGGGAAGGCGACTTCGCGACTTGGTGACTAAGTCGCAAGGTCACAAGGTCGCGCTTGGGTCAAAATTATGGGAACCACGACCTAGCGACTTAGCAACTTGAAACTAGGTCGCGAGGTCGTTGGTTCACTAGGTCGCGAGGGTGTCTAATAATTGGTTATGAGCGACTTGGAGACCTCGCGACTCAGAAACCAGGTCGTCGGTCGCGAGGTCGCTAAGTCGTGAAGTCGCGGGATTGCGAGGTTGAGCTAGGGTTCCTTTTAAGGATTCCATGGTGACGAATGGTGAGGAAAGAAAAAAATCAAGTGGAATGGACAAATTTAGCTTTTAAGGTTTCCCCAAGTAGTTAGGAAGGGTGCTTGAGACAGACTGGGAAGAGAGAGGTTTCAGGGAAGGATATAGAAAGGTATATTCCATGAGGGGGATGAGAAAACTTTGACCAGGGCTGTTGGGGAGCTTGAATGAGGCCAAGGCAAGGATAAATAGGCAAGGGGCAAGGGCAGGATTGGCAACAATTAACCAAAAAGGAAAAAACAGGAGGATTAGGAAACTTACCCGGGAAAAAACACACTCCAGCTGGCTTGTTAGAGGCATTACTCGTTCCATCGTGCAGGTCAAATGTGACCTGCGCGACCCTTTTATTTATAAAGGGGTTGCACATGTGGTCATTTAATGCAGGTTGCAAGGTCGCAGATCAGGGCTGGTTAAGGGATGTGTGACCTTGGGACCTTGCGACTTCACGCCTGGGGGGTCGCAAGGTCGCATGGTCACATGGTTACGAATCTTAAGTTTTATACCAACATGCGACTTAGGGGTCATTGGGCCGTATGGTCGCATAGTCGCACAGTCCTTGGTTTTATGAGTCTTGCAATTTCGCGACTAGGCGATTGGCTGTTAAGAGACCAAACCCTGGATTAGAATTTGAAGGGATAATGCATGGAAAGAACTTCACTTGAGGCTCAAGGCCTAGGCTGCGTTAGATTTTTCTTTACCGAGAGACCAGGGGCTCCAAAATTTTAAAATGAAACCAAAATTTGGAGGGTGTTGTAGTGGCTACAACAAATGGCAATTCACTGGTAGGACCCAGGATCTCTGTTGGCGCTTCATCTTGAGAGGGGCAGGGGGGGCTTAGCAAGCTCTTCCTTTCACCCCGTGGGTCCCACTACTTTCATCCTTGGACCGTGCGTGTTTGCTCCTCTAGCTTGCATGGCTCAGGGGTGTTGGTTCATCGTATTTTCATTTCTAGAGACTAGACGGAAAGGGTTGGAGTAACCTCAAGTATTTCTAGGATCTGGTATAGTTATTTGGTCCTCATTGTGTTGCTCCACTGCCAGCGAACCCGGTGGTCCCGGCGGAGTCACTGCCTAGGAGTCACAGACGTTGCTCCACTGTCAGTGAGCTTGGTCAGTACCGCAACGGAGTCGCCGCATCACCTCTTTGTGCAGGAATCCTTTCTCAATACTGTACCCTTTATTTCATGTGCTAATAGCACTTATTTGGATGTGCTCAAAGAAATTATTTTGATTATGCTCAAGGCACTTATTTGAAGGTGTAAAGTATTTCCTGGGCGGAGGAGGGATCCCAACTTATGTTGCTTGCAAGAGAGGTTGCTCCTGGTCTGTATACAAGGACATTTTTTAGTTTTCCCGAATATCCTTTGTCACTTGAGGTTTTCCCTATTTCCTATCTTTCTAGTGACCAATTTCACCGAAACTTATTTGTTTGCAGCCCTTCCCGAGTTAGCATACTGGGTGAGCTACTGGCGTTCAGTTTTGGGACTCAGCTACATTTTCCCCATGGGGGCCTCTCACAGGCCAGCTTAGGCCATCTTGTGTTCCAGGGGCGAAACCAGAAAATATTCTGATACAGCATGCCAATTGAGTAACTACTATGTCTATCCCTCAACTTGAGGTGCTAGTGGAATGGATTTCCGAGAGCCTACTCGAAACAAGCCATTTATTGAAATACATAAAACAACGAAAAAAAAGAGAAAAGAAAAAAAAACTATGGTACAGGGTATGGTGACGGCCCCTTGGGGCTGTCAGGTGAAATAGTGTTTAAGGTCGTGCCCATTTACCGAGAGGACCTCAATCCTCCCTTCTAGGGTTTGTAGCCTATATGTGTGGGAGCCGACATTTTCTTTGATTTGGAAAGGACTTGTCCACAAGGCTTGGAATTTGGAGTGTTTCCCTTTATCTTCGTGAGCTTTGTCCCATTTGAGTATGAGGTCGCCCACCTCAAAAACCTTGTTTCCGACGGATTTTTTATCGAACCATCATTTTATCCGACTCTGGTGGATGACGAATTTTTCTCGGGCTTTTAGCCTTTCCTCCTCCAGTTTCAACAATGTGTCTATACGGGCTTGTAAGGAAGGGAAAGGGGTGCCATGGGTTTCTTGTGACAATTGAAGAGCTGGGAGAGACAAGTTGGGAGGAAGGATTGCTTCTTTTCCATACACAAGAAAAAATGGGGAGGTGCCCAAGGATGGTTTGGGTGTGACCCGATCAGCCCATAGGGCATTATGGAGTACGTTATGCCAGTTTCGTTGTTGGGACAGTAGATCCTTTTTTATGATACCGATGAGGTTCTTATTGGTTGACTCTGCTAGCCCATTTCCTTGGGGGTAATAGTTGGCAGAGTGTTTGAGCACTATACCGTTTTCTAGGGAAAATTCATATAATTTGAATGAGGAAAAATAAGTTGCGTTATCAAAAAAAAGGGAGGTTGGAACGCCAAACCTGGTCATCATGTGATGAGTGATGAAAGCTATTACCTCTTGATCATTGATTTGACACAACAGTATTGCTTCAACCCACCTCGTGAAGTAGTCCGTAGCCGTAAGAATGTATCTATGCTGCCTAGAGGAATGTGGCAAGATCTCCCCAATCACGTCGAGTCCCCATTGCTGAAATGGTTCTTCCACAGCAACGGACTGCAATGGGTCGGATAATCGTATCTCTTTGTTGGCAAAATTTTTACACAATAAGCACCTCCGAACATAAGCATGTGCATATTTGAACAGAGTGGGCCAATAGAAACTGGCACGCATAATTTTGTGAGCTATGGTATCCCCAGCATAGTTCCCACCAACTGGATAGTCATGTAGTTCTTTCAAGACCTCTTGTGCCTCATCATGTTCCAAGCAGCGTAGCAGAAAGCCGTTGTGATGTTTGCAGAACATCTTTCCCTTCACTAGCTGATAGGATGCAGCCTTCAGTCTTATCGCACGTTTTTGTTGGGTGGTTAAAGTGGGGTCCATGATGTCACGACCCAGATATTTTTGAATATCCACGTACCATGAGGGGTCACTCTATGGAGGTGTACATTCAGTCTAATAAATGTTGATTTCGTGGTCCCAACACCCTTCTTCACCTCCTCGCAAGTCTGCGGCTTCAGCACCCATCCAGCTTAGCCCCTGGCCCTTAAAAGTGTGTGTCGACTTGAATTCCAGATCATACTCTTGAAGACATGTCATCCAGTTGCCTCATCTCTCGCCCAGCTCCTGCTGCACGAATAGTGAGCGAACCGCTAGGTGAGGCACAAATACTGTGACGTGATTCTTCAAAATATATGGCCGAAAATGTTTGACTTCCTTGTACACTATGTAAGTTTTTTTGTCAATATCTGGATAATTCAGTTAGGCACCTTGCAATCCTACGCTGATGAATGATATGGGCCACTCGTCATTGTTGTCGTCTTTATGAGTGAGCACAGACGCGAGAGATGAGTCTGAGGCAAAGGTGTACAAGATAAATCCTTTGCTGAAATCCGGACTATGAAGGGCAAGTGCCTCTATGATGGCTCGCTTGATATTATCGAACGCTTCTTTCTCGAGAGAATTCCATTTGAAGCTTGCATTCTTCTTGATCATACCTTGTAGAGGTTTTACCATTTGGGCGAAATCTGATATAAATTTCCGCAAGAAGTTGATTTTTCTGAGGAAAGACTGCATGACCTTCTTGCTTCTTTGGGGAGGAATCTGGGGGATGGATTTTGCGCGTTCTGGATCCACCACTATGTCGTCTCAGGTTATGATGTGCCCCAACAAATTTCCTTCAGAGACGGCGAAAATTCTTTTCTTTGGGTTGAGTGAGATCTCGTATTTTCGGCACCTTTCAAAAATCTGCTTGAGGTCGTGTAAATGGTCACACCTACGCTTTGAAAATACGGTGACATCGCCAAGGTATAATACAACGCTTTGCCCCATTAGGCCCCGGAAGGCAATTTCCATGGCTCTCTGGAAGGTCGCTCCAGCATTGATCAGGCCAAAGGGCATGTGTCTGAATGTGAACGTTCCCCATTTAGTTCTAAATGTGGTTTTTAGACGGTTGGGTTCAGCCACTAATATTTGGTTGTAACCTGAAAAACCATTCAATAATGAGAACATTTCTGACCCAGATACTGCTTGAAGGATCTGTTCCATAGGGGGCACCGGGTAGTTGTATTTTTCCGAAGCTCTGTTCAAATTTCGGAAGTCCACGCATAAACAAATTTCACCGGAATTTTTACGAACCGGAACCAAATTTGACACCCAGGTTGAATGTCGGAATTTGAAGATTATATGCGCGTCCAGGAGTTCTTCAGTTCTTTTTGGATCATCGGCTCCAGAGTGGGGTGTACCTTTCTCAGTTTCTGCTAGAATGGTTTTACTCCTTCTTTCATGGGTATCATGTGCTGGACGATTCACGTGTCATAGGTCCGTAGCTCGTCATACGTCCAGGCAAAAACATCTTGGTATTTATTGAATAACTCAGTGAAGGATTGCCTTTCCTGAGGGGTGCATTATGTGCCAATGTTGACGAATTTGGGTTCCTTCTCCATCCCGAAGTTTATCTGTTGGTGCGACAAAGTGGAACTCTGCACCTTCATGTTTGGGGGTCCTCGAAAACGGTTCTATAAATCAAATAAAATTTCAAGCGACACGCCCCTTTGGGTATGGGATTTCCCTTATGCTCTTCTCGTTCCTTTTGCAGTGCTAGGTCATGGTCCTCTTCTTCGATAACTGCGTCCTTGAACGCGTCTGTATTGAGCATGAAGTCCAGTACCTGTTGATCATCATTAAAAACATTCAGATTAGTTACATTATCTGGCACGATAGGTTTATAAATAATTTCAATAGAGAACCCGTCTCTTAGTGGGGTAAATGTAGTGGTAGCATTGGCGAGTGTATCGGTCGCTGCATTGTGCATTCTAAGTATGGATTTAATACCAAAAGCATCAAAAGTAGAAATCAAACGCCATACCTCTTGTTGGTAACCTTTCAAGTGTGGAGATAAGCAGTGGATGGTGTTACGTACCTATCGAGTGATAATTTCAAAGTCTCCAATTACCTTTAAACAACAGACTTTGAGATCTATGGCTTTCTTGAGCTTGAGGATCAATGCTTCATATTCGGTTGTATTATTGGTACTGTTGATCATAATCAGCTTCCTATAAAATTTTCACAGGCAATCTGGCTTAAAGCTCTCAAATTCCCCCTTTCAGCGTTGGAAAATCATTATTACGCTTATCGTTACCATTTCTCGCCTCCAACTTACATTTTAAAAGGCTGAAAACCCCTCATTTTAATACATTCAACGCTTAGCCCCTTTGGCCCTAGCCCCTCTGTCCTGTTCTCCATGTAACCTGGGCACCAGACCAAGTGCTAAAACCGGAGGCGCTTATCACGTATGTATATCGGGCGCGCCCTCGGCCGTTGATCTGTACAGATCGAACAGCATTCGCAATCCTCCATTCATCGCCCAAAACTGCATCTCAGTCGTCCAATCAAACTGTGAAATCAACGGTCCGCAGCCTGCCGGTCTTGGTGGTCCCCACGTCCGCTCCCATTGCAAAACCGGATGGTATGTATCGCACTGCCTTTCGGCGGTAGGCAGTAATTCTCCTTGGGCCAGCAATTCCATACACCGTCTGCCACGCGTCCCAGCATACGGTTCCAAAACCGTCATTCATCGCACGTTATAGTTCGGTAATGGACGCCCAGTGATATCGCTGTCAGCCGTCGGATCTGGTGATCCTCATCTAACGGCTATCACGCTCTGAAGCTGCACGGGATTTAACGCAAGGAAATTGCACCCCTAGCCCACTGGCAATTGCCCCCGACGCCGTTTCAACCGTCGATTTCGTCTTGAGATCAGACGGCCCAGATTTAGTCATACGCCCACCATTGACCTCGTACCACCACGTCACCCTTTCCATATAGTCTGCCATACGTCCACCTGTCAATGTTCCACGTGTTTATCGTATTTTCCTCCGCCCTTTATATGTTTCGTTCATGAGTCAAATTCTAATGTTTACATTGAAAACTATCACCAGTCTACCCATCATCGCTTCACTGTGTTTTTCACCACCACCCTGCGTCGTTTCACCATTTCGCCAGTCTACACGACCGTTTCCTTTAACCCCACCATTATCCCCACTGTGTTCACCTTCCCGTGCATGGTTTTCTTTAACGAAGTTTGTGGATTTTGTAGGGTTACAACGATAAAGAATCATCATAATATGCAGCATCCATTACAAAAGCCGAGAACGCGTCAAAGGACCAGTTTTTCAGAGGAAAAAATTATGAAGAAAGTCCCGGGTAGCTGTTGTGACACGACATCCATTAAAGAAATAGGGTTATACTTTGGCAAACTTCCCAGGGACATTCAAGGCGCCAATTTCACAAATGAAAACATTAATGGAGCAGCAGAGGAGGATCAGTGGATGATTGAGGAATTCAGCGTTCGGCGTTGAATATTTTAAAGCTTAATTCAGAATTGGGAAGGCAGAGGGTACAATGCACAGAAAACAATTCCCTCAAGGTTTTATTTTAGCTGAATTTTCTCTCCAGGAAGGATAGACCGCCCATAACGTGTCTATTTCTCTACCGTGTTCCTGAAGAGATTTTCACCCAGAACATTTATTTCAAGAAGAAGATCACAGGGTACATACAGCATTACAAAACCATTCAGCAGTATGGGCGTGCACGTCTCCTCCATTTTGTTTTAATTATGCAATTAAATGTTCATCACCCACTTTCTTTATGAGTTATCTTTGTTTCCTATAAAAACCTCAACGAACAGATTATGAAGGGTTCCAGATTTTATCAGAAAATTATGCAGTGAAAGGCTTTTTGTAAACATTTTGTAAAACTTTGGTATGAATGCACAAAGCCCATAGGGTCTCAGTGAAGAGGAGTTCCATCTGTTAAAGAGGATTCTGGTCTTTGGTATTTCATAGTCTGTAACTTTCTCTTATGTGTTATTTTAATATATCATTTCATTTCATCCATGCTTCCTGTATCATGTTTTGGAATGCGAGTGGCTCACTGATTTTTGGTATGGATTCATCCTAGCTGATGCCCATGCTCGGATCAGTCAAGAGCTTTAAATATGGCTCATGCATGATATTATGTTCCATTATTCAGCTAACCATACTTCTGCTATATTAGTTGCTTTGGGGGGTGCCTTTAAAATGCTATTATCATGTATGGATTCTTAGATTGGTAAGCCCATGCATGGTGGTATTGTATATATGGGTATCAACTCAATGTTAACTAATATCCTCTCACTATATCTTTCACTACATACACCTTCTGATAATTTATGTCTGTGAAGTATTTCTGAATCGGCCCGCTTTGCAGTAAATTGTCTCCGAATTGTCTGTTGCTTTTGTATTAGGGTTCTGCATCTTGCCTCTGCAGTATCTCTTTTCCTGTGTCAGTTTCTGAGAGTTTGGTCCCATTCCATTTTATTTCCCTGTTTACATGAGATAGCATGTGAGCTGAAGTTGACAACTTCATACATTATATCATACGCTCCTTGCTATGCTAAGATTTCCTAGGCACTGGTCTATCCTAACTCTAGGCTGTCTCTAGGAGCGAAAACAGGTACACTGGAACTCCAACCGACAAGAGGTTAGAAACTTTTTCTTCTGGGGGTCTAGCAAAATACAGCCCGCACTGGCCCCATCATGGGTTTTGGAACCGTCATAGTACAAGGTCCAAACCTCATCTTGTGATTGCATAAGGCTGCCGAAGTACGTAGGAGATGTACTCGAGGTGGTGGCTTCTAGCAGTTCTTCTGTTGAGGCAGAGCGGTCATCAGTGGCTAATAAAAGTTCTGACTGGATGTCTTGGGTGACCGGAGATTGAGGGGTTTGATAGCAACTGAACATGGATTCTAAGAAACACACGCTGATTTCTTCTTGTGCGAAACTGATGGGTTCATTGGTTGTCTCCAGCTCAGACGTCGTGTGTTTCATGTAAGGTTCACTTTCGACCCGGATATGATTGTTCCTGCCCTTGTATGGGAGCCATAGGTGGGACCAATCGATGGAAAAGTATCCTTGTAGCTTGCTAGACCAATCCCAACTCAAGAGAAAACCGTAGGCTTCCGAGATATCCACGATTACTATGTCGATGCACCGATGCACACTGGAGTCTAACAAGAGGCGGATAAAAACATTATTCAATTCACCCACGGCGAGGACTTGGGATCTATCAAGCTGAATGATTTTGGTGTCGGTCTTTTCAGAACAAATATTTAGTTTCTTGAATATGGATAGGGGCATAACATTTGTGGATGCACCGGAGTCGACAAGGCAGTTGTGAACATTGAAGTTGAAGATCTCGAAAGACAGGAGAAAATGGGGGGTGGATCCTCAGGAATTTGCATTGACAGAATTCACGATGGACTAAGGGTTTGCAGCCTACTGAGCAAATGTGGAGCTCACGGGTTTGGATGCTGGCGGATTGGTGAAAGCTTTGAGAATAAGATCTCGCTAATTAGCTATCCGGGCGAGCTCATTGAGGGAAATGTTGGCCCGTGTTTTCTTCATATCTTCGATGATGTTATACCCAGAATCCGGGTGCGGGAGAGGGTCAGCAAAGGCATTCGGTGAACCTGATGATGATCTAGATTTTGGGTTTACTCGGGCAGAGGTTGGGCTAGAATTTTCGGGAGTTGCAGTTTGATTTTCTTTGTTTGGTGGCAAAATTTTCCTTAAGAAAGCTTTTCCCTTTTCTTCAAAGGACTATTCGGGGACCGGCCTTTGCTCATCAAGCTATAATTCCAAGAGGGTTTGGATTTAGGGTCGTTGGCCAAGTTTATTTCAATTGTAGGAGGGGGTCTTCCCCCACGGACCACCTCGAAGGCAAGGACAGTGGATCCCATATCCTCATCCGGGAGAGAGGCTTCCACGTTATCTGAAATAGCCTCGTTCTAAATCCCCCATGGTCTGATCTTCTAAAAGTTGATTTACCATGGCGGTCATGTTGTTGATCCACTGAGGACAAGTTTTCTCCGAGTGGGAGGCTTCAAAGGAGCAGAAATTATCCTTTCCAATTTCTTCAACATTGAGGCCGGCATTTGGGTTTGACGGAGGCCGGCTAACAGTGGGGTTATTCTTCCTAAAGAAAGGTTTATGGTTTTTGTATCTGAGGTGGAGTCATTATTTTTCCTCTTCAAATCAGAGACTTCGTTCGTTAACAGCTTGAGACACTTTGTGTTACTCTCGAAGTCGAAGGGGTCTTTGTCTTTGTCTCTGGACTTATGAGTTGAGGATTGGGTTCTTTTAGTGGCTGGATTTGGGTCATCTCGGCCATCATGATCAATGGCTCCTATGGACAGCATGTCATTTTCGACAGCAAGGGCGGTGGTGTAATTTGCTACTAGGGTAGCTCTGGCTTCGTGTTTTACGAACACGGCGATATCCTGAGGGAGAGCCCTTATGTAGTAATCAATGGTGATGGAATCAACCAGGGCCATGTCCGGAGGGAATTTGTTCAATATAGTGGCGAAGCGTTGATTGAATTATTTGACTTTCTCCTTCTTCTGGCATTTCAAAGTACTAAGCTCTATAAGGAGCATAGAAGGAGTCGTGTCTTCTGAAAACTTTTGGAGGAAGGTGCGGCAAAATTTCTCCCAAGAGGAATGGAAGCAACAGGGAGGGAACAGTACCATGTAGCCGCCTTATTTTCTAAGGTATGAGGAAAGAGTCGACATGCTACATCATCAGACTGCACTCTCATCATTTATAAGGCCAAGTATCAGTTACTTATGTGGTCTTCGGCCAGCGTACCCTTTTCGGGGTCGAACTTAGGGAGGTTATTCTCAAGGTATCAGGGCATGTCATGGAGGGGGTCATGGAGGCCTAAGGGAGACTGAGCCATCCAAGCCAACGGCTGCACATGCCTAGCCTGCTAGCAACACGGTATGTAGATATGTCCCATTTCATTCTCGGATTCACTTCCCATGCCAGATCCGGAGGCTTCGCCCTCATGGTGAGAGTGCATGTCTTGATTTCCTCCGTGGTTTCCCATATTCCTAATATTTCTCCAGTTATAAAGGAAGGGGAATTTGTTTTGGTTTCGGTTATGGTGGTGGTGGCCAGTATTTCGACCTTGTCCGCGACCTCTGTCCCCCCGGCCTCTCCCGGTTCCTCCTCCAGGCACTGGGTTATTTGCTTGATTGTTATCATTCAAAGGTTGGTCGGGTTGCGGGCCGGTGTCAGGTTGGGGTTCAGTAATTTCGGGGCCGCCTCCTTCAATCCCTCGAGGACTGTCAAGGGGCTCTGTTGAACTATGCTCAACTGCATCTGCATAATCTTCGAGCATAAGACCTATCAGCTGAGGTATGGAATTGACCAGGGCTCCCTAGCAAGTTTGATGAGCTCCAGGAGTTTATCGATTGGCCAGGGAACTGGTGGTCGAGACGTTTTGCAAGCCTTTGATGAGATCACGGGCGATCAGGTGCAGGGCCCTCAACTGGTCTGAGGTGACCTCATAATAGGGGGGTTCATCCTCTGGGGAATTTTTAGGGGCGGAGGACCAGTATTTTCATACAGGATCTCCCCCTGCGGGGTTTGCAACAGGATGTTACTTATGTGCTTGGAGCCTACCATCAACCCCTCCTTCTAGCGCCAAATTTGTTGGCCGGGCATTTCTTCCCGTCAACAAGTGCGTTGATCGAACTTCTCTCTGATGCCATTTCATTTGGTATTAACCGCATCATTATAAGGTTAGACTCACAACTTGTGGTATTACAACTTACTAGTGTTTATATTGTTAGAAATCCAACATTGAGTTGTTTGTTCCTAAGAGTTCGACTTTTGGAAAGACACTTTAATTGCATTCAATATCAACACATTTCCAGAAAATTGAACACATTGATTAATTCCTTAGCTAATCATGTTTTAGATAGACATTTGCAACACATGTAAAGATACATTCACATAATTGAATAGGATTGTGCAATAAACATAGGAAAATGTTCAAATCAAATAGATAGATAGTTATAGGTTTTTACAAAAATTTGTGCCCAAGACACATTGGTCATCTGACCTCAAAATGTATGAAAAATGTCAAAAGTAAACTAGTGATGCTCATCGTAACATGATATAGATCTAGCTATCATATCCAGTAACTGCATCCAGCAGTTAGGAATGCGTATAGTATGGCGTTGCAGCCGCATGGGTAACTCTTTGATCCGGCAATCCGGAATCCCTAAGGTCAACCCCTCTATGTGCTGCCTAAGCTTAGTCAGAGTCTCAACCATGTCTAAATCCTGAATGACTGCTCTCTCGACAGCCCTCTCTGCTGGCTCATCTGCTCCATGCTCTAGTTCCTCCATCGGTTGAACTCGACCAACATCTGCATTACATTAAAACTTTAGTTTATTCTTGGGAAAACATCAAAAATACAAAAACATTTTATAAACCTTATAAAAATCAAATTCATGGTCAAAACATTCTTATCTATTGCACCCCACTGAGCACCTTCTGGTAAGGCTAAGTCTGGATCTCCTTGGAAATCCACGCCTGCATATGCATACTCATCAATGGTGAAAACCTGTCGCCTGAACCAAACAAAGAACGTAGTCGAGAACACAATGGTCGATTGACCTGCATGCCTACCCATTAGTTCTACCCATCTCTGCATCCTCGGATCTCTAGGGTTAGACACACCCAGTGTCACATGCTGAGGCTGCATCAGTGGAATCCGCTCTAAGGCAAATGAAATGAGGATCGATCAATAACTGAAGTTATTCTTCCTTCCTCCCTTTGCCTTGTTCATTTGTTCCTTTATTTGGGAAAGTACAGATTCGGACCAGTTGAACATTGTTGGCTACATGCACTCTAGCGCATACTGCATATATCATATATTCGCTACATGTAGTGTAACGGTGCCGGAAAGTTTTGCAATTTGTGAAAATAATGGTTCTCAAAGGCAAATCTCTAACATCACATATGTTTATTTTCCCATCTTTGCTTGGCTCTGCCCTTGGATAGCAATACTGAAAAACATAATCTCTCACTGTCTCTCCTCCAAGAGCAGACCCTGAGAGGGAAATGGGCAAGCCTCTCCTCCACAAACTTGTGAGAAAGTATACATCCTCCACTCTAATGGGGACCACTTTGTTCCTAATGTGAAATGCCTCAATAGCCGGATCCCATACTCGAACTAGGAACTCCAAGAGTTCTATTTGTTGCCCCATTCCTGACAAGCAGAAGTACTTTAACAACCCGCAACCTCTTAGGGATCTCACTGTACCCGGATCATTTAGAGCAACCATATTTTGTTCTTCATGCTCTCTTTCTCTCCAAGTAATCGTCATTCTAGTTCGATGAAATCCTGAAACATAACCATAAGACTCATTAGACTCCTTTTAATGAAATTAGACAAATTTTGGGCATAGTGCAAGAATAAAAAATTGAAATTGCGTCCAACGCAGTCTTGAACAAGGGACAGTGCATTGCATATGCACCTAGGCTTTGGTTTAGGTGCTCCACAATGCACTTTTCGATGCTCAAGGTTGTATTGCCCTCTTTGGAAGTAGAATATACCCTAGAGGGACCAAATCCCTAAAAATTTGCAATGAAAGGAAGTAAATTGACTACTGAAAGAAAGAGAGGGTTCATGGCACTAACCTGGATCAAACGGCGATGAAAACCGTCCACAGAATCGATTACAAAGAAGTTCGGGGGAAAAAATAGGTTCATAGTTCTAAAATGAAAATAGTAACTTTTGAATGGTAAAAATGAATAGTAAAACTCTTTTTATTAGTCATTTGATTATTTTCAAATCATATTTATTGTTGTGACTATGTTTTATTATATTTTTGTCATGAAATGGGTATTTTTAATCCATTTCATATTGTTTTGAACAGATTTTCCAACTGATGAACAGATTAGTCATGCAGATTTATTTAAAGAATGATTTAACCACAAACCATACTTTTATCCTTATTTTTCGAGCTTTGTTAAAAATGAAAAAGGACTTGAAGCGCACTTTTATCCGTTTTTTCAATATTCTATAACAGCGAAAAATGAACCCTTGGGGTCTTCTTTTAGCTCTTTTCAGACTCCGATAATGTGAAAATATTGCCGAGCACTTGTCTTTTCGAGCTCGTAAAAGTAAATGAATTGATATCTACTCAGTATAAGTTTAACCCTTTTCCGGACTAAGATTATTTACGAAAACGGAATACCTTATTCAAACATGACTAAAGAGGTTCTCTCAGATATTATTTTACACTTTTTCGGATCTGAGCGACAACTTTACATAAAAATACTTATGGAGTTTTCTTTCATCCTCTTTTTCAAACTCTCTAAATATGAAAAGAGACCAAATTGTCACTGTCATTAGGCTCATTAAAACATAAAATAAAGACAGAATTGTGGATCATGGCAAAAATCGAGTTTCATTCATCGCTAGACTCGTTAAATTATTAAATAGCGATATATTGCTCGCCCGAAGGGTTGAATTATAGATCAAGCATATGTTATCCTCCTCAAGCTTGTTAAAAAATAAAGAGGGACTGGTCGAAAAATGAACGGGGAAAATTTGGGAAAGTGAACAGAACTTTTTACGGTAGCAGGTCTCACTTGAACATGACACTTCACTCCATCACCGTCACTATTTGGGTTGGGTAATATTCTTGACGGTTCATTCATACATATGGTTCATCATACCTTCACTTCGGTTTTAGGTCAATGCTACCAACTCATCTCAGTGTCGTCGATATGTTCAAGAGAATTCATCCAGTGAATACTCATACTTCTGCAATACTCATAAACCTTCATTCTCATAAAATTCATCTCTAAACATTGCTATATCAAGTCATACTTTGTCTCCGAAATTAGTAACTTTCGTTTCGCAATAAAGCGGCTTCCTGTCGACGACAAATCATCATCCAGGAAGTTCACTTAGAAACATCATATTCCAGTACCATGAGGCTTGTTACAGCATCGACAAGATCCTCGTTTCCAAACTTTTGACCGAAAGATTTTGTTTGTCGTTCGACATCAAATCATCTATTCACGCCTTAAGAAATGTACTGCAGTACCTTGAGGGCCATTAACATCAATGGTGGTTCTCTCGTGTTTGTTAACATCTCACATCATTGGTTGGTAATCAAACAATGTCTTACCATGTTCAACTACAAATCATATATTCGCATGGCTAGACTTGTACCTGAACGATCGAGTGAACGAGATAAGAAGACCCTAGATCTAGTTTCAGCCATCCGGGTTGCGATTTCAGGATTGTTCTACACATCATTTGTACGGTGACCTTACATACAGATCATCATCCGAACATGGGCCTATATCTGTAGGCATGTCTGTATTGGGCAACATTCCAATGTAGACGACTTTTTGCACTATGTACATGTTATTAGATAGTTTATGTGTTGAGCATGATAATGCCTTCCCTCAGCAATTTGTGATCAAGAGGATATATCATGATGTAATGTATTGTAAGATTGATGCAGGTCACCACTCCACTTCAGTTCTAGCCCATCACAGTGTAAAGCATCTCATTCAAAAAATATTGTTATTATTATTATGACTTCATGCTTTAGGGGTCAATCTGTTATAGGTCAATTTTGGCACCATTCCCAATGACCTGATTAAACTAGACATCAACCCCAGGACCAATGAATAGGGTCTATCCCCTATCATTTCAGTTGCTACATGCCCTAAGACAAAGAACAAGAACAAATCATCTATGACTTCCATTGCAAGGTTTCCAATATTTGAAGTAGATGTTATATCACCTATGAGCGCACCAACGCAGTTTCTCAAGGGGCTAACTGCTTTGCATATGCAGGCACCTCCATTCAAGGGTGCTCTGCAAAGCACTTCCGAACACTCAAGGGTGTGTTGGTCAAATTGGGAGCGAAATTCTCATTGTTCTGGAATCTCCACTTGGCTAGTGCCTTCTAGAAGAGTGCATATATGTCAAACTTCGAATCCATGTGTCCATTTGACACCTCTGAGCTTGGGAACATGTCTTGCCTATTATTAGAAATTCATTGATTGTGAAACTGCCTTCAGCTCATCTATAATTGAGCACAGATCTTAGTGCTTGAGAAGGAAGAAATTTTGTAGAGAAATGTTGTTGGATTCTCAATTGGGTGTTTGATTTGAGTGATATGTTGCTGGAGAGATGTTCACTGTGATGATGCTAGAGTTGGTGACAACAAATCAATCATTGGTTGTAACCTCCCCCTTCTATCCATTAATAAAGGTTGTTGCTTACTTTCCCACATATGTATCTATATAATCTTGTGTCTTTCATATTATGGATTCTTATCTGATGTATATGTTTCATGTTTCATTGATTTAACTGATTAACGTGAATAGCCATCTGTATATTACAATCTCTTTGTTGTTTAGTGTTCATACTTGCAGGAAATATTTTGGCAATCAAGCTTGGATTAGAGCTACAACAAGAGCGACAGAAGGAGAATAGAAAGTGCTTGAACTCCGAGTAGGTTTCTTGATCTATTTTGTGTGTCTATTTACTGTTAGGAAAAGTATCTACAAAGTCTTTAATATGTTGTTCTAAATGAGCACCACATTTAGGGAATATGTTTTATCCGTAATTCATAATTCTGCATAACAACAACTAGCACAACTGAGTTGAACTCACTTAACTGAGTTAAAATTATTACAACCTACATTAACTAATGCACCACTCCACTTTGAACTCTGTTACAACTAGAATTACCCTGCATGCCTCACCAACTACCTCTAACTTGAAATCCACTAACTAACTAAGTTTATAACTCTTAGATAACTATTACAAGTTATCATTGAGAATAGATTACAGTTTATTGTCCATCTGAATTAAGGGATAACTAAAATAGACATGTACCAAAATAACCATGTGGGCCCCACCCTATTGTAGGTGCTTAATGCACTAAGCATAGGTGCTTAATGTTGTTTCCGGATGCCAATTTCATTGTTTCCTATTGCAAACTTCAACAAGAAAAACCTCTTGAATACTCAAGGATTATGAAAGAAGGCCCCACAAGACAAAGCACTGGGATTACAAGGTTTGTTAAGAAACAAAGGTATGACTTAGACCATAAGCTTTGTTCTCTTCATGATAAAGGTAAATTCATTCTTTTTGGTAATCTTTTCTAAATTACTAACATTGTTGTGTCTAGCACTCTTAAATAATAAAGATTCTTGATTGGGTAATTCATCATTAGATAAATCTACCCTCCTCACATTTTGATTATTCTTGTGGAACCCTAAAGAGGTCATATGTAAAACCCTAACATAAGGGTATGTCGATAATATGTGAAACCCTAACCCACAGGGTTATTGATGAAGATGTTTTTTTTATGTTTAAAGTTTTGATGTTTGGGGTTTTGGTATGTTTATAAAAACCCTAATCGGTTAGAGTTGAATGGTGTTATATGAAATCCCAAACCCATGAGGTTTTAATAAATTAGAGTTTGTTGTGTTATGTGTTGAAACCCTAAGGTTTGGTAGGGATTATCAGCAAGACCCTTATTTAGATAATGTCCCGGGAATGAAACCCTAGACATATGTTTGTCCATCTAATCAAATGTATTAGATGTATGGATGTGTTTGTGTCATTGGGTTTGACTAACTTATGTTATTATGATATGCTTATGGAATCCTAGATATATGTGTTGACCTAATTATTGGTGGTCATAAGTCCTAGGGTTTGGAACTAAGCCTTAGTCGAAGTTTGATACTCTATGATGATAATATTTGTGAATTCTAAGGTTTTGTAACTAAACCTTAGTAGAAGTCCAATTCTCTTATATATGATGATGATTTACGAAAATAAATTGAAATTGAGTTGTGATTGGTTTTTATTGTTGAAGCTTAAAGGCTCATGTATGAAATATAAGGTTTGCATTAAATCCTAGTAGGAAGTCTAACATATAAATTATGAAAGTTGTTAGATGCATTGTTATACATCTGTCAATTGTTTCTAAGGTCTTTTATGTGAAAGAATTTGTCATATCATTAAAAGAGATATTGAAAATTGTTATCTAGGGTTTGTATCAAATCCTAGGCAAGAAGTTTGAAATATAGAAATATGTGTTTCTTGTTGAATGTTTGTTCTAAAGGACTTCTATCATTATATGATTTTAACATGGTTAACTTCATGCTTCTATAATTTTGGTTGTACCAGCTATCTTAGTTGTGCAAGTACATAATCTTCAAGATAGTGAAGATGTTTGTAAAGTAAAGCATGATGAAGGAAGATATATAAATAATGATGGTCAAGATGACTCTGATAAGAAGAATGGAAATCAAGAAAGATTCTTCAATGTCATAATAAGAAGAAATTTCCATAAGTTAAGAGGGAGGGCAAGTCATGGTCATGATAGATGCCTCGAAAGAAATTGGATTGTGCAAGCATGATTTGATTGAAGAATATGTATTTTCTTGTGAAGTAGGAAAGAAAACTATGAGTGAAATAATCTTTTGGAAGCCCTACTGGGATAAAAAGTGAAAAGAAACATCAAGTTATCTGAAAGACCCCAGAGGTTTGTATTTATTTATATACATTTGAAAAATTGTTACTAAATGGGGTTATGTTTGTACAGGTAATCTCTCGAAGGTTTGATAAGTTTGATTAGGAGAGATTTGTTTGATCAAGAAGGATTTGCTACCGGTTGGAATAATCGAGAGTGTTGAGGCTTTGTAAGTGACATTGTTGGAATGTATGATAGGGAGGGTGGCGTTGGTCATAGAAATATGACCTCAAATACGCACCTGGACCCTTGGGTTGATGGTTAGTAAGTAACATTGATGGTACCTAGAGAGGTTGAAAGCTTTAGTCCATCTTAGTCCCACCTGGGATAGATTGCCCTGATCAAAAATCTAGTCCAAGCATTGTTGTGCCTACAATGGATGAGAGACCTTGGATATATTGCCCTGGTCAGGAATCTAGTCCATGGCATTGTGGTGCCTAAAATTCTTCATAGTTCATATAATTTGAGATCTTCCTTTTACTTGTTATGAATACCTCCCTAGTTAAAAGGGAGTGTTGAAGAATGTAACTAGGTTCAGTCTTCATAAATGTATTTGAATCATTATCTATATACTATCAAAAGAATGAAAAAAAAATGTTATTATTATGACTTATTAAAGCATGGGTTTCATGCTTAGGTCATCATGTTTTTAGGTCAAAGTCCCCATTAAGGGCTTCTAGGATTTATTTTGAGTCGATCGAGTCATTGTACATATAAAGAGACCCTTCCTGGGCTTTTGAATCATGTAAAAAGGATTATTTTTAGTCAAAAATTAATGTCACCTCCACACCAAGTTGGCCTCAATCTTGGCGATTCGACTCCACCAAAAGCCTATATATAGAAGCAGTTTGAATTCATTTGGAGCACACTCACTCACAATAGTTCGATATCAAGAAGGACGCCAAAGAACGTGCGAAGGAAGAGAAGGAGGGCTAAAAGAAGTGTGAGGTTGGAGAAGAAGGAAGATTTTGTCAAAATAGAAGTTTTAAGCCATCTATCCCTCACATGTGTGGGCCATCTAGGGAGATCGAAGTTTTCGCTGCTACATCGAAGTTGTTGCTGCTAATTGATGCCAGTGGTTGCCAAATCGAAGTTGCTACTACTAAATCAAAGTTATTGTTGCCAAGTTTCGTTGCCTCAAGTAAAGGTGTTGTTCCAAGATCGAAGTCATTGCATAAGGATCGAAGTTGTTAGGTCGAAGATAAGTGTTGTCGCTGCTATTGCAAGGTCAAAATCCTGCATCAAAGATAGAGATGACTTGGTGTGGAGGAAGTCCTTGTCTAAGTCTAGAGTCTTGGATTATCTCAGGAAAACTATTGAAGGAAGAATTCTTGACTGGGTTTTCCCTAGAGTGGGGTTTTGCCCTAGCAGTCCACCTATATATGGTGTACTTGATCCTTGTGTAACTATTTTGTAATTGCTAGATGAATTAAGATAAAAGAACACAGATAATAAGATTATAAGAACATCACAAATGATTATCAAGGATAAGAAAATCTTTCTACCTTTCTAATTTTCTAACAAGATCGACTTGTCGATGACTACATTATCCTCCTCTGTGAACATCAAAGGGTATGATCCAATATATTATAATTGATCATCAATATCCACGGCTAGTCTCTCCTTAAAAAAGACCTCCAAAGAATTTGATCTCCTCCCTTTAGATGCCCGCGAAGCGAGTGAGTCTATCACGTGAATCAAATACAAATTCCCAAATTGTATTCATACTACAGCTTGGGAGGCATATTGTTGAAAAAATCTAAAGTTCTTATCCACACACTTGATCCATATAACACAGTTTTTAAGACGCCACACTTTTTCATGCATTCTTAAAATGTGTCTTTTCCTCTTTCCAACTCCAAAATCGATTGTTGTTAAGTCCTATTCGAGAGCCCGAGGCCAAAATCCATTGCATAACAGATACAAACCATAGTCTCTTCGATCTCATTTAATACTTGTTTTTGTATCAATTTCTTATTAGAGGTCTCATCCCCGCAGTTGATCCATATAGTGTAGCTTTTAAGATGCCACAATTCTTCCTGCGTTAAGTGTCTTTTCCTCTTTTCCAACTCCAAAATTGATTTTTGTCGAGTCATATTCGAGGCCAAAATCCAATGTATAATAGAAACAAGCCATAGTCTTTGATCTTTAATTTCTTGTTTTTATCAATTTGCACCTTACTAAAAGTTCTCTCTTTACCTTTCATTGAGTATTGTTTATTACAAAAATCATAATCACCATTTACTTTCGTAACCACATAGATGCTTAGAAAACAATCTTAGTCCTTATTAGATGCTTAGAGCTCAATGCTTAGAAAACAAGCCTAGTCCTTATTTAGGAAGGAGGATTTTCTATCAATAACACATGCTTTCACTCCATGGAATAGAGTAATTAGAAATATATACTTGAAACTTCACTGGAATTAGGTTCAACGTTCTTAACTAGAACTAATTTTTATTGTCATTCAAGTGTTTAATTCATGGATTTTTGCCTTTTTATCCTTTCAAAGGCATTAATCAAACAGTAAGCCCTCCAATCAATTGTTAATTCTATGCATATTTTAAATTCTATGTATATTTTATAGCTTTCTTTAAGTACAGAATGCACAATTAGTAGCCCAATAAAGACGTAATTCTATGTATATTTTAAGTTAATTCTATGTATATTTTATAGCTTTCTTTAAGTACAGAATGCACAATTAGTAGCCAAATAATAATGTAATTCTATAAAGAATGCACAATTAGTAGCCAAATAATAATGTAATTCTAGAATGCACAATTAGTAGCCAAATAATAATGTAATTCTATGTATATTTTATAGCTTTCTTTAAGTACAGAATGCACAATTAGTAGCCCAATAAAGATGTAACTGGCATTGCAAATAAAAGCATGCATGACACAATTGAGGTAATAATTTTCACATGTAATAAAAGGAAGTTATATCAACTAATCTGCATGTGCATTCTCAATGAACATACATAGAATAGGTATTTGTGCTGCCCATGAAAAAGTTGTCCTGCATAAGGATTGCAATATTATGTGAAAACATAGATTAGCATATAGACAAGCCACTGGCCCTTGTTTAAGCACTTTTCAAATTACAAATTATATTGAGCAGATTTACGTATCACGTCAAGAAATTGCAATATTATGTGAAAACATAGATTAGCATATAGACAAGCCATTGGCCCTTGTTTAAGCAATTTTCAAATTACAAATTATATTGAGCAGATTTACGTATCACGTCAAGAAAGTTGTTCTGCCACTTAGCCTTGTAGTGTGGTATTATTTGTGATGCACAAGCCACTGGCCCTTGTTTAAGCACTTTTCAAATTACAAATTATATTGAGCAGATTTACGTATCACGTCAAGAAATTGCAATATTATGTGAAAACATAGATTAGCATATAGACAAGCCATTGGCCCTTGTTTAAGCAATTTTCAAATTACAAATTATATTGAGCAGATTTACGTATCACGTCAAGAAAGTTGTTCTGCCACTTAGCCTTGTAGTGTGGCATTATTTGTGATGCATTCCATGACTGCTAATGAAAGTATACTTCATTTCCATAAACAAAATATTGTAACTATGAATTTTTTTATACAAATCATGCAGTCAAGGACAAATATGCCAAAAATTATGTGAGCATCATAGCTTAGATTATTTAGAATGGTGAGAATTTGGACGCATATGCCAAAAATTATGTGAGAACTCTAGCTTAGATTATTTGGAATAGTTAGGATGTACATAATTACAAATGCATCACATTTCATTTAATCAGTACACATATATCAAGATGGTTGCATCGAGGAACAAGAGAAGGGTCCAAACACGGTTCGCCCTCTTACATGAAGGAGAGCTAACATGTTGATCTTGGCTACAACAGCAACAATTTATGCTAAAAAATGGTGATCTTGGTTTTGAAATATGTAAACATATCCTTGCCACCAACTTTAGGATTACACCTTTCATCACCAACCTTTTCTTGCAAAGGATGGAACCCAACCCACTCTCCATGGAAAAAGTCCAAACTGCCTATGCAACAATATTCCATACTTCACAATCCACATAATCCAAATTGGATATTGATTCAGTATTGTTATATCCTCTTCGGAATACCTGAAAAGGGGAATTTAAAAGTTTTTGCCACACCATATTACAAAAGCCATTGACCTTGATATAACATATGCATTTGCAATAGCCTAAATGCAATGACAAACAAGTACATCACAACATGCCTGCTCAATCATGGTCCACACAACCTCATTTCACTGCCAAAAAAGTCCCTTCAGAAACCTTATCCATCATACCAAGCCCTCCCTCTTTTTGGGCAAAGCCGATCCAAGAAACCACAAAAACCCTCAATTCCCACCAAGATTGCTACAAAGAAACATCAAAGAACTTAAATTTCCTTGTAACCTATTATAGAACAAGATGAATGAAGCACAAAATACAAGGGCAAAGCCGATCCAAGAAATCACAAAAACCCTCAATTCCCACCAAGATTGTTACAAAGAAACATCAAAGAACTTAAATTTCCTTGTAACCTATTATAGAACAAGATGAATGAAGCACAAAATACGTAAACTAGTAATGAAGATTTGTAAGCAAAGATTATTCCAACATTATAGGAAAAGTCCAAAGCAACCCATCTTTGAAGCTTCCTTTAAGGTTTCTGCAAAACCTAGTTCCAATACACTTCCTTAATAACAAGCAAATGTGACTTGGTTGATTACCTTATATTTAAAATTTCACATTAACCCAATCAAGAAAATTTGTACTATAATAACAACCCCAACAGAAATATTGACGCAGCAAATTTTGCCTTCTCCATATATGCAAGATAGCTCCAAACTCAGGGTTGAATCATCAATTAGCATTTTACTTATTCCTCGTTGTGAGGAAGAGGGCTACCTTGATTTTGACCTTGCACTTGAACGGGGTCAAGAAAGTAATCCTAGGAAATCGACTAGGATGACAAAAATGGGGACTAAAAATCTAATGCATAATTGATTTAAGAATCACTTTACAGAACTATCCATTAACACAAAGCCTATTAGAGCATTAAAAAGAAAATTTTCCCTGCTCTAGTAAAAAATCGCAAATCCTAGCCATGAGGAATATTGAGAATGAATCCCAATTAATTTTACAATACACCTTGTCAAAATCAACCTTCAAGAAAATAACCTCTTGGCTAGTTTTCCCTCACCCATTCAAGACTTCACCAAACTATAATATTATCACCTAGAATGAAATAATCCTTAATAAACCTTGTTTTCTCCAGCCAAATAATCAAGTGCTCCAATTTTTTATGCGAGTAAAATTACAGCTTTAACTAGCAATTTGTGAGACATTAAACAAAGTAATGCAATGCCCACTACTGGTTGTGTCCTTCGGTGGCCTTTAGAAATCATTTATATGAAGCTTGCATTTACTTGCTTACCCACAATGCATACTTTCAAAGCCTCTTGCCACATCATCACCACCAATCACTAACCAAAGGGCCAAACAAAACTCTTGCAAGGTAAGCCATCTAGACCTAATGGTTTTCCTCAGCCATGTCTCTTAGAGCTTGAATCAAATCATATTGTCCAATAGTCAAGATAAAAAAGACTACTCACTTTCATATCTCAGCAAAGCAATTTCATTGACATACTGTGTCACAATAAGAAAATCCACATAACGAATGCACAAATGCTGAAAATGTGCAAAACTAATGTATACTATGTTTAGGGCATCAATCAAACCCCTTTTTGTGTCTTCATGTTTGAGAATCATTTCAAAAACTTGCCTATAATTAGAGTGTTCATTACATTTTTATATAGCATCATATAGCCTCAACACAATTGATCAATGCCTTTCATCCTAGCTGCCACTTCTATACATTCCTCAAAACCATAAAGTAGTTGTTCAATATTCCCAACACAGTAAAGGATCTCTTATTCCTTCAGACCAGACTTGGCTGATGTTTCAGATGACTCTTCTTGGCTCTACAACTCTCTGCAATCATAGACCACCAAGTCTTTGAGAAACTTGTTTGTCTATGGACAATAGCCTCACAGCATACAATCCAGCCCAAGTTACCCTCCAGCATAAGTATATGATTCCATACAAGTGAAACTGCTCCAAGTACTCCTGGGACACCAAAAGCAAAACATTTAGCTTACCAGGCAAGGCTGAGACAAAGCTAGCGGCCCCTCTATGTTAGCAGTGAATTGTATTTGTTTGTTAGAAGAAGACAAACCACTGACTTCAAACTCTGCTCTAAGGAATTAATACTATGAATGCTCAACGCATGTAAATGACCTTTTTCAGACAGATTCAGAAGGCCAAGGCATGTTGGTCTTGTGTAATGATGGCCAAGTTTGCATTATTTGTCAGTAATAAGATGAAGCACTGTTGCATTTGATGTTTATACCCATATGCATAACAAAAGGGAATTTGAAAACAGCTTTCAAGGAAGGAACTTACAAGTCCGACTTTGGTACAAAAAAAAAAAAGCAAATTGCTCCAAAACTATGGCTGCTCCTCATCCCTTGAAACACTTTTATGTCTTTGGTTATATTTAAAGGAACCAGATTCTAGAGTTTATGGTTGATGATCAAGGTATTTTAAGATACAGAAGTACCGTACGGGAAAAATATGGTTTTAATGGCAAAAAATTTCGCTTAAACGTCAGGCCATTTTAGCTCTGTGTTGGCTGCAAAACCTTAGGATTGTGCTTTTATGTAAATTTAGATATTTTCCAACTACTCTAGAATTTCATTATTAGTAATTTACAATATGCAGAGTACAATGAACTTATCATGGTCAGTAAACTGCTGCTTCCAACTATTGACAGCAGGCTCCCAATTGGCCACTAGGATTTTTAAGTATGGCGCAATTACAATATTATAGGTAATTGCGCCATACTTAAAAATCCTAGTGGCCAATTGGGAATTCTGCCAACTCAGGAAGAGTTATCTCTAGGCTGTATTAGACTTAACTTTTTGGGTGTTTTATTAATAAATAGGTCTTCACATGCACCTGTAATACAGGCATCCCATAGAAAGCTCACAAACGATTTTGTGCCATTGTTTAAACCCTTTTTGAACTTGTATGGCAGGGAAGTTTGCAGTCTTAAGCTCAGATAACCTGTGTTGGAAGACTTCTATCCTCCAGTTTGTGTTCTTCACACCATTTACATTTTAGATATATCGCTAGAACAGGTGTGCACACCTTCAGATGAACTGCATAGTGTCTCTTCAGTGCATGGTCTATAATGTGGCACATAAAAGTCATTCTTGAGATATGGCACTGGCAAAAGAAATGTTGGCCTGTGTTTTTTCAGGTATGGTTGGATATATATAGGGTTCTCGGCCTCAGACTACAGAACTTTATACCTCTTTTTGTTCTAGGTGATTCTGTTTTCAATAACTGATTCTGTACTTCAATTAATTTTGTATCAGTGCATGACTCAGGTTTGAAATCAAGAGTTGATATTAAGAACACTGAGTGATCAGATTTCAAACGTTATGGCATAGTATTTTATCATCATTAAAGAGCTAAAGCATCACCAACTTAGAACCTACCTTGCTCCCCACACCCCCCCCCCCCCCCAAACCCCATTGATACCCAAATAAGCACTTGAATTCGTCAGCCAGTCCACTTGTCAGACTGTACTTCACCAGTTGATTTTAATAATTTATTTAATACGAATTGATCTTCTTGACATCCACAGTTAATATTTAGAACAGTGCAAGGGACCATAGCATCATTAAAGGTTAGTATATCAGTGAAATAGAACCTATCTTGCCTCCCTGCCCCTTGACTGCTGAGAAAGCACCCAACTACATACTTGAGTTCATCAGTCCATATATTTGTAATAATGTACTCTAATGTAATGTAAGCATAGCCACCTACATTTAGACAAAAAAAATCAATTTTAGAAATCTGGGAATGAGATTCCAGAATGCAAAGATAACTTTCGAGAAAGATAGCCTCACTATATGAGATCCTCATTAGGTGCAATATCAATCATGTAAACCAACTCTTCTTATTCATATGTTAAGTGAATAATGCAACCTTTTATCATATCCAACGAAAATATGATTTGAACCAAGGTTGACTACCTACAAACGGTATGCCTCACAGCAAACAGCCGACTTAGTATCTTCAGTATATACTCAGAAAACAACAAACTATAAAATTTCATTGATTGCTACATTTTCTGAAACATGAAATCATACTCCACTCCAGGTGGCCATTGTTTTCAACTTTCATACTAATAACGAAACAGTCTTTCAATTAGCAACAGATTAGTTTTGATATTATTTCAAGGGCAGAATCCAATATTCAATGCATCAGATGAGTATAATCATTTATACACAACATAAAAACCACACTAATGAAAACCCACGATTTTTCCAGTGACCCCAGCAATTGTGTTCACGACAGAAATGTAAGACTGGACACATAAGAAAGCAAACTCAAAAGTTAAAAAGACAGAGAGAACAATAGCAACCAACATGATACTAAAATGCTACTGCATTTTGATCCCTGCCCTCAAAGAGTCCAGAACTGAAAGTTCATAGCATACTCACAAGATAAATCATGAGTGAAAGAAAACTGTACCTAATTATCATACTCATGAAACCTCCATGGAAAATGCAATTTTGTGCACCAGAGCCAAAATATATGATTCTCTATGATAAGCATAAAAACAAAGAAAGAACAGATGGTGTACACTTGTCTTTGCATGTAAAGACATCAAAGAAACATTAAATAAGCATCCTACAAATGCTCTCTGGATTTATCTAGATTCTAAACCAACATATTCTACGTTAGACATAATTGTATCCTTCAGTTAAACAACGTAAAAAGTCCTCCAGGATACCTACTCAACAAGATCTCGGCACCAAATGAGGAACCTTGTCAATGTAGTTTTGGGAGCACGTTTCCAGGGTAAATACTAAATATCAATTTGTAGAGCTAAGGCACACCACGATCAATGGCAGAAACTGCTTGCACACTTGAAATGGATTTGCCACTAAAGACATTTACTTCCACAGTTGAACAGGAGACCTCAAATATTAACAGCCATACCCCACAAAAAAGCAGATACCTTTAAAGTTAGGTAGAATTCACCAAACAGCCTCGACATTAGAGATGACCATTTTAGAGTGAAATGAATATGAAGGTCTTGGACCCTATGTCACACAGTTCAGGTTGGAATTCGAGTTCGGCAACGATTAAGTTCGATTCAAATTCGAATTTTCGGATGAGGTTCGCATGAGGTTCGGCATTAAGTTCGACTATACATATTTTTCAGCATATATATATATATATATATATATATGACATAAAATAATAAAAAATCAAAATCAATCAATAAAGTTATATGAATAGCAGTGAGCACCCATGAGTCAGAAATCACGACCACTATTCACTTCACGCTCCGAGTGGCGGGGACAAGCAGCGTCTATAAATTGAATTCAGGAAATTGCAGAGAATACAACACACAACGACAACACTGAGCACAATAGAGCGAGTACACTCAGACTGAAGTTGGCTTGTGAAAATCTATCGACAACCATGGTAAATAAAAACAAACCAGTGGCCACTGCCGGAAACTAATTGGCGGGAAGCAGAACAAGAGAAAACCATGTGCTACCCATGGTTTTTCTCATAAACCTTAAAAAAACTGACAAAAACTGCCGAACTCTAACCTCTAACCCCAAAAAAATTTTACAAATTTATAAAATTCAGCTTCAGGTTCGTCATTAGGTTCGCCTTCAGGTTCAAATTTTTTGAGGTTTGAATTCGTTGAGGTTCGAATTTGAGGTTCGATTATCAGGTTCACCGAACCTGAACGAATTTGAATTTTTTTTTGGGTTTGCCGAATTTCAAACCTCAAGGTTCAGATTCGGCGAACCCTGTGACATAGCTTGAACCTATGTTGCAGGAAACAGCCCCCAAGCTAGCATACCCATACTGGAAATGTGCCAAAATGCTACCGAAACACAGCCGAAATGTCTTTATGGAACTCCTAATTTGGAAATGCCGCCGAAACATTTCAGCAGAATTTTGGGCCAAGTCTGCCCCATTTCTGTGACTGATTTTGATTGTTCGGGCTCACTCAAGCACCCAAGGAGTGCGTGAGGCCCTTCTATGGCTGAGAGAAAGAAATTAATCTACCACTAAAATTTATCTCTAATCACTCCACAAGCTAACTTATCTCTAATCAATCCACGTTCTAGTTTTACTGAACAAGCACATTGTTCTATTTCTTTTAATGAGGATGAGAATGAGGATTATTAAGATATGTAATTGTACTTATCTTTAGCTCATCTTTTATTTTAATTTCAGCACACAGACCCACATATAAAGGCTGATTTTGGATGTATAGCCTCATGTATAAAGGCTGATTTTGGAACCTTGGACGTATAGCCTCATCAATGAAGGATAATTTTTGGATTCTGCATCATGTAATCATCTTTGAGAATTAATAGAGACTGTATTTCCCTTCTAAATGTCATTTATGTGTCATTCTTTTTTTTTCTTGCAAGATGTGTTATTAACTTATTTGTAAAAAAAATTGCATACAACTACACACACACACACATATATATCACATTTTCAGCTGTCCCCATTTCGGAAAATTCCAGATAATTCCATGTTTCATGCAAGTTAGTCTAGTCTTGAATGATCTATTACATGCTGTACTAATACAGGAAGAAAGTAACCACTAGTTCAGTCTCATAATTCATTTAGTTCTTCAACCACAAGTCTGTCTGTAACTGTCCATATATGTGTGTGCACTGCATGCACACGTGTGCAGGAAAGGTAACAACTAGTTCAAACTCCTTCAGGCAGGACTATTGTTCATATATATATGTGTGTGTGTGTGTGTGTGTGTGTGTGGCGGGGGGAGGGGGCAACGAGAGATCAGAAGTTGGCTATCTAAGTCTATAAGGCATGTACAATAAATAGGTTACTCTAAAAAGTACACCTATAATTACACATGGTGAGCCAAAGCACATATATTAAGTGCAATAAAAGACAGCTGTACAGGAGTCAAATATAGATACATCGGAATTGTTTAACATGTATAGAGATTGGTCTTACTCTGACTCATTTCCTGCTACTTCTAGTGAGCAGGCAAAGCATGAGAGGTAATACTTAATTGTTTTATGTCCATGAACATGCGGTTAACACTGATTAATCAGCTAATATAATCCAATTTATTAAGCATTGACATTAATTGGGGCAAGACATCTTTGTGCACTTCAAAGTTCAAACCCCAGAACCAAACCGTTGACGAAACCAGTAAACCCCTGAACTGGGAACTGGTTGGAACGAGTAAAAAAAACAGACCAAAAAACCAGTTGACCAAAAAGTACATACAATATTTAAATTTTAAATAAAAACATATATATTCATGTACATCCATATGAATCCAAACCATTTATGCATAAATATTAAATACGCAAGAGTTGTCATTTATATAGCATGAAAGGGTGCATATAACCAAAATAGCACCAAGTGCAATCCATCTCTAAACCAAAAATACATCAACAAACAAGCTCATGATGACCTCTAGCATCCAAAAAAATCCCTGAACTGGGAACTGGTTAAAACCAGTAAAAAACACAGACCAAAAAACCAGTTGGCCAAAAAGTACATAGAATATTCAAATTTTAAAGAAAAACATATATATTCATGTGCATCCATATGAATCCAAACTATTTATACATGAATACACAAGAGCTCTCATTTATATAGCATAAAAGGGTGCATATAAGTTTATAACCAAAATAGCACCAAGTGCAATCCATCTCTAAACCAAAAATACATCAACCAACAGGCTCAAGATGACCTCTAGCATCCAAAAAAAGAAAATCATGCTACAACAAATACCTGCATATCATCAAAATCATTGCTTATATTGGGATCTCCATCATCAATATCAACAGCTAAGCATTAAAATAAGATAGAAAAAAATTAACATTTTAAGTCAAAATTTTGTTTGACTATGGGCACATTTTTACTAGGGTCATAACAGAGGAGATCAACAATCAATGCCAGTAACATCAAGGTACATAGAGGGCATGATGCTCTTGATTAAATGCCAGTTCCATACCCTCGTACATGACAAAATTCAATGAAAACGTTGCAATCCCCCAAATCCTGAAATCTTAAAAACTATTAAGTCTGCTGAATTTTGAGTGGGATCTAAAATTCTACTTTCTCCATGGAAAATCCAATGAGGTCGGGACCACTCTCAAGCATCCTAAAACAATTAATGGTAATGCTAAAATTTCAGTAAAAGGATGAATTTAATATTACCATTAATTGCATAGCAATAGTGGGGCCAGTCTTAACATTACACCATTAATTGCATCGCAATTGTAGGACCATTCTTGACATTACCATTTATTGCATAGCAATAATAGGGCCCTAGGCTTGAAAATTAGGCAGCCCCACTAGAATTTAAATATAAAAATTAAAAAATTAAAAATAAAAATAAAAATCAAATTTACATTTGAAATGTCCTTGGTTGCATTGTACGGAACCAGCCAGTTCAGTACCAAACCAGCCTTTTCCAATTCCAACCCTCTAATCGAATCAGTTTGGGGATCAAACTGGTCAGTTCCACTGGTTCCAATAATAACACTGGTTGTACTATAATCATCTTTCATGCGAAATATGAAGATATGTGTTTGCTGTCCCAAATTGTTTTGCAGATCTGATTTTTGGGTGAATTTGTTACTCATTTATTACATTGATTTAACCGACAGCCATATTATTGCCACACTGGTTTAACAAGCTTAATTTGCATTTTTCAGATGTGATTTTGAGGGTTAGATCTCGCTCTAAAGCCTATTGAAATGACTTAACAATTACGTATATAGGGTTTCTACACTCTCTATATTGCCTATGATGATTTGTCGTTGCAGATCTAAACTTTATAGCATCTCTGGAAAAATAGGATTCAGCTTAGGGCTGAGACATTATTAGCTATGTGATTTTGCGAGGTAAATTTTTTCACCAGCACACAATACTTCAATAAATCGCATCCCTTTCCTATAACTCTGAAAAGAAAATTGACAGCAAACTTGCTGATCACTAGCAATTTGCAAAAGAAACATTGACTGTTTAACAAATTAACAGTAGAGCACCCCCTTGTTTTTATAGAAGTGGAGCTTTAAAATAAATGTCAACTAGTGCACACCCTAGACAAGCAAGACCCTAACCCTAGGTGCCTTAAATAGCATGTCCAGCATGCATGAATGCATGCACCTCAATCCTCAAGTCCACTGTGCGCTCCTAGGTATCAAAAGCACAAAGCAGAACTTTATGTCCTAGGTATCAGTGCTTTTCCTAGAATTAGAGTTCTAATTTAGGAACAGCACTTAAAGTCAAAAATAACAATTTATATGGCTGCCACATGCATGCCTGCACCTTCACTGCTGGTCCAGCTGGAAGCTTAAAAAAACAGTGTTCCACCTTTTAGATTTTTCTACTACTGCACCCTCATCCACAGACCATCATGCTGCACTGAAACCAATGCTGTGCAGATCTGTTGAATGCACCATGCAGCTATGAAGGAGAACAATAACTAAGCAACAGGTAAAACTCAAAAAAGGCACAGTTCTGCTGAATGTGTCATGCTGTTGTGAAGGAGAACAGTAACCAAGCAAAAGGTAAAACTAACAGAAGTGAAGACATTTTCACATTGAATCTTCAGAATTTTGGTGTTTGGTTCATTTGGTTTTGTGTGCTCAGAATTTAAGATGGCTAGCACAATGCTAGAATTTAGAAATAAATTTCATGGTAAAAATTTTACGTGGATACAGAAAATCACAACTATTTTTTAGTACAAATTCTAGCTGGCATAAGAAAAAAAAGTAGGGAGCCCCATTAACGAGGAAGCCCATGCCAAAATTGATGCAAAAAAACAAAATGTAATGATGCTCATAAAGCTATCAATGACTAACAACATGTTAACTGAAGCAGAAAATAATGTGCCTGTGTTTGCATCTGGCATCAACTGCGAGAAATGCCTGAAACATATGATAAAGATTGGGACTTTCAATCTCAAAAGCAAGTTATTTTCAGTTCAAATAAAAGAACGAGACTCCCTTGGGAACATCTCCTAAATCTCCTAGGATCATTCATGTAAACCAAATTTATATACATGATTGATTTCACTCACAGCCTTCAATTGTAACACATAAAACTCCATGGACTCAACTTCTCTCTTCTTGTATTCATCAAAACTTGTCTAATGCTTCTTGCACAACCCATACGATTCCCAATTCAAACTACATTGAAGCCTTGGAAAATACAATATGCAATATGTTCTTTCACTCACCTACACATGCTCTCATTTAATTTGCATAAAACTTATTCAAATGCAAATTCCAATTCATGAACAACACTAGTAGGTGGAAGATCTATGTGCACATGCAATCAAAAGCAAAGGTAGGTTGAGTCTTCTCGTACTAGCAGGTCAATTGCTTTTAAGCTCAATCTTTGTCACCGCACTCATAAGTCATCTATGCTTTCTTCAAGGGAAAAAAGGCATAGAGGCTTTCTTCTAGCAATATGATATGGGACCTTCTCATATCTCTCTTACAAAATTAGCTACAAATAAATCCAAAGATACTATAGAATCAAATGCTCCATATGGTTGCATTATTTTTCATTGATATATAGGTTGTCATTCATATTAACAAGTAGGAAGATATTCACTGTAAACACTCCATATCCAAGCATCGATCTCTCCAGCTTTCTTCAACTTTGCAAATAAAAAAGATCTTTCCTATCTGAAAAACACTTTTTTCCTTTGATCATAAACCATGTACAATTACACAACTTAACGGTTGTATCAGACACACAAACATTCAACAACCCCCTTGGAGTTAAGTTACATTGTGTTGAAATGGCACCAAAAAATGGCACCCAAAGTGGGCTTCTGATTTAATTTTCCCTTAATTAAATTGGAAGAGAAATTGTAATTTCATCTCTTGACAACTTGTATTAGTTAACTAAGTCAGAATGACTAAGTTAGCTTAGGAAATTTGAGTTGAGGGTCTAAGAGGATGCATGTAGAGTTCTCCCATGATTTAAGGGGGTCCAGTTACAGTTATTTGTGAGTTGTAATTAGTTAACTCAAGAAATTGAGTTCAAATCAATTTAACTAGTTCTAACTGAGTGATGAGCTGAGAGGTCAATTGAATTAAATCTGATTTAATTCACAAGCATTGATCAATCAGGTAACTGATAATTTGCTATAAATAGTTGTTGCATATCAGTTCTAACGAAGGCTCAATTGAGACTGAGGTTAAAGACAACTTAACGGTTGTATCAGACACACAAACATTCAACAACCCCCCTGGACGTAAGTTATATTGTGTTGAAATGGCACCAAAAAATGGCACCCAAAGTGGGGCTTCTGATTTAATTTTACCTTAATTAAATTGGAAGAGAAATTGTAATTTCATCTCTTGACAACTTGTATTAGTTAACTAAGTCAGAATGACTAAGTTAGCTTAGGATATTTGAGTTGATGGTCTAAGAGGATGCATGTAGAGTTCTCCCATGATTTAAGGGGGTCCAGTTACAGTTATTTGTGAGTTGTAATTAGTTAACTCAAGAAATTGAGTTCAAATCAGTTTAACTAGTTCTAACTGAATGATGAACTAGTGAGAGGTCAATTGAATTAAATCTAATTTAATTCACAAGCAGTGATCAATCAAGTAACTGATAATTTGCTATAAATAGTTGTTGCATGTCAATTCTAAGGAAGGCTCGGTTGAGACTGAGGTTAAAGGGATGATAACTATCAGTTGTATAATTAAAAAATTGTACAAGCCAGTTATAGAGTCAGTTGGAGGCCTAGGAAGGATTGCGCGATCAAACCAAGGGATTTTCCTATTTAATGGGGATTTAATTCCTCAAGGAATACGTGAGCAAGGAAGGTTGAGCAGAGGCAGAGAATTGGCTAAGTGTTTGTCCGATTTTGCCTAGATCAAAGTGAGACAGTTGGCAGAGTGCAGGAGTTTCTCTTGAGAGAGAAAGCATTGTATTGTTTCATGATCATTGACTTTATACAATATACAGATAGCGGGGTTTTAGGCAGTGTGCTTTCCCCAGATACATCTTGTGTTGTGTGATTGATTATTTCTTTCTCTTACTTGTTAGTGATTGTGTGATCGTGTTTTGTTTCCACAAATTGTAGAAGATTTTCGTATCTTGTTTTAGTACATTATAAGACCGGATTGAATCCCGTTGTTAGATTTTCTACATAGTATCAAAGTGCCAAGAATCACAATAAGAAGAGAAGAACAGAGTTTGTTTTGATCATGTTCAAATTTGCAAATTTATTCTTCGGTATCCAGCAACAAATCAAGATGTCTTTCAATGGCTTGAGACTCGAATATGCACTAGAGGGAAATTTGAATTATATTGCATGGAAGGACAGGATGGAGGCAATGTTGGAGGACAACGGACTGAAGGCTTTCATAGATATTGATGTCCCAGAACCCGCAGCAACAAATGCTCAACTTCTTGATGCATGGAAGAAGAATGTAGCAAAGGCAAGAAGGATCTTGTTAGAGGGAGTTTGAGATCATATTGTCTCGAGTCTCCACGGGAAGGCGACTCCATATGCAATGTGGAAATCCTTGACAAATCTGTATCAGAATAGCAGCAACCACAGGAAGTTGGCGCGGAAAGACAAGCTCAGGAAGATCAAAATGGAGAAGGGAGACATGATCCAAAAATACTTGACAAAGTTCACCAAGTGTCGAGATGAGCATGGAAGCGTTGGGATCATTGTTGCCTTGGATGATTTGGTGAGCATAGCTCTTCTAGGCCTTCCCAAGAGTTGGCATAGCTACCAAGACTCTGTTAACGGGAGGGAGAAGATGCCAAATTGGGAGCGACTATGGCTCGATTTGGCACCATAAGAAATTTGATGGAGCACAAGAGATGGATCCTCATCAAACACTGATGCTGAGGAGAACTGTGCCTTGGCTGGCAAAGCGAAGAAAGGAAAAGGGAAGGCGTCCCATTCCAAATCTAAGACCGACAAGGCATGCAAGAAGCAAGACTTGTCAAAGGTAAAATGTTTCAACTGTCATGAGCATGGACACTATGCCACAAACTGTCCACAAAAGAAGAACAACAAGAAGGCCTCAGGAGGAGGAGCAGGTGAAGCATTGGCTTCACAGTTCGAGTTGGACTTCACCCTCATCGCATGCATGGTGTCATCGGTGATGGGATCTGTGTGGTACTTGGATAGTGGAGCTTCATTCCACATGATCGACAACAAAGAATTCTTCAGCAGCTTGGAGGAGAAGGATCTCTAAATGCACATCGAGATGGGTGATGACGAGAGGTATAGCGCTACTAATATTGGTACAGTTACCTTTCAGAGAGAGTCAAGTAAACCCCTCGTACTAAAATATGGCATGCATGTACCTGGTTTAAAGAAGAAATTGGTTTTTGTTGCTATGTTGGAAGATCGTGGATATGATGTGATTTTCAATGAAGGAAAGGCGTTCCTTCATCACAAAGCCATAGGACAGGTGAAAAAGATTGGGGTTCAAGTGAAGAACCTCTACAACTTGATGTAGATGACTGCGCAGCATTGAGCAGTAAAGCAGAGAAGGTAGAGAGTTGAGACATCGGTGAGTTATGGCACAAGAGGTTGGGCCATCTACACCACGACGCTTTGAGGATCACGCAGCATATTTCTACAGGGCTTCTAAAGGGTGCACTTACGCAGAGACACATGCAAAGGGTGCACACTGGGGAAGTATACCAAAGCCACCTATCACGATAAGGAAAGTCGAGCAGATTCTGAGGAAGTTCCACATGGAGGGCAGCGAATCCAAGGAGACTCCTCTTGTAGGAAACTAGAGGAAGGAGGATGCTACTTCGGGCGAAGTAGTGAATGTTGTTGTTTACAGGCAGCTTGTGGGTTCACTCATGTATTTGGTGAACACACGACCCGACATATGCTACGCAGTTAACCAGCGGAGCCAAGCTATGGTTAAGTTGACCAAGCTCTTTTGGAAGGTAGGGAAGCAGGTGTTGCGATATCTCAAAGGCACTACAAAGTATGGATTATGGTACAGACGGACAGAGGGAGTGAAGCTTCTAGGCTTCACCATTGCAGATTGGGTAGGGAGTCCATCCGACCAGAAGAGCACATCAAGAGGCATCTTCAGCATAGGATCAGCAGCAATTTCTTGGTACAGCAGAAAACAGAGATCAGTTGCACTCGATTCAGCAAAGGCAGAGTACATGACCGCTAGTTAGGCAGCATGCAAGGCCATCTAAATGAGGAAGATACTTGTTGGTTTGTTTGGTCAACAGATGGATCCCACGGTGATACATTGTGATAACCAGACTTGCATCAAACTCTCGATTAATCCAGTATTCCATGACAGGTCCAAGCATATTGATATTCGCTATCACAATCTCAGAGATTGTGTTCAGAGGCGGAATATATCATTAGAGTACATTCCCACGGAGAAGCTAGATGTAGACATCTTGATGAAGGCGCTGGCAAGAAGCAAATTCAAATTCCACAGAGACAGGATCAGGGTAGCAGATAATCCCTTTCTTGTTGAGAGGGAGTGTTGAAATGGCAACCCAAAGTGGGGCTTCTGATTTAATTTTCCCTCAATTAAATTGGAATAGAAATTGTAATTTCATCTCATGACAGCTTGTATTAGTTAACTAAGTCAAAATGACTGAGTTAGCTTAGGAAATTCGAGTTGAGGGTCTTAGAGAATGCATGTAGAGTTTTTCATGATTTAAGGGGGTCCAGTTACAGTTACTTGTGAGTTATAATTAGCTAACTCAAGAAATTGAGTTAAAATCAGTTTAACTAGTTCTAACTGAGTGATGAGCTAGTGAGATGTCAAGTGAATTAAATCTGATATAATTCACAAGTAGTGATCAATCAATTCATTGATAATTCGCTATAAATAGTTTTTGTATGTCAGTTCTATGGAAGGCTCAGTTGACACTGAGGTTAAAGGGATGATAACAATCAGTTGTATAATTAGAAAATTGTGGAGGTCAGTTATAGAGTCAATTGGAGGCATAGGAAGGATTGCGCAATCAAACCAAGGGATTTTCATATTTAATAGGGATTTAATTACTCAAGGAATGCGTGAGCAAGGCAGGCTAAGCAAAGGCAAAGAAATGGTTAATTATTTGTCTGATATTGCCTAGATCAAAGTGAGACAGTTGGCAGAGTGCAAGAGTTTCTCTTGAGAAAGAAAGCATTGTATACAGATAGCAGGGTTTTAGGCAGTGTGCTTTCCCCAGATACATCTTGTATTGTGTGATTGATTATTTGTTTCTCTTACTTGTTTGTGATTGTGCGATCGTGTTTTGTTTCCGCAAATTGTAAAAAGATTCAGTATCTTGTTTTAGTACATCATAAGATCAAATTGAATCCCATTGTTAGATTTTCTACATATTTCACTGCCAAATGTTGCCAATTATCTCAAAATTATTGGGTCATTGCCATAACCTTTGAACGCAATCATCCACTCTACCACGAGTGAAAAGAATGTTGTTCATCACATCAACAAACCAATGCTCTCACGTCACTTGTAGCCATTTTCCAAGCACAAACTATGCTCCTAAACTCACTATATCTCATAAGCTCAAGGGCGAATATATGCCTAGATATTCATTCACGCCTCAACAATTTGGAAACGATTTCAACACTAGTGCACCTCACACATCCACGCATACAAATATACACATCAACATCAAAAATTCAAGCACACACACCAAGTAACAAGATCATTAGTATCCCATGGAATCAACCTTCACAATTATTGAGAATAATCAAATCACTTGCACACAACACCCACATACAAGAATCTTGCTGCAATTGCACATGTTTTGTACTTGTTCCACGACTATGCAGAACAAACCTTCATCAACTTACAACAACACAAGTATGAACATGCAATTGACCTCTACAACTTATAAATACAACAATTTTTATTGTAAATTAGAGTAGCATAATGCGTGAACAAAACAATTTTTGTTTTAACATAAATATCTAATCACTCAATAAGGATCTCCAATTCTCAATGTTCATGGTCCTCACACCACAAACAATGCGCTTCTTCTAGAGCACCTAAGTGAAGCCCTACCTTCATAGTTGGTATTCACGAAGACTACTAGCCAAATCAAGCCACCAATATCAACAATAATTGGATTTCTATGATTCTCAAATATGAGGACCGAGATTATTACAACCCAATTGAGCTAAGACGTAGAGTACAAACCCTCCTCCTCAAACACATCATCTAATGAAAGCAAATTATTCCTCAACACATTGTTCAAGAAGGGTTTGACCTAGTATTTTTGCCCTCAGGTTGTCTTCCAACTAATCTCACTTCGTTCACAAAGTATAAGTTTTCAAGGACTTAACCTTTGGTAGGAATTGATATCCCTCTCCAACAATTTGTTCTTTGAAGACCACACGCCTAATGTTGGTTCCCAAAGGTCCCTTGGTTACTCTGCCATGCAGCCATCTTTCCAAACCATCCCACCCCTTTTAGGCACTCGCTAGATGCACCAAATCACTCCTACCATCTAAGCAAGACCTAAACCGAGCAAATCAAAGAACATTTATAGATAGTGTATTAAGGTCACCTAGATCATGCCTTTAGGAGCACCTTTCCCTAAAGATAACCTTCTATTCTAACAACTCACTAGAGCTAAGATACGACCTCATCATCCAACCTCCATACATGCAAATATTGGATGCATGTCGCGAGTATCTCCCTTGGTAAATTTTGAGTGGGTTCCCACAAACTCCAAATTGAGATAAATCACCACATCCAACAACCCGGCAAGTTTGTTGGTTGTACCACTTACAAGAGCCAAAGACTAGGGATAACGTCAATTTCTAATACCCCACCTACTATGAGATCAAAGGGTGATACTACTGCCTATTTTAGGACACAAGGAGCTCCATTCCCACTTTTTCACTACCTCAACCGAAGATGCCTTGCTTTCTTTATGAAATATTTGAACACAAGTTTCAATGTCTACATGTCACATCTTACACGTAAAATTTTAAGACGATCACCTCATACTTCTTAGTTGTCATCTCAAATCAATGCAACAAACAACACCCAAAGACCCATGCCACTTTAGATCCTAGATCAATGTGACCTCAAGTATCCTCTCCCCCACCCCACAAAGAGATCAATCAAGCTCCTAAGGCCCACATAAAATGGAGATGACTTTATAATATTATGTTGTATTATGGTCATGGTTTCTCTAAGATATTTTTTTCATTATCGGATTCATTCTTTATAATGCCCAATACATTTTCTCTATTAAATATATGAATGAATAAGACTTAGAATTTTCCCTCTCATGGGCTTAGATATCTTTGTATTATGCCCCCAATATGCATAGTCATACCCTCTCAACCTTGGCCTCTCCCTTTCACCCCTTTCAGAAGGATTCATGACTTCAATGAGAAGCCAACCTCTCACTCCCCTCATCCTCCACAACTAGATCCAATTCTATCATGGCTTGTCAGCCATTCATTTATCCTCTCTTTAGTTCAACACACAATTTTTCAATTTCTAGTGTATGTTTTGTGCCTACACCTTAGCTTATATTATATCTTATCTTGACATTTAGCTTCCAAATGGGTAGTTAGATCTTTATTTTTTCTACTTTTAGTACCATTATAGGAGTTGGCTTAGCTCTTGTACTATGTAGTTTTGTAACTTTTGTTAGATATATTAATTTAGTCCGTTGGACCTACTTTTATGGTCATTTGTTACACATTAATAAAATTCCTTATTTTCAAATCTTTGCATCTAAACAATAACTATTCTGTTAATAGTAAATACCATGAAATGTTACATCAATGTAGTATAGTACAGGGGCCCAGTGAGAACAAATGTTGTGTGAATTACAGGATAATGGGGCCTAGTGAGAACAAATGTTGTGTGAATTACAGGATAATGGGGCCCAATGAAAAGAACTAGTGTGTGAATGTGTTCAAAACTGTTGATATTTGTTTATTTGCTTCTCACTTCGCTTAGTTTTACTTCAAAGCTGAAGTGCAATGTGCTTTAAAAAAATATCACTGACATGTTGTTAAATTTTGATTAACATGTTCTTTGCTTAAAACAGTTACTTCAATGCTTCATATTAGCCCATTCATTAATCCATCTTATTTCCATTAGCAATCACATGAATCATTATCGCATTGTCTGAAGAAAGAACATAAATGATCAATGTAGAAGACAAAAGAACACGAGGATATGGCACAAGCAACAGAAAAACCCCAAGGTGGGAAAACCCTTGATCAATTCTTCTTATAATCAATATTAAATGTTCAAAGAGAGAGAGTACAATAATTCAACGTCTAAATTGTATTGTCAATTTGGAGATCCAATATCACAGCCTTTAGACAAGTAGATGGCCCAACCAATACTGTAAATCGAGCACTCTATCAATAGCAAACAAATTTAGCGGATTGAATCCTGCTAGGGCTTATAGGTTGATTGTTGCAACAGCGCTACACTCCTCCAGACCACCTTTCAAGATTGTGGCTCCTCTTTTAGTATTTATGTTCATACTCTAAGGTTGACCTAGGCTAGATTCAACCCTCAAGATTTACACAAGACTCTCATGTTGTCAATGTAGAGACTATGGCCAACCCTAGGTAGTAGTCTCATACTTCATTTGGCCCTTGATCAAACATCTTAACCCTGCGACCTTCCTAAATCAGCCTCCCAATGTTGCGGCCGACCTGCACAAGTGAAACCCTATATATAATAGCCTTGACACATTTCCCTAAACAGCCCTTAAGCATGCAGCTTCTTTCCTGAAGGATCTCAGCCTGTAGAAGAGGATGAATGTTGCCCTAAACAGTTCTCCAATTAGTCCAAAACTTTCTCTTAACATATTCGGTCTCCTTACCTAAGAAACTCGGCCCTCTATTCAGTGAGGTAAGGCCTGCGACATGGATGAGAAGGACTCTAGATAGTTGTGGTTTGCTCAGAAGAGAGTTTCCACACCATAAAACATACCCAAACACACCAGCCCATCACTTATGCATGCGTTCAACCTCAGAGAAAATCTGGACATGCAACAAGAGAGATATGCCCAGATTCTTCCACGCCTTGTCCTTAATCAATTTCGCTGCCTCAGAGATATATAAGGACAAGTGCATAAGGATGTCTCCAAATGAGGTTGGAGGATACTTATATATACAAATGGACATGATGAGGTGAAGCTGATCTTGACACTTGGAGGCAAATTCAAAAATTTCAATTTTTCAATTTTTCTCGCATTGATAAGGTTATGTCTTACAGAATTCCTTTTGAATAAATAGATATTTTTCCTTATCCAAATTTGGTGATCTTTAGGTCGATTTTGATCCTCTCGAGAAGAGGAATTTAATTCAAAGATTAGCTTCATCGAATGAGCTGCCCAAAGTGGAATCTGGCCCTAGTTGCCAATTTTAACACTCCCTCTCAACTAGGGAGAATTCCACCTGCCAATCCATCCATCATCTTGCCATCTTATCATCATACACCATCTCTGCATCTCATCTCAACTCTGTTGAACACTGATATAGATAATGAAGAAGAATTGATTGAAAGTGACTCACAATACATTGCCACTCTCCACTGACAAAAGTCGGTTTCTCATAACTAGGGGTCGAACCCCAATCAGATCCAGGGTGATCAAGTTGTTTGAACATCATGCATCCTAGACATAGGGAGTACGGCAGTACATGATGCGTCCATCGGTAGTACTATGGTCCCTATCCACTTTTCCCAACTCGGCCAGATGATAGGTACTTCCCATGTGTCCCAGACTACATGGGTAGGATGATACTAAAGCAACAGCAGGGAAAGGATGAACCACATCCTGCTCACAACCACAAGTAGGGAAAGGATGAACCACATCCTACAGTCACATATCACAACCATCGTAGGGAAAGGTTAAACCACATCCTATGCACATGCAAATCACTGAGAGTAGGGAAAGGATGAACCATGTCCTACATGCATGCCAACCAATCAATCGTAGGAAAGATCCTACTCGTAGGGAAAGGATGAACCACATCCCACCGATATGTCAACCATCGATCGTAGGGAATGAGCATCCTACATGTGGGGAAAGGATGAACCACGTCCCACCAACATGTCCACACGTGACAACTAACAGATCCCTATATGCATCTCTCACTAGGGTATTCACAGGAGAAGGTGAACCACTAATCCTATGCATATCCCATCAATCATAAGGGAAGGTGAACCACTCACCCTACACATGAAAACCATCATAGGGGAAGGTGAACCACTCACCCTATGCATATTTCATCAATCGTAGGGGAAGGTGAACTACTCACCCTACACATGACAACCATCATAGGAGAAGGTGAACCACTCACCCTATGTGTCATATATCATCATGAGGTATCACAGTTGAAGGTGAACCACTCACCATGTACCTATCGAACCTATAGGGGAAGGTGAACCACTCACCCTATGGTCGCTCATAACATCAAGAAGTACCCCAGGCCCTCAGGAGCTCCTAGTGCTCAATGTTTTAATCAGAACCTTCTTAATAGGGTCTATCCATGACTTCCAACTTTTTATTGAAGGAAGATAGAACAGAAAATTGATCATCCACCCAACAATGATAGAGCTTGGTTCCACTGTACCATATCAAAATAAAGTGGATCTTGTTGCCAATATGCTTGACGTGGTCATGTATTTTCTTAAAAGTGAATCCTAATTGCAATATATAATGAAGGGTAGGAGCTCAGATGATTTTACTGAAGAGTTTTCTCAAATAGCTTCATAATAATTCATGCTAGCTCCTTTATTGTACTTCTATGGTGTCTCAGGGCAACAGATTTCAATCTTTGTTGCATTCATGGGATAAAGGTGGTCTGCAAAATATAGGGCACTTAGATGTGTTATTTTCCATTTATCGTACTGATAGACCAGCAGTGTACTTTAGATAACCTTAATGAGCAACTATCCAATATATGAGGCTTAACCATAAATTGACTTTGAGTCGTTATATCAAGGTATACACCAATTTCCTCGAACATAGTCTATATCTGGATCAGAAGATGCTCCATATTGCCAGACTTTTAAAGCTTCTGAACAAAGCTAGATCTTACATCTTAAAAAAACAACTCCCTCTTTCATTGGTAGAGGATCATCATCTGATGGATATCATCAAAACATTACAGCTCCCTCTGAATCCTTACTTTAGGTGGTCATCAAGCTTTTGACAATCTACACTTCATCTTTGAGATGAGAAGTGATGTGACAACAAGTTTTTATGAATACTTCTGAAGGTGAAACTATAAAACCATCCTTACTGACAATTGTTGCATAGATACCTACTGTAATCTGCCAGAATAACGACAATGGGATGCCAGAGTTAGTATTGAACTTACAACAACTACAATCTCCTTCCTTGCTGAAAGAAGTGTCACTATACTTTTGTCTTGTGAGCAATGATTATAAAGCAGGTGTCTACTAAACAAATCTGTAAAGTAAACATTCATATAAACATTCATACTGTCATCCAGACTTTATACCGCTATCAAACTTTGATGTAACTGTTGCTATTACAGAGATTACTACCAGAACCTCCTCTTGCAAATCGGAACTATATTCTTTCTCAAGATGACAGCTTGATGTGTCTACAAGAGTTAAACACTTCACCACAGATTATTATAAACTCTAGCTTTATGATTAGTTGATTCATGCATACCTCACAAATGAACATCATAAGTTGATGCCAAGATCCACTGTAGTTGCTTCAAAACATAAGATTTCTGAGATTTTCCTCTGTCTTGTTCACAACATCGATTGTGAACAAGACTATAACACTGTCATTGATTTACAGGGTTTACATAATGTTGAACAGACCATAAAAGATGTTGAGCTCACTTAGCAGACGTGATGTCACAAATAACTTGTGAGGTTTGTAATAGCTGCTTATCTTCAAACTTCCAGGAGGATCATTTCTTCCCAATGACTTCAGCAGAATCTCAGCTTAGAAGATTCTTACAGCTGAACAAGAATCAAATGCTTCCTCCCCTTGATGCCTGTTGCTATCCTTCTTTAAAAAAGTTACTGGTGACTGTGATTAAAATCTTCACAGATTGATTCAACTGGTATAAGAAATTCAAGTTGAGTATGTCACTGTAGAATGTGCAAGTCTTGGATCTAACACAAAGACGTATACTATCAGCATTCACTTTTCTAGAGTATCATATCCATATGCCCATTCCAATATAGTTCTACTGTTATTCATAGATGAATTGTGTGCCAATGCCAAATGCATAGAACTGTATGATGATCTAGGAGAAACTATTAGATGAATGAGTATCAATGATGTATTTGCCATACATATAATTGCAGAGTGTTAGTTTTTGTAATATCAGATGTGTTCTAGCCACGAAATTTGGTGGAGAGGCTAGAATACCTGAGATCTCCAAAACTCGGAAATCGTTTCTGGAAATTCCACCTAGAAGTGTCTCAATTAGATTTTTAACCATTTTTTAAGTATTTCATAAGTCTAAACTTAGGGATTATGGTTAATTAATCAGTATTGTATATAAAAAAATTCGGTGATAATCACATCAAAGTACATATTGTTGAAGCATTTCGAACCAGCCAGTGTGGGTCATCATCTGGACACTGGCTGGTTCGAAATGCGTCAACAATATATACTTTGATGTGATTATCACCGAAAAATTTTATATACATTCTATGGATCACAGAAGCCAAATTCCTAATAATCAGTAGTTATTGAGATGAGGAGAGAACAGTCTAGAAACTCACACCAATCAATGCTAAATGATCTGAGCCACTGATTAAGATTTAATCTTGGTTGTTGGAGTCCCAACAAGAAGATATACAAAGGAATCAATGTGGTGATGGAGAATGCACTCGAGACACTTGCGTAGTTCGATTTCATGGCAGATCGATTTCCAGAGTAGCAGCAGTCAGTTGCCAGAGAGAGCCAGAGATCGAAACAGTGAGTGAGGGGTAGAGACAGTGATGCGGAGGAAGTTTTCTAGATCCGAAAAGGCAGTAGCTTCAGAGAGAGCAGATCAATTTGCTGGTGAGAAAATCGTTCTCAAATCCAGAGGCTAGGCAGAGGTTCCAGAAGGTCAGAGAGATGAATTTCTCAGCAGCAGAAGGCAGAATGACTTCATCAGAGACTGGTCGGAGGCTTGACATCAAGCAGATTGTGCAGTGCAGTGCAGAGGCTGATGCAGAGGGTCATAGGGCCGAGTTTTCTATAGGCAAATTGTGTCGGGGATTGCGTGTGGAGGAAGGGAAATTCCCTTCAATAATTTTGCCCAGATTTTCTTGTTGTGGATTGCCAGTTTCAGGCATCCAAATTGTACTCAGATATTCACTATTGCATAATAATAAAAACCCTCACTGTTGCACCGGTTTTCACAAGTTGGATTTTTCCGAGGACTTTTGTCCAAAAATAATTGTGTTAAATTTTATGTGTATGTGCTAGCATTTCTCAACTTCTAGCATTTTATTTTTCCACGGAATTCTATTTGTGAAGGTTGCAGTGTGTTTATTTCGATATTTGTCGTAGCAGATAAATTGTTAAATAAATTAACAATTAGGAGAAATAATATTAGTTGTTGCAATAGGATTCTAGTGTAAAAATTTTCACATGGTATCAAAGCGTGAGTGATCAACCGAGAAGCTAAGAAGCGGAAGAGAGAATTTCGCTACTCAGAAGGAGCAGCAAGCCGAAATTCTTGAGGCAACGCATATCCTTGACAGGCAGGCCGAATTGCTAGGGCAGCAGTTTGATTTTCAATTGCAGGGTGGCAGAAAGTTGAGTTGCCCATATTAGCAGTTACAACAGTCAAAGGGGTCAGTTGCAGCTCAGATTTTCGCTAAGCAGATTCCTTGGTGGGATGCAGAGGGTTTTGCAGCAGCTTGCAAAAGCAGAATTTGCGTCGGTTGGAAGAGAAAAGCACACACAGCAAAGGGAAAAATTCTCTTAGGGAGTTTCTAATCTTGGAAATTTGAATTTCCAGTTGCAGATTGGCAGTAGCAGCTAGTAGAGCAACGCATTCTAGGAGGGAGTGCAAATAGCAGAGCAACAACCGAGCACAGGGAAAGAGTAAGAGATGGCCACTGCAGGGCTTAGAGATCGGGATAGGTTGGATGGAGCTTCTAACTATGTCATCTGGAAGACAAGGATGTACTTCCTTCTAGATGAATATGGCCTGAAAGCCTACATTGATAATGTAGTGGCACTTCCTCAACATCCAGATCAGCTGAAGGAATATAATAAGGAGACGATGTGGACAAAGCAATTGATCTTGGATGGAGTCCGAGACCATATAGTCTCACACCTAGTGGCCAAGGGAATGACCAAAGAGATGTGGGAAGCTCTCACCACATTATACTAGGGAACTTCCGAGCAGCAGAAGATGTTACTAGAGGAGAAGTTTGAGATGTATCATGATGCAGAAGGGGGAAGGCATAGATCCCTTCCTCACCAGGTTTCAGGAGGTCCAAGACCAGCTTGCAGTTGTTGGAGTAGTGCCTCAACCCACAGAGCTAGTGCAATTAGCACTCAACAGTGTCTCTGAGGACTGGCAAGTATTTGTCCAAAGTATCTTGGGCAAAGAGACCTTGCCAAGGTAGGACAGAGTTGTTGAGATTTTGTGTATTTGGGGTAGCATCAATTGTGCTCTAGGTCCCAAATTTTGTGGAGGGACTAGAGCACACTAGGTCAAATGGATTTGGGAAATTTCATCCGGTTTAGGAGATATTAAATTAATTAATTATTTTAATGTATTTCCTAGGTTAAAACTTAGGAAAATAAAATAATTAAAGTGAATTTAATTAAACATGTGATGAAATTGTCTTAAGTCACACGGATCAAGCTTTATTTAATCTTAGCCATTGATTAAAGATTTAATCTTAGCCGTTGATTTATCAACGAGAAAAGTATAAAGGAAAGGCTTGGGGTCATTTGTAAGACACATAGAAGCAAAGCACTGAAGCTAAGCTGAGATTCTAGGGCGGGGTTGCTAAGAATTCTCAAGTGTCTTAGTTGCAGAGAGGGGAATTTAGACCAAGGGGATGATCTGATCCCGGGTCTAGAATACACAAGAAGCAGAGAAGAGATCAGGAAAGACAGCGCAGAGGAAGGCAGCAGCAAGGACAACGTGATTTTCAGGAAGCCCTTCAAGGGTTACGAAGAGACCCTTAGGGGCAGCGTAGTGACTGCGTCACCCAGTCTGGGGTAACGCAGTCCCTTCCAGTGACAGCGTTGAGCATTTGGAGGCCTTCAGAGGCTGACGCAGTGTCTTTCAGGGGCAGATCGAGGGTTTCTAGGCCTAGATCTCGCTGAGTTCTGTAAATCTCGTTGGAGGGTGTGGATCAGTCAGTATTGTTGGTCTTAGATCAGCCAGGTGTTGCAGATCTAGAGTTTTCTCTGTAGGGTTTTCCAGATCTGGAACCCATAGTTGTGTATTCAGAAATATTCTTAATAATAGAGCCCTCTAGCAACCAGAGACCGATTTTCCCACACTGGTTTTTTCCAGGGACAATTTGTCCAGAAATAACTGTGTCACTTTGTCTATGTGTGCATGTGCTTATTCTAGATCTGAATTGGTAAAGATCTGTTATGTGTTTTGCTTTGATGTTAACTTGAATTTATTCAGTTAATAACTTGTATAAGTAGGAGAAGCTTAACCATATTAACAGAAATAATTTCTACATAAGAATTAAGATTCAGAAATTTCTACATGGTATCAGAGGAATTGCAGATCTAGAAGGGTCACCAGTTGAAGCATCTGAAGGATCTAGCAGGAGAAAGCCGCTGGAAAGGCAGCAATAAAGCAGATCTGAAAGGACAGCACAGTTTTCAGGAGGAGATTCACGCAGAGGGAAGGGTGGCGTTGTCCAGCGTTGTGTTCTAGCAAGCCCACGTAATTATTGCGCAGAGGTAGATCAGAAACAGCACTGGTTGGGTCTGAAGCCAGCCAGTGTGATTCAAATCTGAATCTGTCAGATCCATAAAAATCTGCAGAAAAGTTGCAGAAATTCAGAAGAGTTGGTGGGGTTAAACTTCTGAAGTTTTCAAATTTTTAGCCTTAGCACGAGTGACAAAGTTTGGGAAGAGATTAGTTTCTCAGAGAGTTTCTTGCCAAAGGAAACTTGCAGTTTGGTCAGAGGATCAAAGAAGAAGCTGAATCATAGTTGATTCGGTGGATTTCCAAGGAGGGAAATCAAGTACCAGAGGGAGCAGAGGATGCCTAGTTCGAAAAAGACCCTAGATCCAAATCTCTAGCATAGAGAGGAGGAGCTCCGACACATTCTGAGCAGATGGCTCTTCATGAACTGCGTGATCAGGATAGGCTAGAGGGCCTCTCAAACTTTTCGGTGTGGAAAGCACGGATCCTGATTGTCCTTGAGGCATACGGTCTAAGAGACCATGCAGAGCAAACCCTGGCCACACCGACAGATGCGGATCTCCTATGGAAGCATAGAGAAGGTGTTGGGCATGCCAAGCGGCTGATAATGGACAGTATTAAGGACCATATTGTACCACACATAGCTAAGAGGAGGACAGCTAATGAGATGTGGAAGGCCTTGACTTCCCTGTATGATGGAAAATCAGTCCAAAGAAAGAAGGTGTTGGAGGCCCAAATGAGGTCATTCATGATGACCAAGGGAGAAAACATCGAGCATTTCCTCTTCAAATTGCAGTCAATCAGGGATCTGCTGACTGCAACAGGTGCAACTGTAGATGATGCAGTGATAGTCAAGACTGCCCTCAATGCAATCACGGATGAGTGGGAAACCTTTGTCCAAAGTATCTTGGGCAGAGCAGACCTCACAGATTGGGACAGCTTGTGGTCAATCCTGCGACAAGAAGCCCAAAGCAGATTCACCAAGAAGCAACACAACCCTGGGTTGAGCAAAATAAAGAAGTAAGAGGAGGAAGATGCAGCCTTGGCATCGAAAAAGCAGCCGACGAAGAAGAAGGATCTTTCAAAGATCATGTGCTTCCAGTGTGGCCAAATGGGACATTTTGCCAGCCATTGTCCAGAAAAGAAGAAGGACAAGGAAGCATCTTCTTCCAAAGCAGCGGTGGTAGATGATGGTTCCGGAGATGATGTAGCCATGAGTGCTCATGAACCACGAAGGTGGGGTGACATGGACATGTAGAGGAGCTACATGGAAGTAAGGCGAGATCCTTGAGCAGCTCATCTCTTGGATCACAAGCGAGCTACGACAGCCTTAAGACAGTAGCAAGACAAGTGGAGTAGTGGGTGCATAGATCACAGATGAGGCAGAAGCAGAGGCAGATCTGAAGGCTAGAAAGAGCAACGCAGAGCAAAGCAGCAGTAGCAGCACAGGGGCTGATATGACTTCAGCAGCGCAGAGCAATGTTGCTTACGCAGTGCAGAGCTGCAACAGCGTAGTGAGCTTCAGAGGGACAATGCAGTGCAGAAGCAACGTGATAGATTTCAGCACAAGGAACTGATGTGACTTCAGTAGTGCAGAGGGAGTCTGATTACGCAGGCAGAGCTATAGTTGTGCATCGTTCTTTAGATGCCAGCACAGATTTGTAGCCTATGGAACTTCAGTGATGAGGATGCAACCCAACTGACTTGTCTGTCAAAGATTGGGCAGGAGATTCAGTTGCTTCTCTCAACAACTGAAGTTGCAATGCAGCAAATCAGCAATGGCAATGCTAAGAGCGGCATAGATGCAACATACTGAGAGGGAGCTGCAATACAGTGGTTGCAGTGGCAATGGCAAAGTCATGGGCAGCAGCAGTGCAGAGTTGAGTGACAGAAGGCCAAGCTTCAGCAGCACTGAACCAGTGCCCAAAATCATGTAATGCATAAGTGTGATGTATTGCTACAGCACACCCTTGAAGTTAAATGGGAGTGTTGAGATTTTGTGTATTTGGGGTAGCATCAGTTGTTCCCAAATTTTGTGGAGGGACTAGAGTCCACTGGATCCTACAAGACCCAGAAATGGATTTGGGAAATTTCATCCAATTTAGGAGATAGGAACTTAGGAAAATAAAATAATTGAAGTGAATTTAATTAAACATGTAATGAAATTGTCTTAAATCACACGGATCAAGCTTTCTTTTAATCTTAGCCATTGATTAAAGATTTAATCTTGGTCGTTGATTTGTCCACGAGAAAAGTATAAAGGAAAGGCTTGGGGTCATTTGTAAGACACACAGAGGCAGAGCACTGAAGCTAAGCTGAGATTCTAGGTCGGGGTTGCTAAGAATTCTCAAGTGTTTCAGTTGCAGATAGGGGAATTTAGACCAAGGGGATGATCTGATCCCGGGGTCTAGAATACACAAGAAGCAAAGAAGAGATCAGGAAAGACAGTGCAGAGGAAGGCAGCAGCAGCAGCGGCAAGGACAGCGTGATTTTCAAGAAGCCCTTTAGGGGTTACGCAGAGACCCTTAGGGGCAGCGTAGTGATTGCGTCACCTAGTCTGGGGTAACGCAGTCCCTTCCAGTGACAGAGCTAAGCATTTGGACGCCTTCAGAGGCTGACGCAGTGTCTTTCAGGGGCAGATCTGGGGTTTCTACGCCTAGATCTGGCTGAGTTCTGTAAATCCCATTTGAGGGTGTGGATCGGTCAGTATTGTTAGTTTTAGATCAGCCAGGTGCTGCAGATCTAGAGTTTTCTCTGTAGGGTTTTCCAGATCTGGAACCCAGAGTTGTGTATTCAGAAATATTCTTAATAATAGAGCCCTCCAGCAGCCAAAGACCAATTTTCCCACATTGGTTTTTTCCGAGGACAGTTTGTCCAGAAATAATTGTGTCACTTTGTCTATGTGTGCATGTGCTTACTTTAGATCTGAATTGGTAGAAATCCGTTATGTGATTTGCTTTGATGTTAACTTGAATTTATTCAGTTAATAACTTGTATAAGTAGGACAAGCTTAACCGAATTAACAGAAATAATTTATGCATAAGAATTAAGATTCAGAAATTTCTACATGAGTGTGGCCTGATTTGCAGCAGGAGGAGTTGAGACAAGCTTTGTTAAAAAGCTTCATCAGTGGCATAGTAGCAGTAGAAAGAATATGGTTAAGGAGGAGGAGAATGTGGTCCTCGCATCTAAGGGTCCCAGTTAGGGGCAAGGGGAGCAGAGAAAGAAGAACAAGGACCTATGTAAGGTCAACTACTTTAGGTGTCACAAGTTTGGCCACTACAGTGCCCAGTGTCCTCTCAGGAAGAACAAAGAGGAGAAGCAGGACCAGGCAGCAACACATGTAGATAGATAGGTTGTCCTCCAGGTTGGAGGAAGACTTCGCTATGATCGCCCACATACCTCCAGGGGTGAGGTGGGGTGACTTGGAGTTGTAGCACCAAAGAGCTACAGAGTTTGGGCATGATCCTTGAGGAGTCCACCTCATGGATCATTACCTAGCTACAAGGGCCTACAGTAGATAGTAACAAGATGGATCAGTGTCAGTTGATGCACTCAATACTAGAGCGACAATTGCAGAGACTAGTAGCAGTCAAATGCTGGGGAGCGCAATGCAGAGTTGACAGTAGTGCAGGTGGCACAAAGCAGAGTTAGCAGCAACGCAGATTCTTCAGAGACAGTGCAAAGGCTAGTAGCAATTAGAGGCACGGGTGCCAGATACATCATACTGAACAGAGTTGATTCAGTATTTTGGATGCTTTGTAGTTGCAGATGTTGCAGTTGCAGCAACAACAGAGTTGTTGTGCAGTGCAGATGTAGTGTTGACAACAGTACGACAAAGTCAACATTAGAGTTGCACAGTGGTTGATGGGCAGTGGCAGGCAGTCACAGTAGCCAGACATCAACGGCGTGACAGGAGATGATACAAAGACAGACTGTTGTAGCAAGGTGTGCAGCACCAGATCACATTCCTCGCTAAGAGGGAATGTTAGTTTTTCTAGCATCTCTAGCCACGAAATTTGGTGGAGAGGCTTGAATACATGAGATCTCCAAAACCTAGAAATCGTTTTTGGAAATTCCACCTAGAAGTGTCTCAATTAGATTGTTAACCGTTTTTTAAATATTTCCTAAGTCTAAACTTAGGGAATATGGTTAATTAATCAATATTAATTGAGATAAAGTGAGAATTGACTAGAAACTCACACAGATTAATCCAAAATTATCTGAGCCATTGATTAAGATTTAATCTCGGTCGTTGGAGTCCCAACAAGAAGATATAAGAAGGGATCGATGTGGTGATGGAGAATGCACTCGAGACTTGAGCAGTCCAATTTCTAGGCAAATCGATTTCCAGAGTAGAAGCAATGACTTGTCAGAGAGAACCAAAGATAAAAGTAGTGAGTGAGCGACAGGGAGAGTGATCCGAAGGAAGTTTTCCAAATCCAAAGAGGCAGCAACAAGAGGGCTGAGTTATCCCAGTGAGGCAACGCAGAGCTCTGTGCAGTAGCTTCAAAGAGTGCAGATCGATTTGTTGGTGAGAAAGTCATTCTCATATCCAAATGCCAGGCAGAGGTTCCAGAAGGTCGAAGAGATGAATTTCTCAACAACAGAAGGCAGAACGACTTCATCAGAGACTGGTTGGAGGCTTGACGTCAAACAGACTGTGCAGTGCAGCGCAGAGGCTGACACAGAGGGTCAAAGGGCCGAGTTTTTTGTAGGCAAGCTGTGTCGAGGATTAGCTGTGGAGGAAGGGAAATTCCCTTCAATAATTTCGCCCAAATTTTCTTGTTGTGGATTGCTAGTTTTAGGCATCGAGATTGTACTCAAATATTCATTGTTGCATAATAATAAAAACCCTCACTATTGCAATTCTCAATAGTGGGTCTGAGACCAAGGCATAACCCACTATGGGGAAAACCCTTGCAAATTATTGTTATTAGATCGTCAGCAAATGATTCAGCAACAATAGTACAATGATCCATAGATCGATATCTTCATGATGCAACAAAACAACTAGCACATGCATTATGTGACCTTACACATATCTTCGTTGAAGGAACTTGATTTTGAGAACTGAGATGCACTGACACTGGCTGAAGCATACTGTTGATGCTGAGTGAATACTATAGATACATCTTGCAGCGGAAATACATAGAGCATATCTACAACATCAAGAGCACAGATCCAAGTGATCTCAATTACCAAGTCCTATATCTGAATCCAGGATGTTGTCAAAGACTCTTTTGAAGCGACTATGACTAAGCGACGAATGAATGAAGACATTGCGCAAACAACTAATTGTGACCCAACTGAGATCTACCCAAAAAAACTCTTAACCACGACCTTAACACTCTCAGCCTACGGCTGAAGCTCCCTAAACCGCGACCCAAGCACTATGTGCTCGCGGCTAAGGTCCTAATCAGCCTAGAACCCTAGCCGCTCCGCTCCCTGAAGACAGCCTACCTGAAATTATCCCAGCTCAGTCACGACCTCGACAAGGCCTGCCCGCGGCTCTGACCTAGCTCAATCGCTACCTCAACACGGATTGCCCGCGGTTCTGGCCTAGAATATCCAGAACAAGTACGAGCTTATGCCTGTGATCTTGATCCTTTGTGCGAGCTTCTCTTGATGTACCTGTGCGTGCCAAGACAGAAAAATACAAACCAATACCAAGAGAGCATGAAGAAAATCTCATGAGTGAATGTGTGCAAATGGTCTTGGGGTCGCTTCTATTTATAACTTTGTGAGGGACTGCTTGGGGCTTTGACCGAATCCACATGTGTTGAGGCCGACCCATTCCATTTCACTAATAATTAAAATAGTTCATAAATTAACTTACGCTTAACCTATTGGGGCGATCTATAGGTCGCTTTTGGTCCTCTTGAAAAGAGGAATCTAATGAAAATATAATCTTAACCATTTGAGTTGTCCAAAGTGGAATTTGACCGCATTTGCAAAATTTTAACATCAACGCATTTTATGTAACATACAGAACTCATTCGCTCAAACCATCAAACGGGAATACGACCAAAAGAAATGAAACCAAAGAAAAAGCTTTTGTCAACGAATTCGTTCAACAACCTCAGAGACAAACATACTCATCAACAGAACTTGATCGTTACTACTTCAGTGTATTAGATTATGCCTTGATATAAGAGTGCTACTATTGTGCCAAAGAATGCCTGAAGATGTTTTTTGTTGCTGCTTGATTTGTCTAGATGAAAGTGTAGTGCTAAATATTGTTTCAAATGTTCTTCCTTTACTTAAGTTTCTGCCTCAACTGTTGAAGGGAATATCTCACATACATTCCCATTCTTACTAGCACTAGTGTTTAATTTTCATGACTTGCACTTTGAATGCATACACCCTTACATTATAGAATTAACTTCAAGGTAATAAGATACCAGTCAGCAAAACATACCTTAAGCATGAATGTCCTCTATTGAAGATGAAACTTTGCAACTAGATGATTCTTCCTGCCTGCTAATAAAACTGATATGACATACAAACCCATGTCCTCTGCACATCTTCCATAGACTAGATATCAATACTTTGCCTCACAAGCTTCTTAGTGATTGGATTATCTCTTACTTGGGCTTGTCCTCACCTGAGCTTTAATACCATGTTAAATTTTGATTAACATGTTCTTTGCTTAGGACAGTTACTTCACTGTTTCATATTAGCCCATTCATTAATCCATCTTATTTCCAATAGCAATCACATGAATCATTATCACATTGCCTGAAGAAAGAAAATAAATGATCAATGTAGAAGACAAGCCAAGACAAAAGAACACAAGGATATGGCACAAGCCAGGGAAGAACCCCAAGATGGGGAAAAACCTTGATCAATTCTTCTTATTATCAATATCAAAAGTTCAGAGAGAGAGAGAGAGTACAATAATTCAAGGTCTAGATTATCTTATCAATTTGCAAATCCAATATCACAGCCTTTAGACAAGTAGATGGCCTAAACAATATTGTAGATCGAGCACTCTATCAACAGCAAACAAAATTAGTTGACTGAATCCTGGTTAGGGTTTATAGGTTGATTGTTGCAATGACTTTACACTCCTCCAGACCACCTTTCAAGACTACGGCTCGCCTTTTAGTAATTTTGTTCATACTCTAAGGTTGACCTGGGCTAGATTCAGCTCTCAAGATTTCCACAAGACTCTCTTGCTGTCAATGTAGAGACTGCGGCAAAGCCTAGATAGTACTCTCATACTTCTTTTGGCCCTTGATCAAACATATTAAGCTTGCGACCTGCCTAAATCAGCCTCCCAATGTTGTGGCCTACTTGCACAAGTGAAACCCTATATATAATAGCCTTGAAATATTCCCCTAAACAACCCTTAAGCCTACGGCTTCTTTCCTGAAGGATCTCGACCTGTAGAAGAGGATGAATGCTTCACAAAACAATTCTCCAATTAGTCCAAAACTTGCCCTTACAATATTCGGTCTTCTTACCTAAGAAACTCGGCCCATTATTCAGCAAGGTAAGGCCTGTAGCATGGATGAGAAGGACTCTAGGTAGTTGTGGCCTGCTAGGAAGAGAGTTTCCACACCATAAAACATACCCAAACACACCAGCCCATCCCTTATGCCTACGGTCAACCTCCGAGAAAATTTGGACCTACAACAAGAGAGATATGCCCAAATTCTTCCACGCCTTGTCCCCAATCAATTTCGTTGCCTCAAATATATACAAGGACGAGTGCACAAGGATGTCTCCAAATGAGGTTGGAAGATACTTATATATACAAATAGACATGATGATTTGTCCTTATGGAGTTGAAGCCAACCTTAACACTTAGAGGCAAATTCAAAATTTCAATTTTTCCCGCCTTGATAAGGTTATGTCTTATAGAATTTCTTTTGAATAAATAAATATTTTTCCTTATCCAAATTTGGTGATCTTTAGGTCTATTTTGATCCTCTCAAGAAGAGGACTTTAAAGCAATGATTATCTTCATTAGATGGGCTGCCAAAAGTGGAACTCGGCCCTAGTTGCCAATTTTAACACATGTGTTTTGGCTTGAGATTTAATTTTGTGCCTAGAGTGGAGAGTTATAGAATTTCTTTTGAATATATTAATATTTTTCCTTATCCAAATTTCGTGATCTTTAGGTCTATCTTGATCCTCTCAGGAAGAGGACTTTAATGCAATGATTATCTTCATTAGGTGAGCTGCCAAAAGTGGAATTTGGCCCTAGTTGCCAATTTTAATACATGTGTTTTGGCTTGAGATTTTTTTTGTGCCTAGAGTGGAGAGGTTTTCATTCCTCCAGTGAATGTACCCCTAAACCTTGTTCTTCCTAGAGCAACATTCGATGGGATAGCAACACAAGTAGAGGCATGATTATTTTGGAAAAAGGAACTCCCACTCATTTCTCATTGTGCACTTTGCTCCATGCTTTCCCCATATTGTTTTTCCATTTGTATTTATGTTTTTAATACTAATATAATCTGTGTCCTCAAATATTGGATATGGAAACCAGAGAGGATCCAAAAGTATCAGAAACTTTAGGGAAAACTGCCTAAAAGAACAACCATGTTATTGTGCTCTTCTTTTGGCGAGACTGCTAGTTTCCTTTAAATTACACAGCTTACAAGAGGGTTTTCTTTCCTTCAAATGGTTTTTATACATGTTAGTGTTACTGGGCATTTTTAGTGTTACTGAAGGGCCTTCTTCAGAAATTAAAAACTTCAAAGAAAAAAAAGTAGAAAACCACGGGCAGTTTCCAGAAATGCTTGGTAAATCGCACCAAATGTTTCCAGTTTCCGGAAACAGATTCCCACCTGACAGAATCAGATTCCAGGATTCTCTGTATAATCCTATTTTACAGACATAAAAAATTAAAAATTAAAAGTTACATCAAGCTTTCCAACGAAAATATAAGATTCTTCATCCGTGGCATTCAACAATTTACTTTTCCTTAGCTAGATCCTCCCTTCAAGATGCCAATACATAACAAACAACATATTCAATAAACTCATCTCGTAATGAAATTGTTATACATAATAAAAATTATGATAGTTTGAATCACTTGTAAGTCCCGGAAACACAATTATGAAAAGCCCTCGCTGTCCATTTATTTTACAAAAAAAAAGGCCAAGAAACAAAAACAATAATTTATCCCATTTGTTTCAATTATCAGCAGAGCCATTTCTCGCAACAAAAAATGCCTTATTTACTAAAAAAGGGCAGAAGAGTATAAGTACCATACTTGCCACATTTAGATTTTGCCCCCCCGTGGACAAATCTACAAATCCGGGGACTGCAATCTCTTGGCCCTCTTTTTCGAAGACAAGGCCCTAGCGATGACATCAGCCATATGCTGCTGTGATTCGAGAATCATCTCTGTCCGTTTCATCTCCATCTCCATCCTCAGCCGTTCATTGTCCCTCTGCATTTCCAGCTTCATCTGCTCGATTCTCAAGAAACCCTCGCCCAGGGATCGAATAACAGCGGCCAACTCGGAGGACGGCTGGGGCTGGGGCGGGGGTTGGGCTTGAAATTGGGGTTGTTGTGACGGGGGTTCGATACTACGTCTCTTGACGTTCAATCTGGACGATGCGGCAAATTTTCCGTCCACGCTGCCATTCTTCAGAGACAGGAATGGGGCAGCCATGGCTTCATCTAACGGCATACCGCCCTGGTAATGAAAAGACCGCGGATGGTCGCTATTGTGGTTGTGGTTGTGGTTGTTGTCGGCGGTGTCGGAATCATGCTCCGTCAGTTGCCGTCCGTTGGGAACGATAACGGAATCCGCCCTAGGGCCGTTCTCAAGTTGATCCATCCGCTCGAAGAAAACCCACCTGGAACCCCTGGTGATCCCTTGCTGCTGCTTCTCTGTCCGGTATCTCTTGCGGAGCTTCTCGATCTTGTGGCGGCACTGGACGGAGGACTTCGAGGGTTCGAGTCCCCCGCAGCGCAGGAATACGAGGTTGGCTACCTCTTCCCAGTGCCTGGCCTTCAGCTGGCCGCGCTTCAAGGCATACCATTTCTCCTGGTAGGCGTCGATCAGGTGGTTGGTCTCCAGCTCCGTCCAGGGGCCAGGCGGTTTTCTGTGGATTATCATATGTGGGGCGACGACTCCCCCGCCTCCTCCATCGTCCTGTTGGCCTCCTCCTGAGGATGAGGACGCGGCGGCCATGGCCATTATTCTTGAATCCTTGACTGGCTAGCAGCTGCACCAAAGAGCTGGTTTTTCTTCCAAATTGGCTCTGCCGGTGGTGGTGGCGGTGCTCTGAGAGGCGGGATTTGTGTTTCTGTTGGTCGACGGAATGGATTTCACGGCGTTTGGGGAGGACTTCTTGATAAATGGGGAGTAGGCAGCGGTGGATGGAGTGGTTTGCAAACCACGCCGTGCGCCCCTGCACCCGCCCCCACCCCGATTTTTGCTCCGCCGCGGGGGAGATCGGAAAATTCTTTAATATTTGGACAAGAGTGGAATTTGTTTATTTATTTGTTATGAAAAAAGATAACATTAATTAATTAATCGAGTGTGTGGGGAAAGTGTTGCTCCTTCCACCAGGCTTCTCCACCCACGCTGCTTTTTGTTACTCATTCCTCTTAAAACATCCGGCTGCATTTTTTTCCACCATGTAAATGATGAGTGAGACCCGGTGGCACTCTAACATTTCAACAAAGTAGTATAAGCAATGTGTGCATGTTTAAATAATTGGTGAGTAATTTGAATAATTTAAATAGATATTAACTGGGTGTATAAGAATTTTTTGGTTTATGGATAAGGATAAGAATTAATTTTTGCATATTTGATTGCTAAAATGTATAAAAATATTTTATTTTATTTTTATTTCCGTGAATTTAAATTTATGATTTTTTTATGAAAAAAAACATATTTTTAATCATTAAATTAACTTAAATTATATATTAAATAATTTAATCTACATTAAAAATGTATATTTTTTATTTATGTGAATTTATAATTTTTTTTGAAAAAATACATATTTTTAATCATTAAATTAATTTAAACTTAAGACCAATCCATTCCTTTGGACTGACTTCATAAAAATTCTCAAATGCTTAAAATGGTCCTATAAATTCTTGGAGAAAATTAGGAGATCATCAATATAAACAAGTAACCATTCATCATATTGTTTGAAGATTGAGTCCATTACCTTCTGGAACTTTGAAGGTGCATGCTTTAGACCGAATGGCATTACGTTCCATTCGTAATGGCCTGATGGTATGCTGAATGTTGTCTTCCATTTATCATGCTCAGCAATAACTACTTGCCAGAAACCGGATTTTAGATCAAACTTTGAAAATACTTTAGCTCCAGATATCCTACTTCGCAGATCTCCCTTGTGCGGAATAGGATATGTATCATCTGCAAGAACTACATTAAATTAATAATGGAAAAATTTTAGGGTTGAAATTTTTTTAATAGTTTATTATTTAGGCATTTTTTGAAAAAAAATATTGGTCCATATGATAGATGAATAATATTCATCAAAAAATTTACCAATTTTAATAATAAATTACATAGTTTTATTAAATATTGGCTTACTTTCTATATATGATTTTTTTATTAAATATTGGCCTACATTTTTTTATAAGTATAATTTTTAATCACTTATAATACCATAAATAAATATAATATTAAATCCTTCAAAAAAAAAAAAAAAACTTATTAATAATATTATATAAATTAATAAAATTACATATTACAAAAATATAACCATATCATTAACAAAAATAATATTTAATTATTAAAAATTACAAAGTGAGGTGAGTTTCATCATTTAAACAAAGCTTACCATTCAATGCGTTCCTTGTATATTGATCTTAATCAGCATAAAAAGAAAGCATGTTTTTTTGGTCTTACTCTTTCACAGATCATTGTTCATAACATTTACGTTATGATAGTCTGTGAAGCGGAGGTCTGACGGTGGAGGGAGATGACTTTCATCCAATCCACCAAGGTTCAAATCTCCGTGGAGACGTATGCCTGTTGTGTCTTGGCTAGAAGAGTAGGCGACCCCAGAGCGGACGTCTCGGCTCTTGTTGAGGCATAAGTTCATTGCTATTGTGTGCGGCTTGCAGGCTGTTGCACCTAGCCTAGGTTTATAGTGGCAGCCAGTTGGATTTGAACCCGAGCCTTGCTCAGGCAACTCTCACCAGTTACCGATTACCCTAGATCTAAAAAAAAACATTTACGTTATGATATAGCTAATGTTACATTCTAAATTGGTTTTTTCGTTTCTTTTTTTTATTTATGTGGTTAGAGTTACGGTCTTCAGGGGCGTAGTTTGATTAGTAATGGGTATAATATGAAATCTTTATAAAGTATGTGGTTTCAAACTCAAATTCTTTTTAATTAGTTTTGTAGGACTTGTGTGAGGGTGTATATGGGTTTATCTAGAAATTATAGTTGTAGCAGTCAGAATAGACTCTGCGTTAAGCGAGTACAAACTCAACTTAATTATTGATTTCTCTAAATTAAAAAAGAAAAATATTCATAATTTTGTTTAATTCTCACAAATTATCTTTATCTTAAAATAGTAATAATAATAATTACAAAATCCATGGGGTCTTGGATATATGATGATTGGGTGCTCTGTTAAGGCACTCCTTGATATGAAGTCACCGATTCAATTCCCCACCCTGATCAGGGTGACATGATGATGAAGATATAGTCCTACCCAGCTTACAAAATAATAATAATAATAATTCAAAGAAATACTTTATGAAAAATATCGCTTCTTCCTTACAGTATTGAAAGGAAAGATAGTTAAATGGTTCCCATAAAAACCACTCATTTCACAAACTTTGATGAGATTGATATCATGATTTACATAAAAGTAAGTTAAGAGAAATTCAATAACCAATCAAACTAACCCATGAAACTCTATATCCCATACTTGTTATCTATGTAAACAAACATTTTGTAAATCAATGATTTAATCGTAAACTCATATTGCTTTCTTTTATGCTAAAGTGCGTACAACTTGTACCATAAAGTGTCATACACATATTGCATTATTGTACCATATAGTGTCACACATGTTGCATTACCTATGTTTGTTGGTAATCCAGTTCACTTTTGTGTGTGTGTGTGTGTGTGTGTGTGTGTATAATAAAATTAAATAGGTTAAAATTTATCTACTAAGTTAATATATCTTATGTACTAAATTTGTTTCCAAAAAAAACTATATTTTATGTCGAATATACACTGTGTTGTCCCAAAAACACTGTCTCAAAAGGCTAATAGTTGTGTGTAAAAAGTTATTCTAAACTCAAAACAAGAAAACATGAACTAAGTGTCAAGAGATACAAGTTTCATCTTCTTTAAAAATGGAAACACACTCCACTGATTTTCTGATCATCCCATAACTTATATTGACCGAAAGATCTAATTTAGAGTTGTAATGTCTCTTTAGAGAGCTTATCAACTTGTTGATTCAATTCTTTGTAGATATGCGTACAAGTTTCTCACTCAAACAACTCTCTTTAAAAGGTAATTTCTCTAAGGATGTGATTCAGATTTTGGACATTGATCTTTGTGATTTTATTTGCCCAATTGATCACCACTTTAGAATTGCCCAGAACCTAGACATTTTAATTCCCAAGTGCCTTATGCCTTGTTGTGTATAGAAAAACCCATAGACTTGTAAATTATGCTTTCATATTAGAGCCACAACTAGAAGCATATAGGAGAAGATAATGATGATTTTGATTTAAATAGAGAACACCACCAGCCCCACATCGTGGAGGATCTCCTTGGCTAGCACCATCAAATAATCCCCACGGAATCTTGTCCAAATCAAGCATAATCGGGACCCTTGTTTTCTTCCTTTTTGGCTCTGCGTGAAATTCCTTTACATATTTCTCTATGATGTCGCTTGTCACTTCAGGGGGTATGTATTTGTTATTAAAAATGTCTTGATTGACTGCCCACCAAATATTATTTACGAATATAGCAGGGAAAACCTAGCAAAATTGCATCGAGCGATCTGATACCTAATCTTGAGTGCATTCCTCTAATGATTCTTTATTCGAGCAAAGTAGAGGTCAGAGTAAAAGCCAAACAGAGAATACTCCAAGCCTTTTATATATATAGACATGAAATAAAAATATGAGAGATGGATTTTGCCTCTGCATGGCATAAGGCACAATGATTTAAACCAGATCTTATCTATTAAGTTGTATATTATGTTTTGTCTAATTAATATATTAATAAATTACACTTTAAATTTATAAATAAATTTTTAACATAGAATAATAATACATTGATTTTATTTTCTTTGTATATGGATTTTTTTTTTTTTTCAATTAAACCCAAATTTATATAACTCATTTACATAATAGTTTTGTAAATTTAAATAATCTTTTAAATTTGACAATGGCTAAACTCATATATGATCTGGGACAAAACCAAATTTCTGCACCTCAATTACCTAGTGGTTTTATGACTCATTTACATAAAGGTTTTCAAGATGGTTTTGTGACTCATTTACATGTTGATTTTGTGAATGTAACTAATCTTTTGGTTTAGGTAGGGGCTTGAAAGATTCACATTGGCAATGGTGTTTAGAGAACGGCCTTTTTGAAACGAGTGCTTTGCATCCACCCATTAAAGGTCCCATGGTGACTTTGGGACTTGCGGGGCCTATGTGTGTAAGTCCTCGTAAGGAGTTTGGTCTTCAATTGGCTAAGTTGATGTGACATTGAAAGCTCCCTTCAGTTTTATTTTTTTATATGTGGATATATGGAGTTAATTGTTATTTTTTCCATATTTGGATATACGTAGTTAATTGTTTTTAAACTTTATTGTCGCTTTTGAAAGGTAGAAATTAATAAAAATGGAGTTTGTTGTTATTATTATTAAACTTTATTGTTGCTTTTGAAAGTTGGAATTCGTAATTTTATAAAATTAATAAAAAGAATGACATGTATCCATCGTTGGATGTTGCCTAAAATATGTAGATGATCGTTCTTTTTTTATTGCACCAAATATTCTTAAAAGGTATTTTTTTTTTAATTTGTTTTGATGATTTTAAACAAAGAGCATGTACACATTTTTATCATATGCGTTTTAAAAAATCAAAATGCATTGAAGTTTTTGGAATCTAAGCTTCTGTGATCCATAATATAAATTTGTAGAAATTCTTTCGGTAGTAATCACATGCAAAAGAACGAGGTCGACGCGTTTCGAACCAACCAGTGTGGTTCATCATCAGAACCAGTGTGGTTCCCCATCTTTTATAGTCAATCTTTTGCATTTTAGGGGGGAAATGCACGGAGGGGGTTGTTCAACTACGTATTTATTTGAGATAAAGATGGAAGGCTTGGTTAATGTTGTAAATTTTGGAAAAATACATAGTATATTATATGTGTTATTAAATATGGTTTAGTATAGGTTTATATTTAAGATGGGAATAAGTATTAGTGGGATTTTTTTAATTGAGTTTATTTTGCTGTGAAGAAGAATAATTATTATATTTTTTATCTAGATTTATTTTTTACAAGTGACATGTTGAACTCATAAAATTTATAATAAGTATATTATCTTTTTTATACGGTGAGAAACACTTATCATAATTCAATTGTCAAACCAGTAGTGAGGACAACCATATCTGGTTGCTCTCCGCGAATGTAGGTTGATTCATCATTGTTATTCAAGGAAAACCACGCCACCTGGAATAACTCACTAGTAGTCCGTAAGGGGGTAGGCTTTCACACCTGCCAAATGCCTCTAGGTCTTGAGTCGTTAACATGTTTCCTTATGTCCAAGGAAGACGAACTATTAGTTAAACAGAAGCAGTTTTAGGGTATACTCCAGACCCTAATAAATATATTGTTATAATAACTCCAAGCCTTTTTTTAATTAATTTTGTACACTAAATTTTTTAAAATTTATCTTGAATACCATCTTAAATAAGGAAAAGCACTTAAAATTTTTCAGAAATATAAAACTTAAAAAATATAATTAATATCTAAACAAAATTTTATTACATTAATAGAATAAGAACGTGGCCATACAATTAAATTCCATATATCATTGTAAACCTTTACCTGTAAAATAAATAATAAAATCACCACATAATCAAAATTATGTGTATTGTTTTACCATATTGCTTTACCCTTGCACACTTTTAGCTATCAATATTACTTTACCTTGCACCCTTATAGCTATCAATATTTATTCTCAAACATATACTTACCAAATATAAACAAGGTGGGTTGTGTAGCAGCAAGTCCCTCCCCTGAGTGATTGTTGGTGTTGTGAGAGGCAATTGTTATTCAATAAAACTGATGAAATTTTGTAGATAATCAGCTATCAATTACAAAATTTTATTTTATGGGAGAGTTATGACAAAAATATATAACAATTACTAGTTTTCAAAAGTTATCAGTTATGTGTGAGCTATGACAAAAATATATGACAATTAGTAGCTTTCAAACCTACTCCAAATAACAGTTCACAATCTCTATATGTCTATAAAAATGAAAGCATTAGCACCGAAGATCCCTCACTATATTTGAATTTAGAATATGCCACAGTAAATTTATTCAGAAGTGGTCCATCAAACCTCCTTATCGCCATCAGTTGGTATTGCACCAATTTCGGCATGGTTTAGTTGCCTTTGTAAGTTTAACTGTGAAAAAGTCAAACATGGAATTTCATAAATAAATAACAACAACCTCCGACCATTATAGAAAAGCAAAAACACATGGTATAGAGATAAATATATTTCATTCAATATTTATTAGCATTCAATCTAGTAAAGTATATGCCAACTTGAGTGATTATTAGTAAAATAAGTATGGATGTCTCGGATCGATTGGTGTTGAATTCCAATTCGATATGCCTTGTAACAGTTCATTAGGATCATTCAAGCATTAGGCCAAAGCATGGGCTCCACGCCCCAACAATTGATAGGTTAGTATGAATAAGTTTCCCCAGTGTCCTCGTAAATGGCAGCAAGAGTTGGTTGCAATATCTTTTATGTCATCACTCGCATATTTTGTGGTAAAATCCACTAAAATCCTCTCTCAAACCCTCAGAGATTGACATAAACATGTCCCTTAGTCTCTAGTTAGAGTTAAACACAGAAGAGAGATGCCTTTGGTTTTATGAAACAAGGAAGTAAACTACTTCTGAAGGATATGAAATAAGATGTTGTCGATTAATCACTATTAAAATACAACATAAAATACACACAAATCTTTGAAACTTGTGATAAAATAAATCTTGGCAGATCTAGATAGATCCATGCTAGTTGGTTACAATTATAGGTTTTTGTAGCCACGCCTCGCTCACTAAGGTAGAAATATCGATCTCAAACTTGTGTTAACTTATATAAGGAGGAAGGAAATTTAGAAACTCTATCTCTTTGGATCTTAACTCATGATGATTTCTTCACCAATCCCACTATTAAAGGTTACTATAAGAACTATGTTGAATTAAGCTCCTCAGAACTATGAACTCAACGTGCCAGGGCAGGTGGCATGCTTGTTGGTGACATGGTTGTTTCTATTGCTCCAGGGAAAGAGAGGTACATTGAATATTGAGTTCCTCTCTGACGACTAAGACAAGTATTACCTGCAATTAAAGATGTCATGAAAAGTGCTTAGAACGTTATACACATTGAAACAACAGGCAATGAATGATATCAACATGCTACAAATATTCACACTAAAATCATTAGACCAAAAATCAAAATGTTTAAATGAAAGATCAATATATCATTCCACAGCCCCAACAAACTAAGTGTTTTTTATATCTAAGTTTGGGAAAAAAATTGTTCACTTTCAAATACTAAGGTAGGAATATTGATATAAAAACCGTGTTAACTTATATAAGGAGAAAGGAAATTTATAAATCGTTTCTCTTTGGAGAAATTAATGAGACCCTAATAGACCCTAAATTAATGTTGATTGTTATACCGTTTGGTAAAGTAGTGCATTTCCCTCCCAATCTGGAATTCTCTTTTGTAACAAAAATGAAAGAAATAATTATCTCTAGTGATAGAGAGATTATAAGTGACTTAGAACTCTGAACATTCACTCTCCTAGGGAGACATTATCAAGAATATTAGAGAAAAATTGAAGAACCCTAAGACCTATGTCGAGCTCCACGATTACAAAATGGTATATCGAGATCATCGGAATCATGGGCACAGAAGGATCATGCTCATCTAGATCTGTATTGGTTGAGAGAAGGGGGATATTCGAGCCTTCTTCATCATATTCATTCTTCATCCAAGTCATGCAGTTGCATCTGTTGTAACTTGTATTTGGCGAATAAAATTTGTATGCCTTTTGCAACCAAATTTAGGGGCAAGTTAAGTGTATGTACTAGTGAATTATGCCAATGAGCTTGTTAATTCATTAGTCCATCCAACGGAAGCAAGAAAAGGTAGGGGTAAGTGCATTGTCGAGTAAAAAAAATTTAGAGCTCGGGTAACTTGTTGAAGTTAAGATCGGGTAAAGTGTGTTGTCTAATAAATACAATTTGCAGCTTTATGTCTAAACCCTAAAATTTGCAACTTTATGCCAAGTTTTGTAACTTGCAAGATCTCATGATCAATAAAATTTGTAACTTTATGTTACGACCACATATAACACATTTCGACATCATTTTTTTATTAAGTCACCGACAACACTGATGAACACGTGCCTGACCATTATGGCATGGAAATTCACATGAGGCACATGTGATTCATGATCATTATAAACAACACACCATGAATCCACCCCAAATCTTTGGCCTCTTTACTCTCGACATCATTCAGTCCTTTGTTTCCCACAACATAGGATGAGCATCATCCTCATAGCAAACAAACAAAAAATGGATGTCCCGAGGCATTAGAAACGAATGTGCATGGTTTGTTCTCAATTCGGTAAGTTGGTTTTCAGAGCCGCTCACCTAATCCAAATTGTAATATCTAGTTCCTTACTAAAAATGTCGAGAACACTAAAGTAGGACACTGAATCTTTATTTTTTATCAGTTTCATAGACCTATGTTTACTCTAAAATTTGAGATGGCGTATCGTTCGACAAGGGGTTCTTGACTTGCAGTTGTTTAGCTTTGCTAGGTTTAACCTATTAAGACTATTGTATGGTAAATAGTAATTGGTATTTTCCCAAACAATATTGGTATTTCAATACCTCCTGTGTCTTCATTAGAGATGAGCCAACGACCATGAAAATGACCGGAGAAAGGCCTTGGATTGGCATGTCGTTGTGATTAGAACTTCTGACAATTGGATTAGTTGAATCAATAGGGTGAATTAGGCTAGTTTCCAGGCCTAGATTTGATTGATGCCAATAACTATCATAGATATTAAGGATTGTTCAAGAAAATGTTCCAAATTAGGTAACACATGTTCCAAATTGGGTACCGCATGTTTCGAATCAAACAGAATAACACTTACATTAACATTCTGTCAAACAATGGGAAGTTAAAACATTGGTAAAAATGTCTCTCGGATGCGAATGGAGTGTTTTGGCTAAAACAATGGAGAAAAATTATCTTAGATGCGAATGGAATGGTGGGTGTCAGACTAGGCCTTCATTTAAGTGTTTTGGCTAAAAAATTGGAGAAAAAATATCTCAGATGCGAATGGAATGGTGGGTGTCAGACTAGGTCTTCATTTAAGGTTAGGTGAGTTAACATCAGGCTTCATTGCATGTTTTAGTGAATAAAATGGTGTCTACTCTATCCCAGAAACAATAAAATGATGTCTACTTTATTCCATAATTTTATTTCCCTATATGGGTATTCTTTCACTTGCTTGCCTTAAATAATTTTGCATGCTACATATTCATCTCTAAATGTGTTCTTTTGCGATCTTGATGCCATCATACTTGTATTTTGACAAAGTTTACCAACATTCTTTAGCATCTTATGTGCAGCTTAATGCACCTATTTTGGTTCCTTCGTACGATTTTTCCATATATAGTTGTTGGTTTTTCCCTATATAGGAGTTGTGCTATGGCAACTAGCACCATATTAGTTGTGTTAAGGTGAGTGGCACCAGAGGCATGACCATTATTTCACCCCTTTTCTTTTCTCGACTTAAGGTTTTATTTCCTGTACATCATCTTTGGTTTTTTTCTATAGGTTGTCCTTCCTATCCTAAATATGAGAGGTTTTCCTTATAAATATGGCGGCGGCGCAAAGTAAAAGCCAAAAGATGGCCACAATCAGCTTCAATAAGGAGAAGTCCCTAAGGTACCCAATCATCTACTCCAGTAAGGAGGAGTCCCTAAGGTAATCAATCCTCTACTCAATTCATGAAAAAATTAACTTCATTCTTAAATGATTCAAAAGTAATACCAAATGTTTTAAAAATTACAAAATGTTGTACCTGTTTATTCTCAATTCTTTGCAAAAGTTACCATCAATGAAATTTTGTACCTGTTTACTCAAATGATATACCCGTTTATTCTCAATCCTTTGCAGAAGCTACCATCAATGAAGCTTACTTAAGTTTAAAGCAGTTTGAAGACAAAGATGCAATGAAAGTATCTAAATGTTACATCAAAGCATGGTCGAGATGTCCACTGACATTGAAATAGATATCCAGGTGCAGGCAAGGCACCACACAGTGGAAGGGTGAAAGAGATGTTGCAGGGATAAGGACATCTAATTAAAGATTTTCATCATAGAGACGTGTGATGTAGGTTCTCTATTCTTGGATGAATCATGAACAACTGTAAGGTGGTAGCAACAAGTCTTCATTTCCATTTGCATGATAATGCACGTGGCAAGTGTACATTCTAGAGCATGTGGAAGCAAATGTGCTATGCAATGTAATATGCAAGGATGGGTAACATGTTAAATATTTAATGCTAACAAGGTAATGCTAGCATTACTTTGTTTGGCATAAATTGTTTATAAAATATATGTTATAACCTAATATAAATATGCCTCTTCCTCAGGAAGATGCCAAATAAGACCTCAATTTTAAATTTTAGTCTAAAAGTGAAATAAGAAGGCTACAAAATCATTAATTTATTAAAACTTTGGATTAAAATAATAAAAATTTATCAGTTTTCGTCTCAAAATACTTGATAGACTAAAAATCGATTACTATAGTCCCTGCAAGCCCTGAGGGCAGGGACTAATAAGATATCAAAGCTCAAAACACATCCTCACTTAAACAACTAAGGATGAGGCTATTAAATTATATGGCATTTCCCAAGCAGGTTGTTTCATAACATGACATAAGTAAATTTCTTTTGAGTACATGTGATGATTATTTTTTTCAATTAAGGGATAATATTTTGAATTTTTTGTGCATTGATGTTTAAGTTCACTAACTTAAGAAATATAAATAAGATATCAAAGCTCAAAACACATCCTCACTTAAATCAATAAGGACGAGGCTATTAAATTATATGGCATTTCCCAAGTAGGTTGGTTCATAGCATGACATAAGAAAATTTCTTTTGAGTACATGTGATGATTTTTTTTAATTAAGGGATAATATTTTGATTTTTTTGTGCATTGATGTTTAAGTTTACTAATAATAATCATTACCTTAGGTTCGTGTCGTGTATTAATTCTTACTCTCGTCTTTTTCGAGCATAAGTCTTATAGTAAAGGTTGTAATTAGAACCCTAGTGGAACTGCACCATTGAAGGTCTAGTCATCAGGTATTTCTTCATATCTTTGTGTTTGTTGTTGTACATTTTTCTTGCATGTATTAAATGGATCCCCACCAAAGATTACCTACCCGTCGGAGTGGAGCTACTGGGGCGTCCAATTCAAGACACGAACGTCTTTTTGGGTGAGAATCAGTTTCCAATTACTTCGAAGTCGCACCTCTTGAAATAAGGAAATCTTAAATCTAGAAACCAACGAATTCGAGGATCGCAAATATTTCTCGAATTCAGAGATCGATGGCAACAGTGTCAAATGGGTTCCTGATGCAAGAAATTTTCGGAGAAGAAGGTTTCATTTGCTTCACTCTATCACACAACATTGTCAAATGGAGACTTTGTTCAATATGGTTATATGCAGCAAACATCTTGATAACTATAAGCTCTTTTCCAACCAGGAGGAGATTAAGTGAATATTGTGGGATATCGGGTACAATCTAGATGATATCGTGGTAAGACTCAGTCGTTTGGAACATTTTGCGGTTTCAGATTCAGACACAAACTCAAATGTTCATCGAAAAGAGGCAACAATCATAAATGATACGCCTCTCAACACCATTCCTACAAACATTGATATGCCTATGAACAAAACCCATGAAAACTCCTCTTTACAATTTTGGACTAAACTATCTACTAAGCAAATGGTTATGTTTTTTTTATGTTGGATGGAATATACCTTTCCCAGTGATTTATGTTTATTTTTTCAACTCTATAAGAGACTCTAGTTTCTATACTCTAGTAACTTTACTCAGGTCGCACATATGTCTACAGTCATCAATCATCTGGTTTTGATGTAAGCTAGATACTTTTTGTAAAGTTGTTAATGCTAGTTTCCATTAACATCCTAATGGATCCATAGTCCTACAGGTCAGCAGAAGAAATGAAGGTTCATAGTGCAACATCTTATGTAATATTTTTGGTTATCAATAGAAAAGCATTGACGAAATTTACAAAAAAAATATATCAAAGTTACATGCAGTGTTATTCCTTCTACTTTTAACACAACAAAGATTATTAAAAATGTTTTTTTTTTTGTCTACTTTCAACTTATATTGTGATTGGTTTTGAATTCCAATTCGATATGCCTTGTAACAGATCATTAGGATTGGTCAAGCATTAGGCCAAAGCATGGGCTCTAGGCACCAACAATTGATAGGTTAGTATGAATAAGTTTCCCCAATGTCCTCGTAAATGGAAACAAGAGTTGGTTGCAATATCTTTTATGTCATTACTCTCATATTTTATGGTGAAATCCACTAAAATCCTCTCTCATACCCTCAGAGATTGACATAAACATGTCCCTTAGTCTCTAGTTAGAGTTAAACGTAGAAGAGAGATGCCTTTGGTTTTATGAAACAAGGAAGTAAACTACTTCTGAAGGATATGAAATAAGATGTTGTCGATTAATCACTATTAAAATACAACATAAAATACACACAAATCTTTGAAACTTGTGATAAAATAAATCTTGGCAGATCTAGATAGATCCATGCTAGTTGGTTACAATTATAGGTTTTTGTAGCCACGCCTCGCTCACTAAGGTAGAAATATCGATCTCAAACTTGTGTTAACTTATATAAGGAGGAAGGAACTTTAGAAACTCTTTCTCTTTGGATCTTAACTCACGATGATTTCTTCATCAATCCCTCTATTAAAGGTTACTATAAGAACTATGTTGAATTAAGCTCCTCAGAACTATGAACTCAATGTGCTAGGGCAAGTGGCATGCTTGTTGGTGACATGGTTGTTTCTATTGCTCCAGGGACAAAGAGGTACATTGAATATTGAGTTCCTCTCTGACAACCAAGACAAGTATTACGTGCTATCAAAGATGTCATGAAAAGTGCTTAGAACGTTATACATAGTGAAACAATAGGCAATGAATGATATCAACATGCTACAAATATTCACACTAAAATCATTAGACCAAAAATCAAAATGTTTAAATGAAAGATCAATATATCATTCCACAGCCCCAAGAAACTAAGTATTTTTTATATCTAAGTTTGGGAAAAAAAATTGTCTACTTTCAAATACTAAGGTAGGAATATTGATATAAAAACTGTGTTAACATATATAAGGAGAAAGGAAATTTATAAATTGTTTCTCTTTGGAGAAATCAATGAGATAATTGTCACAAATGCCCCTAAATGAATGTTGATTGTTATACCCAGTTTGGTAAAGTAGTGCATTTCCCTCCCAGTCTGGAATTCTCTTTTGTAACAAAAATGAAAGAAATTATTATCTCTGGTGATAGAGAGATTATAAGTGACTTATAACTCTGAACATTCACTCTCCTAGGGAGACATTATCAGGAATATTAGAGAAAAGTTGAAGAACCCTAAGACCTGTGTCGAGCTCCACGATTGCAAAACTGTATATCGAGATCGTCGGAATCATGGGCACAGAAGGATCATGCTCGTCTAGGTCTGTATTGGCTGCGAGAAGGGGGATATCCTAGCCTTCTTCATCGCATTCATTCTTCATCCAAGTCATGCATGCTGTGTCTGTTGTAACTTGTATTTAGCGAATAAAATTTGTCTGGCTTTTGCAACCAAATTTAGGTTCAAGTTAAGTGTATGTACTAATGAATTGTGCTAATGAGCTTGTTAATTCATTAGTCCATCCAACGGAAGCAAGAAAAGGTAGGGGTAAGTGCATTGTCAAGTAAATAAAATTTAGAGCCCGGGTAACTTGTTGAAGTTAAGGCAAGGTAAAGTGTGTTGTGTAATAAATATAATTTGCAGTTTTATGTCTAAACCCTAAAATTTGCAACTTTATGCCAAGTTTTGTAACTCGAAAGATGTCATGATCAATAAAATTTGTAACTTTATGTTACGACCACATGTAACACATGCCAACATCATTTTTTATTAAGTCACCGATAACAGCGATGAACACGTGCCTGACCATTATGGCATGGAACCTCACATGAGGGGCATGTGCTTGATGATCATTATAAACAACACACCATGCATCCACCCCAAATATTTGGCCTCTTTACTCTTGACCTCATTGAGTCCTCTATTTCCCACAACACTAGACGATCATCATCCCCTGTTGGAACAAGGTCCTCCAAAGGCTGCGAATTGCGACAATTTTGAGTATTTTTTGTATATTTTTGGCATATTTTAGTCTAGCGTAGGGGTTTTGGGGTGGTTCAAAGCCCCGAAAGCATTGTAATGGGTCAAAGGGTAGACCTAGAGTTCGAAAACCATAGTTTTTGGACCACACAAAAGATTAGGCTAGATCGATATAAATAGAAGGACATTTTGAGTCAATAGAGATATGTATTAAGATTGGTGCGAATTACAAGTTAGTAGATCGGTTTGGGTTATTGGGGAAAGGACTCATGCTGGCTATGTGCGCGGAGATCCTCTGTCCTGCTGTGTGCAGACCTTGTTGCTGTGTGCGCAGGTTGGGTTTTGGTTATTGTAAAAGGATCCGAAGGATTAATGAAATCGGAAGGTTGTTGAATTATCTGAACCTGTTAATTCAAATCTAGACATCTGTTATGTTATGCATGGTTATGTGTTAAGCTCAGAAAGTAACTGTGTTATTTTCTTATGCTGCGTTGGCATCTGATCTGAATTTGTTTGTTATACTTTATCTGCGATAATTGTGTTATTATTCTGTATTTGCGATTTACTGTGATTAAAATTGGTACTGCGTACATGGATGTGAAGGGACTGTGAAATATGGGTTCTATGATATACGATCTGGTAATTGTAAAGTCAAACGCAACCCTGCTTGACTTACCTACCCTCTCCCAGGGTGTGGAAACCTGGTTCCAACACCCTCCCATACTGCTTCGGGTGAGACTTTGGCCTGCGCAAGCAGGTCACTACTGAAAGGGCCAGTAGTATAGGGGTTTGTTGGCAAACCTTAACCTTCGAACTTGGGTCAGGACCCCTCGAGCCAAAAAATGGTTCTGTTGCCGAGACCGGGAGCATTTTGAGAGAGGGATTGAGTAATGCCAAGGCCATACTGGAAGCCTGAGATAAAAGAAATCGATGCATGGTTCGAACAACAAGTTCAGGAATTCACAAAAAAATAAAACCGCAGTAAAAGGTTGACCACCGAAGAGTGGAAAAATAAGTATATTTCCACGGAGATCTACGAGATCTTCTTTGTAACCATTGTGATCGAGCTCTAGGAGTGGCTCGCAAGTTTGGTCGAACTCCAGAAGTGTTGGAAGGACGAGCGGGTCACATAGTGGACCCCAGAATTGATCCAACAGTTAGAAAGGACTGATAACACCATCACTCGCACGGTGAACCACTGGGTGGACAACGTGCTAGGAGGGTTCGTGACAAAATTTTCCATCGATCAGTTCGTGTCCTACTCTGAAGCGGAGTGAAGGTTCTTCAAAGGATTTCGGGGTAAGTTTTTGAAGACCTTACCATTGCTAATTAAGATATTACTGTGCAAAAAAAGTATTATGTGTAGCCACATCGAATGAATGACCTCTAATCTGGACGGGATTATGACACAAAGTGGTAGATACTATCGGACCAACCGAGAAGGAGGTAGATCTATCTACAGTCCGGTAAGAGAAGTCGTTGCGCAGAGTCCACCAGCCACACCACTTTCAAACCAGCGTAGGGGTAAGAATTCACCTACACCTCCACCACCGTCGAAAGACGATATGGCTGCGCACATGAAGTTGCCTACCTTTAAGGGTGTGGGGGATGAAGACATGGATCATTTATGGTTTGTCGCAAAATCAGTATGGACTGCGCAGAACGTAGCTAGTGATGCGGTAAAGAGGGCACAACTGTCCCTTGCCTTCGAAGGCAAAGCTTTAGACTGGTACATGGGATACATCGGCCAGCATGCGAACACAACCATTGAAGAGATTAAGAATGCCTTGAAGAAACAATTCAAGAAGCCTAAGTCCTACTCTCAAATAGTGGTTGATCTAAAGGATTTAAAGCAAGGGCCTTCTGAGTCAGTATGGGAGGTCGATCAGCAATTGAAGAAGGTGATCAGAGAAGGAGGATTTCAATATGATGACAGACAACACACGGAATTGTTCATTGCCATGCTGTTGCCTCACCTGCGCGTACCGATGGGTCACCAAACTTTCAAATTGCAGGAAAAAGCCCTGGAAGTTGCTATGAATATGGAAGTTGCGCCCAGAGATGATACTCAGTTGGGCGTCTAGCAAATCTAGGGGAAACTGGAGGCAATGCACATGGAGATCCAGAATCTGCGAAAGGAGCGAGGAGTAAAGGCTAGCCCTGAAAGATGGTGCATACGATACAGGACGAATGGTCACACAAAGGATAACCGCCCTCTATTAACAGACTATATGCAGGCCGAGGGACCTAGTCCGTTTTGCCCTAGGGAAGTTGCAGGGTCAAGTGGGCCGATGCTATGGTTCGATGATTGTTGCGTGGCGGGGCTGCACGATACAAACCATTGTCCCTGCTTGGCTGCGTATGTTCCAGAAGTAAAGCAGGAATGGTGCAGGTTTTGCAAGTCTGTAGGACATGATGAACAGAACTGTCGAACTTATGATTTGATGATCGATCGAGGGAACCTCTATAGGGTACAGTCAGATCCATCCTCGCCAAGATCCCTCTCGAGCACAGGTGGCTCCCCAGCCAGGGGCAAGGGAGGCGAGAGGGGTGGGAGCGCAGGTTGGGGACGAGGGAAACTAATCTGTTATAACTGCGGAGAAGTAGGACACTTCACTTGGGACTGTCCAAACCCTACGAGGCAGTCCCGTCAGTTTTGAAGACAACTGGACCATGCAATTGAAGACTGCCCCATCTTGATAGCAAAGATGCGGGAGAAGAAGCCGACACCTACGTAGAACGTACAGAGGGTTAAGTCTGAACTACGAGACAAACATCCAAGCGTGAATGTCGTAACACGCAGTGGGATGGCCACCAGGGGGCTTGAGGAGAAGACTGCGACCGAGCCTCTAATCTGAAAAGCAGTTATCAAACAGGAAGGTTTGGATCTAAGGAAGGAGAAAGAAACATTTGTCACAGCTCGCAAAGACTTTGCTGAGGCAGAGGTGTCTACTTCGCAGTCGCTTGAAGACCTCAAGGCATATGAGGAGGTTAAACCCTTTTTACTGGCATGCATGAAGCTGCTGCGCAACCCAAGGGCTATGGAAAATATTCAGGCATTAATAGATAGATGTGTAGCACGACCTAGCCTCCCTCTGAAAGTCAAGGACGTACACAAACTCTATCGATATAAGAAATGCACTGGTAGGGAGATGCGGTTGACTGCACAGATCGGTGATTACAAGATGGATCAGGTTATTTTGGACCTAGGGTCAGATGCAAATGTATTACCTAAACAGACTTGGAAACAAATGGGGGAACCTAAGTTGGAGTGGTCCACTATCCAGCTACGTATGGCCAATCAACAGAAGATCATACCCTTGGGGAGACTATCGAAGGTCATGGTGGATATCGCAGGGGTCAAGATCCGGGCTAATTTTGAAGTAATTCATATTGTAGAAGATGCAGACCCCTACCCTGCGCTCCTAGGCTTTGATTGGGCCATCGATATGGGAGGTATCATTAACCTAGAGAAGAGAAGCATGGTATTTGAAAATAAAGGTACAAGGGTAATAATACCATTAGACCCTGCGGAACGCGAACGATACACAGAACCGGTGCACGACGAAGAGGATGTGGATCACATATATAAGTTGATGGCACGGGATGAAGATTGGATCAACCCCACGGCGGAGGGAGTACTTTGTTGGGAAAAGGACAACGAATGTTTCTCCGACTCCGATGGGGAGATAGAGAATTGGAAAAACCGGTTACATGATATCTCTGCACTGCGATGTCTTCGAATCACAAAGAACTTCCGCTGCATCTCCTCAGAGGTAAGAGATCTACCTTAATTTGATGGTTCTGGTAAAATTTGGGACCTTTTGTGAGCGTTTGAAGCTGAGTTTCCTAAAGAACGAAGGTTATGGGCCTGTAAGCTGGCCATACGTGGATCACTTGCGCGATGGTGGGAGACGCATGAGGAGGCGTTCTAGGATTGGGAGGAGTGTTGGGATATGATGAGCCTACGATTTGAGGCCCTAGCCGACATACAAATCAAAACGTTCCTTGGGCTCGAAGACCCACGCGAATATCTGTTCGCTTGGATAGAACACTGGTTCGACAAAACTGCCTGAGAGTGGGTTCATCTGCTTATTCATGCCCTGGGACCACTTCCCACTGCATGGTACTTATATGCGGAGCTCCATCAGTGCACCAGCCACTGGGAGACTTTGAAGGATGAATTTTTTGGAACATTTGGGTTAGTAGGCGGGACAGAGGCGCTTGACGCAGCTCTGCAAGACATTGACACCGTAGCATGGGGTGAATCGCACATGTATGTCGCACCCGAAGTGCCCACTTGGGAACCACAGATACCAAGCATGGTCAAATACTGCAGCCTAGCTCCAAAAGAAGGTAAGGATGATCCACGGGATGTTTCTGACTCAAAATTGGACGAGATGCGCACAGTTACCGGCCCGCTCGTGCTGTGAACAGGTAGCATTAAGACGCACCCCACGTTGGCTAAGATTGGGGGTGCAGATACAGGAGGCAGAGTTATCATATATCTGACACCTCCTATAACAAGGGGATAACTGCGTTCACTTCTCGGCTATGCAGGTTATTACAGAAAGTTTGTTCGGAGATATGCATTGATCACAGCACCTCTAAAAGACTTGCTTACGAAGGAGGCCCGGTTCTGTTGGGATGACACATGGAGGGCAAACATATCTTTGGTTTTGAAGTATTTAGGGATTAAGCCTGTGTTGGGGGAAGATGAATAGGAGGCGCAGGTGTTTAACCCAAGCGTATCAGGTATGCCAAGCGCACAGGAGGTGCGAAAACTAGCGGTTGGCACAATCACATCTGGTAAAAAGCAAAAGTTACCATTAAAAGGAGCGGGCCACTGGCATTTAATGGGGCATATTTTGGGGACTTTTTACCATTTACCTGATGGTAAGTTCCAGGTCAATTTTACCCTACCGTTGGACGCCTGCAGGCACTATAAAAAGGGTCGGATATCTCAGACAAGGGTTCCGCCTCACTTGCATAGCTTGTACTTATCCTCTTTATCTCGAACGAGCTTGAGCTATAAGATTTTTCAGGTCTGCACTATCCCCTCCATGTCTAATCAACCTCCCCCTTCTAACAGTAGCCACTCAGAGTTGGGATTCATTTTTCGAACTAGGATGACAGCCACTAACCCCGCTGAGCCCTCGACACCTACTACCCCAGAGATTGAGGAAGTAATGGAGATTGGGTCTGAGGATGAAGAAGTGCCCTCGATGCCTGTCACAAGAAAGGGAAAAGAGCAGGCACAAGGCTTAGGGAAGCCCCCAAAAGCTGCAAAATGGGCTACAGAGAAGCCTAGGACCTCCCCAAGGCATGCCAAGTCCCCGCACGCAACGCCTCATACTCAGGCTGCGCAGGAGGAAGCCCTGCTCGCCAATCCGATCAATTGGTTACCTCCCTTCATCCGCCTGCGTAGGCCCTCGATGCACACACCAAAGAACCTCGATGGCCTGGTTACCTATTTGCAGACGTCGCTAACCCCGGGAGAGGTCCCTGTCCTGAGTGACCCCTGCGGGAAGCTCCATGAGGTCAAATTCGACGATCACGACTTGGAGAATTATGATGCCTTCCCTGAGCTGGCCCTCGCGTTGTACTTCGACACAATTTATGCGGATGATGGGGTCACAGTCATTCCTCAACGCTGGGTAAGCGGGTTGGCTGGGTCCGGGCTCTTGAACCTGCTGCGGATGCCCCACTTTGGCCATTACAACGTCACAGATTGGCTGGCTCGATAGCTGCTCACCTTAATTCACGATGGCTGCCTATGGATTCGGGATAGAGTCCCTATAGATGCTGCGTTGGTTCACAGAATTAGGGGCCTTCACATGAATGGGCCGCACCCTCTGGAGCATGTGGGCAAGAAATATGAGGGGGACACTGCTGAATATGTGCGGAAGACCTACCATTTGGAAAGGAATACGCGGGGCTCCGTCATCAAATCTATCAGCGACCTTGCTACATAGATGGGTACCATATTATTATCCTGCAAGCTAATGTGAAAGTGCCAGGTTGCAACCTTCCCTGCTTATGTCATTTGGCTATCCGGTCAGTGTGCGAAGGAGTTATGCCTCAATTGGGCCCAATACTTATGCGACAAGTTCTTGACCAACGTCCGTGAATCTCATGAGCAGGGAAAATCCTTTTGTTATGCCTGGCTAATGTTCCTTATAGCCCTAGTTTCCTAGGAAACCCCTGCAGAGTCAGTCCTCCTCGAGCTCACCCCAGATATGTGGGAAGGGGCTCGGTATGCCCATTTGTGGGATTCCAAGGACGCGCAACGCATAGAGGATAACCAAGTCTTCTGGGTCCTCTTCCAGAGTAGTGTGGCCGCAACCATCAACTCTCGACCTCGACTGTCCCCCACAGTATATGAAAAATACAAAAGTATTGCAGCATTCTAGGTTACCATGCACAACATCCAGATCCGCGGCCGCAAGGATAAAACATGAACGTCACTTCCTTATATGGTAGCAGATGAAGAAATTGAAAATTTTATTGCGCTATGGCCTCCTGTCTGGAAGATAGGCTTCAAATCCAGCACAAAGGGAACACCAGGTACTAGCACGACGCAGGTACTCCCACCTATTATCATCAAGGAGACTGGAGGCACCGGGACAGACTCAGGCGCAGCCACCAAAAAGGACATGCAGCTGAAGCAGACCACCACGAAGAACACTGAGGTTGAAACCCAAGTCGATTTGCAGCCATATCTGGGCACGAAGGAAGTAAATATCGGAGGTACAAAGTGAACAGGTGAGCCTGTCAAGGGGCCTCGAAAGAAGCAGCGCGCCCAGCGGAAGGAACGAGATGAGTCGGTTACGTTAACTGAGGGATATCTCGAACAAATTGCAGATGTAGTCACGTTGGCCACAGAAGAAAAATGGGTAGCTTTAGAGGAACAACAGAAGGTTGCGATCAACGCCATCCAGGCTGAGCTTCGCACCCTGCAGATAAAGACATACACGCTACATACGAGCGTGGTTCATGGACAGACTCCCTTGGCATCTAGCAACACAGTGCTAGCTACGGAGGAAAGCTGTCTCTATTCCTTACCTAGCGTCGCCCTTGTGATTAGTTCACCGGACCAGGAAATACAACCCCAAGCAGGTGCAGGGGTGTAGTTGAATCTAGCCCAACTACCCCACGAAGCATTGCAGGGTCTCCACACTACTGTGTTTCAGGAGATTCACCATCGAGACCAGCATGTACACCAACAACTCGGTGTGGCCAAGCAGACCATCGCACAACAGAACGCAAAAGTGCTCCTCGTTGTCGCGCAACAAGCAGAGCTCAAAACCTTGATCCACCAGCTCTACATGGAGGTTACAGAAGAGATCATGGCCGCAGCCACCCCCCCTCGGGCTAAGGTTGAAGGATTGGTCGCAGCATTGAAGGCTTCCAAGATAGAAATGCAGGTCATTAAGACGCAACTGGAACAACAAATCACTGACTTACAGGCCAAATTGCAGCCCGAAACACCCCCAGCGGTACGAGCCCAGTGCGCTGCGCTGGTGACCACGGCTACATACACCATTACAGGGCAGATTGCTCAAGGCGCCCAGTTACTAGAGACAACCATGCAGTTATGGACCAAGGTCCAGCGCAATCCGATCCTAATTCGGCGAATAAATCAGGACTTGCGGTAGAAGGAGGAAGCTTTCGAGAATATCGAGGCAACATTACCCACCTTGGTTCCTGCACAGCGTTTGGCACGATTGAGGACCAAAAACACTCTCCAAGATGAGATCGAGGAGCTCCGCCGTTAGAATCACGTCATCGGAGAACGCTTGAAGCCTTGGGTTGCTACAACCCTCCAACTCTCACAGGATGTGGATGTTGTTGTTGAGCGACTAAACCAGACACTGGAGAGTGTCACTGCTGCGACAGAAGGACCGACATCACAGAATCTCATAGATATTGCGCAGAGCACTTTCGCTCAGAGTCGAGAGGTGCTGCCTCCACTGATCGCAGCTATTAATGCACTGTGCGCGTAGGTGGAGACTCCACCACCACAGTGACTCGGGACGAGTCACAAGGTTGTGTTGGGGGAATGTTGGAACAGGGTCCTCCAAAGGCTGCGAATTGGGACAATTTTGAGTATTTTTGTATATTTTTGGCATATTTTAGTCTAGCGTAGGGGTTTTGGGGTAGGTCAAAGCCCCGAAAGCATTGTAATGGTTCAAAGGGTAGATTGATATAAATAGAAGGACATTTTGAGTCAATAGAGATATGTATTAAGATTGGTGCGAATTACAAGTTAGTAGATCGGTTTGGGTTATTGGGGAAAGGACTCCTGCTGGCTGTGTGCGCGGAGATCCTCTATCCTGCTGTGTGTGGACCCTGCTGCTGTGTGTGCAGGTTGGGTTTTGGGTATTATAAAAGGATCTAAAGGATTAATGAAAGCAGAAGTTTGTTGAATTATCTGAACCTGTTAATGCGAATCTAGACTATCTGTTATGTTATGCATGGTTCTGTGTTAAGCTCCGAAAGTAACTGTGTTATTTGCTTATGCTATGTTGGCATATGATCTGAATTTGTCTGTTATACTTTATCTGCGATAATTGCGTTATTATTCAGTATCTGCTGTTTACTATGATTATAATTGGTACTGCGTAAGTGGATGCGAAGGGACCCTGAAATCTGGGTTCTGTGATATACGATCTAGTAATTGTAAAGTCAAATGTAGCCCTACCTGACTTACTTACCCTATCCCAGGGTGCGGAAACCTGGTTCTAGTACCCTCCCATACTGCTTTGGGTGAGATTTTGGCCTGCGCAAGCAGGTCACTACCGAAAGGGCCAGTAGTATAGGGGTTTGTTGGCAAACCTTAACCTCCGAACCTGGGTTAGAACCCCTTGAGCCAACATCCCCATAGAAAACAAAAAAAATTGGATGTCCCGAGGCATTAGAAACGAATGTGCATGGTTTGTTCCCAATTCGGTAAGGTGATTTTCAGAGCCGCTCACCTAATCCAAATTGTAATATCTAGTTCCTTACTAAAAATGTCGAGAACACTAAAGTAGGACACTGAATCTTTATTTTTTATCAGTTTCATAGACCTATGTTTACTCTAAAATTTGAGATGGCATATCTTTCGACAAGGGGTTTGTTGAGATTCAAAAAGATGATAAGCTTAGTGAAAAGAGTCACCTTCACTAAGTGGGCCCACAGGCTATTTTTGGCGCAAGTCTATTTTTAGACATGTCGATCATATTTCAGAAGTTGCAGGATGCTATTTGTGGATGGTTGATCAAGTTGGAAAAATAGATGAAATTCTATTTTTAGAATATTGGGTGAAGTCTATTTATAGATCGTCAATCTAAAAATAGATGCATGTCGATTATTATTAGCTCTTAATAATAATCGGACTCTAAACAACAACTTATTCTCCTGGAGCACTTTAGTTCAGTGCACGGTTGGAAAATCGGTGGGTGAGGGGAGTCCCCACAATTCCCAAGGGCAAATGGTGGTTCATGTAGAGACTCAGTTAGAACTCAAGTGGCAGAGTTATGACACAGTTGGAAGAAGTAGTTATGGAGTTGTATTTAGTTTAACTCGGTTAGACTCAGTTGAGCTAGTTGTATCTAGTCTAACTGAATGATACACTAGTGAGAGTGGAGTGAATTAATTAGTTAATTAATTCACAAATAATAACTCATTAATCAACTGAACAATACAACAATTAACTACAGTGCATGGCAGTTCCAATGGAGGCCCAGTGGAGAGATAGGTGAAAGGGAAAGATGGACTATTTGTTGTGACTATAGTGATGCATTGATTGCATCACACACACATTGGAGTTGCCAATGAGGATTGCACAGTCAAGGCAAGAGTAATTCGAATTCATTCAAAGCTATTCTTCAGCAGGGATTGCGCAGTGGAGGCAGGCTAGTAGGGGGCAAATATCGGTGCATGGATTTGCAGATTTTTCATGATTAGTGTGTGACGATTGTATTGTACTGAGAGCTTGATGTAATAAGCTTTGTATGAGGATTGTTACATGATCTCCATGATACATAATATATGATAGTTGGGGTTTTCAGCTCCAGGCTTTCCCGTTAAACAACTGTGTTATGTGCGATTATTTTTATTAATGCTTCACATTATTTTGCAAGAAGTTAAATATTGTGAGATCAGGGGAATCTAAGACATATGCATGTTTAATGTATATAATTTCTAAATGGTATCAGAGCATTGTTAATTCTTGAAGATTGCAATTGTGAAGAATTGGTGAGTTTGTGCTGGTGGACAATTCGAATTTGCTACAGAATATTCTTGGTGCAGAAGTTGAGTATACATTGAAATGGATTTCAATGGGTTGCGATTGGAGTATGCCCTTGATGGGAGCTTGAATTACATAGCCTGGAAGGACAGGATGGAGGCGGTGCTGGAGGATAATGGACTGAAGGAGTTCATCGATAGCGATGTTCCTAAGCCGGGATCTAGCGATGCTGCATTACTTGACGCATGGCAAAAAAAGACAACAAAGACGAGAAGAATTTTGTTGGAAGGTGTGAAGGACCATACTGTGTCCAGCCTTCATGGGAAAGCCACTCCATTATTAATGTGGAAGGCTTTGACAGACTTGTTCCAAAGCAGAAGTGACCAGAGGAAGTTGGCGCTTAAAGACAAGCTCAGAAAAATAAAAATGGAGAAGGGCGACAGTATTCCAAAATACCTCACGAAGTTTGTCCATTGAAAGGATGAACTGGGAAGTGTGGGGGTTACTTTTGATGATGAAGACTTGGTGAGCTTGGCTCTCCTTGACCTTCCAAAGAGTTGGCATAGCTACGAAGACTCTATCAATGGACGGGAGAAATTGCCGAGATGGGAGCGACTTTGGTCGGATCTTGTGCAGGAGGAGATAAGGCGGGGTACCAGGGATGGATCTTCATTGAAGAATGAAGATGAAGAGAATTGTGCTTTGGTTGCCAAATAAAGGAAAGGGAAAGGTAAGAAATTTCCTTCAAAATCCGAAGCTAAAAACAAGAAGCAGGATTTGTCCAAAGTGAAGTGTTTTCACTATCATGAACATGGGCATTTCGCCACTAACTGTCCACAGAAGAAGAAGAACAAGAAGGCTGCTGGAGCTGTAGCTGGAGAGGCCTTAGCCTCGTAATTTTAACTTGATTTCTCTTTGATCGCATGCTTGGTTTCAAGCTGTATGGGATCGGTGTGGTATCTTGATAGTGGTGCGTCTTTCCATATGACGGGAGACAAGGAGTCGTTTAGTGACTTGGAGGAGAAGGACCTCCAAATGCATATAGAGATGGGCGACGATGGTCGGTACAGTGCGACTAGCATTGGGACCATTACCTTTGAGAGGGAGTCCCGTAATCCATTCTTGTTGAAGGATGTTATGCATGTTCCAGGTATGAAGAAGAACTTGGTCTCGGTCGCAATGCTGGAAGACAAAGGTTATGATGTTGTTTTCAGTGAGGGAGAAGCCTCCCTTCGACATAAAACAACGGGTCAAACCAAGAAGATAGGGGTTCGAATTAAGAATCTCTACAATTTGGAGGTAGATGGCTGTGCTGTAATGGTGGGCAAAGAAGAAGAAGTGGTGAGCCAGGATGAGGGTGAATTATGGCATAGGAGATTGGGCCATCTTCACCATGGCGCTTTAAAGATTTTGCAGAAGATTTATACTGGAATTCCCAAGGGTACTCTTGCGCAGTCAGATCAGTGCAAGGGATGTAATATGGGTAAGTTTGTGAAGACCACCTTTCATGAGAAGGAGAATCGTGCTTCGGTGATCCTGGAGAGAATTCACACAGACGTGTGTGGACCTTTCTCAGTGGCTTCAACAAAAAAACACAGGTATTATGTTATATTTGTTGATGACTATTCTCGTAGACGTTGGATCTTCTTCATGCAGAAGAAGAGTGAAACGTTCTCAAAGTTCTGTGAGTTCAAAGCATTGGTGGAGAAGGAGTCGGGGAAGCAAGTGAAAACTCTACGGAGCGATAATGGTGGTGAATACATCTCGGGCGAATTCAAATACTTCTGTAGCAAAGAAGGAACTCGAAGAGAAATCATAGCGCCTCATAACCCACAGCAGAATGGGGTCGCTGAGAGGAAGAACAGAACGATCGTGGGTGCTGAACGAGCGATGTTGCATGACCAGGGCCTATCGATGCACTTGTGGGCGGAAGCATGCAACACTACGGTTTATGTGCAAAACCGTTGTCCTCATAGAGTACTTTGCATGAGTACACCTGAAGAAGATTTTATTGGTAAGAAGCCTGATATTTCCCATTTGAAGATTTTTGGCTCATCTGTTTACATTCATGTGACAAAGGACGCCAGGAAGAATCTGGAGCTGACTGTAGAAGTTGGGATATTTTTGGGGTACACAAAAACACCCCATAATTATTGTGTGTATTTTCCAGGCAGTCGGATGACTGTGGTGCGACAGGATATAAAATTCAATGAGGTGAAAGCCATGAAGTTGTCGCTTGAGAGGGAGCTACACTTGCATGCGGAGGAGGAACTTCTTGTTCCCAAAGATGAGCCTCTAGATGTGGAACAACCACAGGAGGAGATTCATGGAGTGGAGGAGTCCACTCATGTATAACCAAACATCAGACAAGGCAGAAAGCGTACCATAGAAGCTGAGAGACTAAAACTTGATGCGACACAGAATGTAGGAGTCCCTACATCACAATGCAGACAGGGACAGTCACCTGACCGATTTACTGGATACATGGCTCTTATGAGCAAGTGTATTGTGATAAAGCCATCTTATTTTGAAGAAGCAATGCAGGAGCCCACATGGGTAGATGCCATGGTGGAGGAGTATGACTCCATTGTCAGAACAGTACTTGGGAGATTATTCCAAGGCCGGTGGGAAAATAAGTTGTAGGATCAAGATGGATCTACAAGGTAAAGCAAGTTGCTGATGGGAGCGTCGAGAAGTATAAGGCAAGATTTGTTGCCCAGGGCTTCTCACAGATCGAGGGGATTGACAATGAAGAAACCTTTGCACCTCTCGCACGGTATTCTTCCATACGAACCATCCTTGCTCTCTCAGCGCAGATGGGTTGGCACATTCATCAGATGGATGTGAAGACTGCGTTCCTTAATGGGATCATTGAGGAAGAGGTGTACATTGAGCAGCCTTAAGGATTTGAGATCTTCAGCAGTGAGTCGCATGTATGCAGGCTCAAAAGAGTGTTGTATGGGCTGAAACAAGCACCACGTGCTTGGTACACTCGGATCGACAACTATTTCACTGGACTTGGCTTCACCAAGAGTGAGGCGGATGCAAACCTGTACCAGATTGTGGTGGAGGGTAAGATTTTAATCATTGTTCTTTATTTTGATGATTTAATACTAATGGGTGATGAGCAGTTGATACACTCATGCAAGGCAGATCTTGCAAAGGAGTTTGAGATGAAGGATTTGGGCCTCCTTCATTATTTCCTTGGATTGGAAATATGGCAGCGGGAAGGTGAATTGTTTGTGTCCCAAGGAAAGTATTCCTGGGAGATACTTGAGAAGTTTCACATGCAAGGCTGCAAGCCTATCAACACTCCTCTTCCAGAAAATTGGAGGAAAGAGGATGCTACATCAGCAGAGGTAGTGGATGCCACTGTTTATCGATAGTTGGTGGGTTCACTCATGTATTTAGTTAATACAAGACCAGACATATGCTATGCGGTGAACCAGCTTTCACAAGCGATGGTTAAGCCTACCAAGCTCTTTTGGAAGGTAGGCAAGCATGTCCTGAGATATCTCAGGGGCACATCTGAGTATGGTTTATGGTACAAACAGACGGATGAGGTGAAGTTGCATGGCTTCACGGATGCAGATTGGGCAGGAAGCCCAACAGACAGAAAGAGCACATCAGGGGGGATTTTCAGTATCGGATCTATGACAGTTTCTTGGTACAATAGGAAACAAAGATCCGTGGCACTCAATTCAGCGGAAGCAGAATACATGGCAGCAAGTCAAGCTGCATGTGAGGCTATCTAGATGAGGAAGATTCTGGTTGGTTTGTTCGGTTCAAATTAAGATCCCACAGTGATACATTGTGATAATAAGAGTTGCATTAAACTCTAGGTTAATCCTGTGTTTCATGATAGATCTAAACATATTGATATCCGATATCATCATATCAGAGATTGTGTGCAGCAGAAGATCATGTTGCTTCAGTACATTCCTACGGAGGATCAGGATGTAGATATTCTGATGAAGGCGCTCACCAGGAGCAAATTTGAATACCATAGAGGCATGATCGAGGGGAGATAATAATCCACATTCTGTTGACAGGGAGTGTTGAGATTCAACAAGATGATGAGCTAGTGGAAAGAGTCACCTTCAATAAGTGGGCTCCTCGCAAGCTATTTTTGGCGCAAGTCTATTTTTAGACTATGTCTATTTTTAGACATGGTGATCATATTTCGTGTTGCAAGGATGCTATTTGTGGATGGTTGATCAAGTTGGAAAAATAGATGAAATTATATTTTTAGAATATTGGGCGAAGTCTATTTATAGATCGTCGATCTAAAAGATGCATGTCGATTATTATTAGCTCTTAATAATAATCAGACTCTAAACAACAACTTATTCTCTTGGAGCACTTTGTTTCAGTGCATAGATTTGGCAAATCAGTGGACTGAGGGAATTGCGCAATTCCCAAGGGAAATTGGTGGTTCATGCATGGAGGACTCAATTAGAACTCAAGTGGCAAATTTATGACAGAGTTGGAAGAGTAGTTTATGGAGTTGTATTCAGTTTAACTCAGTTAGACTCAGTTGAGCTAGTTATATCTAGTCTAACTGAATGACACACTAGTGAGAGTGGAGTGAATTAAATAGTTAATTAATTCACAAAGTATAACTCATTAATCAACTAAACAATACAACAGTTAACTACAGTGCATGACAGTTCCAGTGGAGACCCAGTGGAGAGATAGGTGAAAGGGCAAGATGGACTATTTGTTGTGACTATAGTGATGCATTGATTGCATCACACACACATTGGAGTTGCCAATGAGGATTGCGCAGTCAAGGCAAGAGTAATTTGAAATCATTCAGAGCTATTCTTTAGCAGGGATTGCGCAGTGGAGGCAGGCTAGCAGGGGGCAAAGATCGGTGCATGGATTTGCAGATTTTTCTTGATTAGTGTGTGACGATTGTATTGTACTGAGAGCTTGATGTACTAAGCTTTGTATGAGGATTGTTACATGATCTCCATGATACATAATATATGATAGTTGGGGTTTTCAGCTTTAGGCTTTCCCGTTAAACAACTGTGTTATGTGCGATTGTTTTTATTTATGCTTCACATGTGTGTGCAATTAATTTTCCGCAAAAGATTAACAGGGGAATGATTCTGTATTTTGCAAGAAGTTAAATATTGTGAGATAAGGGGAATCTAGGACATATGCATGCTTAATGTATATAATTTCTACAGGGTTCTTGACTTTCAGTTGTTTAGCTTTGCTAGGTTTAACCTACTAAGACTATTGTATGGTAAATAGTAACCGATATTTTCCCAAACAATATTGGTATTTCAATACCTCCTGTGTCTTCATTAGAGATGAGCCAACGACCATGAAAATGACCGGAGAAAGGCCTTGGATTGGCATGTCATTGTGATTAGAACTTCTGACAATTGAATCAGTTGAATCAATAGGGTGAATTAGGCTAGTTGCCATGACTAGATTTGATTGATGCCAATAAATATCATAGAGATTAAGGATTGTTCAAGAAAAATTTCCAAATCAAGTAACATGTGTTCCAAATTGGGTACCGCATGTTTCGAATCAAACATAATGAAACTTACATTAACATTCTGTCAAACAATGGGAAGTTAAAACATTGGTAAAAATATCTCTCGGATGTGAATAGAGTGTTTTGGCTAAAACAATTGAGAAAAGATTTCTCAGATGTGAATGGAATGGTGGATGTCAGACTATGCCTTCATTTAAGTGTTTTGTCTAAAACATTGGAGAAAAAAATATCTCAGATGCGAATGGAATGGTGGGTGTCAGACTAGGTCTTCATTTAAGGTCAGGTGAGTTAACATCAGGCTTCATTGCATGTTTTAGTGAATAAAATGGTGTCTACTCTATCCCAGAAACAATAAAATGATGTCTACTTTATTCCATAATTTTATTTCCCTATATGGGTATTCTTTCACTTGCTTGCCTTAAATAATTTTGCATGCTACATATTCATCTCTAAATGTGTTCTTTTGCGATCTTGATGCCATCATACTTGTATTTTGACAAAGTTTACCAACATTCTTTAGCATCTTATGTGCAGCTTAATGCACCTATTTTGGTTCCTTCGTACGATTTTTCCATATATAGTTGTTGGTTTTTCCCTATATAGGAGTTGTGCTATGGCAACTAGCACCATATTAGTTGTGTTAAGGTGAGTGGCACCAGAGGCATGACCATTATTTCACCCCTTTTCTTTTCTCGACTTAAGGTTTTATTTCCTGTACATCATCTTTGGTTTTTTTCTATAGGTTGTCCTTCCTATCCTAAATATGAGAGGTTTTCCTTATAAATATGGCGGCGGCGCAAAGTAAAAGCCAAAAGATGGCCACAATCAGCTTCAATAAGGAGAAGTCCCTAAGGTACCCAATCATCTACTCCAGTAAGGAGGAGTCCCTAAGGTAATCAATCCTCTACTCAATTCATGAAAAAATTAACTTCATTCTTAAATGATTCAAAAGTAATACCAAATGTTTTAAAAATTACAAAATGTTGTACCTGTTTATTCTCAATTCTTTGCAAAAGTGACCATCAATGAAATTTTGTACCTGTTTAGTCAAATGCTATACCCGTTTATTCTCAATCCTTTGCAGAAGCTACCATCAATGAGGCTTACTTAAGTTTAAAGCAGTTTGAAGACAAAGATGCAATGAAAGTATCTAAATGTTACATCAAAGCATGGTCGAGATGTCCACTGACATTGACATAGATCTCCAGGTGCAAGCAAGGCACCACGCAGTGGAAGGGTGAAAGAGATGTTGCAGGGATAAGGACATCCAATTAAATAGAGACGTGTGATGTAGGTTCTCTATTCTTGGATGAATCATGAACAACTGTAAGGTGGTAGCAACAACACTTCATTTCCATTTGCATGATGATGCACGTGGCAAGTGTACATTCTAGAGCATGTGGAAGCAAATGTGCTATGCAATGTAATATGCAAGGATGGGTAACATGTTAAATATTTAATGCTAACAAGGTAATGCTAGCATTACTTTGTTTGGCATAAATTGTTTATAAAATATATGTTATAACCTAATATAAATATGCCTCTTCCTCAGGAAGATGCCAAATAAGACCTCAATTTTAAATTTTAGTCTAAAAGTGAAATAAGAAGGCTACAAAATCATTAATTTATTAAAACTTTGGATTTAAATAACAAAAATCTATCGGTTTTCGTCTCAAAATAATTGGTAGACTAAAAATCGATTACTATAGTCCCTGCCAGCCCTGAGGGTAGGGACTAATAAGATATCAAAGCTCAAAACACATCCTCACTTAAATTACTGAGGGTGAGGCTGTTAAATTACATGGCATTTCCCAATCAAGTTGTTTCATAGCATGACATAAGTAAATTTCTTTTGAGTACATGTGATGATTATTTTTTTCAATTAAGGGATAATATTTTGAATTTTTTGTGCATTGATGTTTAAGTTCACTAACTTAAGAAATATAAATAAGATATCAAAGCTCAAAACACATCCTCACCTAAATTACTAAGGATGAGGCTATTAAATTATATGGCATTTCCCAAGTAGGTTGGTTCATAGCATGACATAAGAAAATTTCTTTTGAGTACATGTGATGATTTTTTTTTTTTAATTAAGGGACGATATTATGGTTTTTTTTGTGCATTGATGTTTAAGTTACTAATAATTATCATTAGCATGGGTTCGTGTCGTGTATTAATTCTTAATCTCGTCTTCTTCGTCCTCACATCTTATAGTAAAGGTTGTAATTATAACCCTAGTGGAATTGCACCATTGAAGGTCTAGTCATCAAGTATTTGTTTGTATCTTGGTGTTTGTTGTTGTACATTTTACTTGCAGGTATTATATGGTTCCCCAGCAAATATTACCTACCCGTCGGAGTGGAGCTACTGGGGCGTCCATTTCAAGAAGCGAAAGTCTTTTTGGGTGGGAATCAGTTTCCAATTACTTCGAAGTTGCACCTCTTGAAATAAAAAAGGAAAGCTTAAATCTAGAAACCAACGAATTCGAGGATCGCAAATATTTCTCGAATTCAGAGATCGATGGCAACAGTGTCAAACGGGTTCCTAATCCAAGAAATTTTCGGAGATGAAGGCTTCATTTGCTTCACTTTATCACACAACATTGTCAAATGGAGACTTTGCTCAATATGGTTATCCGCAACAAACAAGTGGATAAAAATAAGCTCTTTGCCAACCAGGAGGAGATTAAGTGAATATTGTGGGATATCAGGTACAATCTAGATGATATCGTGGTAAGACTCAGTCGTTTGGAACGTTTTGTGGTTTCAAATTCAGACACAAACTCAAACGTTCATCGAGAAGAGGAAAAAATCATAAATGATACGCCTCTCAACACCATTCCTACAAACATTGATATGCCTATGAACACCACCCATGCAAACTCCTCTTCACAATTTGGACTAAACTATCTACTAAGCAAATGGTTATGTTTTTTTATGTTGGATAGAATATACCTTGCCTAGTCATCTATGTTTATTTTGTCAACTCTGTAAGAGACTCTAGTTTCTATACTCTAGTAACTTTACTTAGGTTGCACATATGTCTACAGTCATCAGTCATCTGGTTTTGATGTAAGGTAGATAATTTTTGTAAAGTTGTTAATGCTAGTTTCCATTATGTATATGGTAATCCTAATGGATCCATATTCCTACAGGTCAGCAAAATAAATGAAGGTTCTGAGTGCAACATCTTATGTAATATTTTTGGTTATCAATAGAAAAGCATTGAAGAAAATTACAAAAAAAATAAATATCAAAGTTACATGCAGAGTTATTCCTTCTACTTTTAACACAATAAAGGTTATTAAAAAGGTTTTTGTTGTTGTTGTTGTTGTTGTTGTCTACTTTCAACTTATATTGTGTTTTACAACACATTTGGTTGTATTTAATGTTGGAAATTGGGTTCAACGCTCCCTGTGTGTTTCGCGACATGGACTAACCACCTCCTGTGGATCCTAACTCTGGCGATTGTAGCGGAGACTAACACCTGCGGGTTCTGGTCTAACGTAAATCGTGATTCCAACAAGTGGTATCATAGCGACAGGTCTCGAGTTCGAAACTCACCCGTCTCGCGTTGGGGGGGGAGAGATTGTTGGACATTGGGTTCAATGCACCCCGTGTGTTTTGTGACATGAACTAACCGCCTCTCATGGATCATAACTCTCGTGATTGTAGCTTAGACTAACACCTGCGGGTTTTGTTCTAACGGCAATAGTGATTCCAACATTTACCTCTATATGCAATTATTGCTTTTTTTGTGTTCTTCATAATTTCAATTTATTATTGATCTTGAATGTAACATGTATCCTTCTTCAATAGGAAAATCAAGTGTTATCTTTGAAATTTTAACTTCAATCTCATCACACCAACTCAACATATATTTCCTAGCACCATAAATGCAATATTATTATCTACTCAATCACCGCAATTATAACCTCCTGTGATAAAAGAAAACTAGCTCCACTCCAATGCTGATAGTAGCTAATGAATTTCTTAAAATCTCAACATATTGTGGTTCTCTTGGCTAAAGTTTCAACCATTACTTTGATAGTAGACTCTATCTATTCATTGGTGTAACATAAGAACATTATTTGTAAATCATAAATTTGCTTTATAGTGATCATCTTTGATTATGATCAAGCTTTATACCATTATCTTTGGGTTTAGGGACACATTGATTAACTACATTAGTCCAATCGATTCCTTTCTAAAGATATATATACACATTTCTCACATTTAAGTTCATTTTATGCATCACACTTATGTAGCATATCATAGTTTTCAAAACTCTTAAATGCTTTCACAACAATAATTGCATTCATTAAGTGAAGTTGTTGTTCACAACTATTCACTAATGTTATGATTTATTATCATGACCAACTTAATTGCAAGAAGAATGCAATGCATTTCACAATTTTGATAATTTTCAATTTTCCATCATCAAATATTGGAAATCTTTGCTAAAATTGTAATATTAAATGGATGAGATAATTGTTTTTAATCCAAAAATGATTAAATACTTTTAATTACTCGTATTATTACTATAATATAACATATAATGTTTACAGTTCCATTGATTTGAAACCAACCTAGATCCATTTTAACTTCGTATATACCAAACACCGAGAGGGATCAAAAGTACGCTGGTAGATTTGTTTGCAAGTGAGATTTGCATTACACTTGGAGGAATTGTCCATGACAATTACGCAATCAAGGGAAGGGGATTCGAACCTCGGTAACCTCTTCATATTGCAGCTATGATTATGCAATATAGGAGGCAAGGTAATCAAGTGGGGAGTTTTGAACCTCGACTTGTTCAAAATCGAGTCGATTGTGAGTAACTTCATGAGAGAGTACCGAGTACTTGTGAGGAGTATTGTACTGTTTGTCATTGATTTCTCCATTATAATATACACAATAGCTGCGGGTTTGCTACCAGCTTTCCCCATACATACCGAGTTAATGTGTGATTGAATTGATGTGAGATTGCTTCTGTTATTTCCGCATGTGACAATTAATCGTAGAAGAAGGTTATGTGTTATGTATGCAATTCGAAATTGATATATGACCAGGTTAATCTTCAGTGAATAAGTGATTTATTCAGCTAATTTCTACACAAAACTCTTTTTAATCTAAAAGAGGTTCGCTAGGGATGATCCTTCTCGGCGCTTGGTAGATCCAGAGTTAAGATGGATCGAGGCTGGTTTAATTATTAATTTTACGTTTTTCTTTTAATTTATTTTTATTTTATTTTAACCGAGTCAAAATTTTAAATAAGACATTACATTACAACATCTCTACCATAATGGGTTGGAGAGCGCCTCTCGATGCAACAATTTTACTAAATTTTAAGTAAAAATATGGCCATCTTCTTTTATTATTTGAGGAAAAACAACTATTTTATTATACATTTCAACATAAATATAAATCTAATCAATCTTCCTCTTATATGGGGTGTTTATGGTACAAAAGCGGGGGGTGGGCTACCACCGCCCCACCTGGCCAAACAGTCAAGGGACATGGTAGCATACCCCAATAAAGCAGTTTATGGCACTATTGATATCAAGGAATCGCCTAATGCGAGCCTATTGTAATTCACCTAAACTCATATCTAATCATTCCCATTGTATTCAATGTATACCATCCTATAAATTTGCTTGTTAGGCCTTTGTTTATGTGATGTGTTGAGAATGCAACAAGATGATGAGCTTAGTGAAAAGAAGTCGCCTTCACTAAGTGGGCCCGCAGGCTATTTTTGGTGCAAAGTCTATTTTTAGACTATGTCTATTTTTAGACATATGGATCATGTTCTATGAGTTACAGGATGCTATTTGTGGATGGTTGGTCAAGTCGGAAAAAAATAAATGGACTTCTATTTTTAGACATACTGGGCGAAATCTATTTTTAGATTGCCAGTCTAAAAATAGAAATGTCGAATATTATTAGCTCTTAATAATATTTGGACTCTAAACATTATCTTATCCTCTTGGAGCACTCCCGCCATGTACGTATGTGGCACATGCACCGATGGCTGAATGCTTATTCCTGAGGGTTTAGTGGAGCTATTGCATGGAGACTTCAGTTAGAACTCAGGTGAAAGAGTTTGGTGGAGTTGATTGAGGAGTTAATGGAGTTGTGTTCAGTTTAACTCAGTTAAACATAGTTGAGCTAGTTGTATCTAGTCTAACTGATTGATACACTAATGAGAGTGGTGTGAATTAATTATTAATTAATTCATTAATTATAAACTCATAAATCAACTAAAGAATACATCAGTTAACTTCAGTGCATGGACATTTTCAGTGGAGACCAGTGAAGAGGTAGGTGAAAGAGCAAGTGTGACTATCAATTCTGACTAACTAGTGCATGAGTTTGCACCACACATTGATGGAGATGCCAATGAGTATTGCGCAGTGCATACGAGAGGGATTGGAACTCATATTGGGCCATTATTCATCTCATATTGCACAGTAGAGGCAGGCTAACAGGTGGAGCAAATTGGAGCATGTGTTTTGCTAGATCTGAGCTTGTGTAGTGTGTAACAATTGGAGATTTTACTGAGAGCTTGTGAGGATTTTGTACAATGATTGTTACACGATCTCTATCATTATAATATACAGATAGTTGGGGGTTTTCAGCTTTAATATTTCCCATAAATATTGTGTTTATATGTGTGATTTTTTATGGTTTTAATGTGCGCATGCGATTTTTTATATTTCCGCAATTAATGATCAATGGTAGAAGAGGTTATGTATTATGCATGAAGCTCAAATAGTGTGTGATCAGGATAATCTCGGTGAATAATTTAATAGTTATTCAAATTTTATACATGGTATCGTAGCGATATTGATCATTGGAGCAATTGCAAAACATCAAGCGGTTGAGTTTTGTACCGGTGGAATTCGAATTTGCAATGCTGTTTTCTTGGTGTCAAAGTTGAGATGTCTTTCAACGGATTGCTATTGGAGTATGCCCTTGAGGGCAGCTTGAATTATATTGCATGGAAGGATAGGATGGAGGCGGTTGTAGATGACAATGGGTTTAAGGAGTTCATAGATGCGTGTAAATTCCAAAGCTCATTTCTACCGATGCTGCCGTACTTGACGATGGAAAAATAAGACAGAAAGTGTCGAAGGATTCTCGTTGGAGGGTTGAAGGATCACATAGTGTCCACCATTTGGTAAGGCTTCTCCATTCTTGATGTGGAAAGCCTTGATAGATTTATTCCAAAGCAAGAGCAACTAGAGGAAGTTGGCGCTCAAGGATAAACTCAGAAACATAAAGATGGAGAAAGGCGACAGTATGCCCAAGTACCTCACGAATTTCATCCAATGCAGGGATGAGCTGGGAAGTGTGGAGGTGACTGTAGATGATGAGGACTTGGTGAGCTTGGCTCTCCTTGGGCTTTCGAAGAGTTGGCACTCCTATTAGGACTCTGTCAATGGTTGGGAGAAATTTCCAGGATGGGAGCGACTTTGGTCGGATCTTGTGCAAAAGGAGATAAGGTAGAGTACTAGGGACGGATCTTCATCAAGGAACTCTGATGAAGAGAATTTCGCTTTGGCTGCCAAAGCAAAGAAGGCGAAGAGCAAGAAATCTTCTCAATATGGTGCGAAAGGCAAGAAGCAGGACATGTCTAAGGTGAAGTGCTTTCACTGTCACCAACACGGACATTATGCCACAAATTGTCCGTAGAAGAAGAAAAACAAGCAGGTTGTTGGATCTAAAACTGGAGAGGCCTTAGCCTCGCAGTTTGAGCTGGATTTTTCATTTATCGCATGCTTGGTGTTAAGTGTGGCGGGATCAGTATGGTTTCTGGACAGTGGTCCATCTTTTCACATGACAGGAGATCGAGATTTGTTTACTGATCTGGATGGGAAAGATCTTGGAGTTCACATCGAGATGGGCGATGATGGTAGATACAGTGTGACCGGTATCGGTACCATTTCCTTTGAGAGGGATTCTGGTAAACCCTTCGTATTGAAGGAAGTGATGCATGTTCCAGGATTGAAGAAGAATCTTATCTCTGTGGCGATGTTATAAGACAAGGGATATGATGTTGTCTTTAGCGAAGGAAAGGCTTTCCTGTGCAGTAAGGCAACTGGTGAGACCCGGAGGATAGGAGTTCAAGTTAAGAACCTTTATCAATTGCAGGTAGATGGCTGCACAACAATGGCAGGCAAGGCAGAAGGAGTGGTGAGCCAGGATGATGGCAAGTTGTGGCACCAGAGATTGGGCCACCTTCACCATGGAGCTTTGAAGATACTGCAGTATATTTCTACTGGGCTTCCTAAGGGTACTCTTGCACAGTCAGATCAGTGCAAGGGATGTACCTTGGGAAAATTTATGAAAGCCACCTTTCACGAGAAGGATAGTCGCGCCACGATGATCCTTGAGAGAATTCACACAAACATGTGTGTGGACCTTTTCTCACGCCTTTCGACAACAAAGCACAGTACTATGTGATATTTGTCGATGATTTTTTCTCGTGAATCGGATCTTCATGCGTAAGAAGAGCGAATACATACTCAAAGTTCCGTGAGTTCAAGGTGCTGGTTGAGAAAGAATCGGGGAAGTAGGTGAAGGCTCTTAGGAGCGACAATGGTGGTGAATTCATCTCTGGCGAATTCAAGGACTTTTGCAGCGCAGAAGGAATTCGAAGAGAGCTCATAGCACCTCATAACCCACAGCAGAACATGGTTGCTGAGCGGAAGAACAAAACGATCGTGGGTGCTGCACGGGCGATGTTGCATGATCGTGGCCTTCCCATACACTTGTGCTTGAGGCATGCAATACCGCAAGATATGTGCAGAATCCCGTTGTCCCCACAAGATACTTGGCATGAGTACACCCGAGGAGGCGTTCGGTGTTAGCCTGATATTTCTCATTTGAAGATTTTTGGCTCACCTGTTTACATTCATATGACGAAGGATGCCCGGAAGAAGCTGGAGCCGACCGCAGAGGTTGGGATATTTGTGGGGTACACAGAAACACCCCACAACTATCGTGTGTATTTTCCAGACAGTCGGAAGACTATTGTGCGACAGGATATAAAATTTCATGAGGAGAAAGCCATGAAGTGTTCGCTTGAGAGGGAGCCAGACTTGCATGCAGATGAGGAGCTATTAGTTCCTAAGGATGAGTCTCTGGATGTGGATCAGCCACAAGAGGAGGTTCATGGAGTGGAAGAAACCACTCATGTAGCGCCAACCATCAGAGGGCGGAAGCACACTACAGAAGCTGAGCGACTGAATCAGGATGCAGAGAAGATTGTAGGAGCACCTACATCACAGTGCAGACAGAGACAGTCACCTGATCAGTATACTAGATACATGGCTCTTATGAGAAAGTGTATCGTGACAGAGCCATCCTCTTTCGAGGAAGTTGTGGAGGATCCCGCATGGGTAGATGCCATGGTGGAAGAGTATGATTCGATTGTCAGAAACAGTGCATGGGAGATTGTCCCAAGGCTGGAGGGGAAATCAGTGGTGGGTTCGAGATGGATCTACAAAGTGAAGCAGGTAGCTGACGAGAGTGTGGAGAAGTACAAGGCAAGATTTTTTTCCCGAGGCTTTTCACAGATAGAGGGGATCGATTATGAGGAGACCTTTGCACCTGTCGCAAGGTATTCTTCCATATGGATGATTCTTGCTCTCTCAGCGCAGAGGGGGTGGCACATTCATCAGATGGATGTGAAGACTGTGTTCCTCAACAGAGTCATTGAGGAGGAGGTGTACATAGAGCAACCCGAAGGTTTCGAGATCTTCAGCAACGAGTTGCATGTGTGCAAGCTCAAGAGAGCGCTGTATGGGTTGAAACAAGCACCTCGTGCTTGGTACACACGGATAGACAGTTATTTCACCAGACTTGGATTCTCCAAGAGTGAGGCGGATCCTAACCTATACCAGATTCTGGTGGAGGGTAAGTTGCTGATCATTGTACTTTATGTAGATGATTTGATTTTGACAGGTGATGAGATGTTGATACTCTCATGCAAGGATGATCTTGCAAAGGAGTTTGAGATGAAGGACTTGGGCCTCCTTCATTATTTCCTGGGATTGGAAATTTGACAGTGTAGTGATGGACTGTTTGTTTCTCAGGGTAAGTATGCCCGGGAGATACTGGAGAAGTTCAACATGCATGGCTGCAAGCCTGTTGATACTCCTCTTCCTGGTGGATGGAGGAAGGAGGATGCTACTTCAGCGGAGGTAGTGGATGCCACTGTTTATCGATAGTTGGTGGGGTCACTTATGTATTTGGTCAATACACGACCCAACATATGCTATGCTGTTAACCAGCTTTCAAAAGCTATGGTTAAGCCAACCGAGCTCTTTTGGAAGGCAGGCAAGAATGTATTGAGATATCTCAGAGGCACATCGGGATATGGATTGTGGTACGGACAGTGGGATGAGGTGAAGCTATGTGGCTTCACAGATGCAGATTGGGCAGGGAGCCCAACGGACAGAAAGAGCACATCTGGAGGGATTTTCAGTATTGGGTCGACAGCAGTTTCTTGGTACAACAGGAAGCAGAGATCCGTGGCACTTGGTTCAGCAGAGGCCGAGTATATGGCAGCGAGTTTGGCTGCATGCAAGGTTATATGGATGAGGAAGATCCTGGTCGGGTTGTTCGGGTCACACTTGGATCCTACTGTGATTTATTGTGATAATCAGAGTTGCATCAAACTCTTGGTTAATCCTGTATTTCATGATAGATCTAAACACATTGACATCCGGTATCATCATATCAAAGATTGTGTGCAGCGGAAGGTCATGTTACTTTCATACCTTCCTACGGAGGATCAGGATGCTAATATCTTGACGAAGGCACTCACCAGGAGAAAATTCGAATACCACAGAGGCAGGATAGGGGTTGCAGATAATCCATATCTTTTTGAGAGGGAGTGTTGAGAATGCAACAAGATGATGAGCTTAGTGAAAAGAAGTCGCCTTCATTAAGTGGGCCCGCAGGCTATTTTTGGCGCAAAGTCTATTTTTAGACTATGTCTATTTTTCGACATATGGATCATGTTCTATGAGTTGCAGGATGCTATTTGTGGATGGTTGGTCAAGTTGGAAAAAATAGATGGACTTCTATTTTTAGACATACTGGGTGGAATCTATTTTTAGATTGCCAGTCTAAAAATAGAAATGTCGAATATTATTAGCTCTTAATAATATTTGGACTCTAAACATTATATTATCCTCTTGGAGCACTTCAGTTAAGTGCACAGATGTGGCACATGCAGCCGACAGAAGGAATTACGCTATTCCTGAGGGTTAAGTGGAGCTATTGCATGGAGACTTCAGTTAGAACTCATGTGACAGAGTTTGGTGGAGTTGATTGAGGAAGTTAGTGGAATTGTATTCAATTTAACTCAGTTAAACATAGTTGAGCTAGTTGTATCTAGTCTAACTGATTGATACACTAGTGAGAGCGGTGTGAATTAATTATTAATTAATTCACTAATTATTAACTCATAAATCAACTAAAGAATACATCAGTTAACTTCAGTGCATGGACAGTTTCAATGGAGACTAGTGAAGAGGTAGGTGAAAGAGCAAGTGTGACTATCAGTTGTGACCATAATGGTGCATGAGTTTGCACCACACATTGATGGAGATGCCAATGAGGATTGCACAGTGCATACCAGGTGGATTCAAACTCAGATTGGGCCATTATTCATCTTGGATTGCGCAGTAGAGGCAGGCTAACAGGTGGAGCAGATTGGAGCATGTGTTTTTCTAGATCTGAGCTTGTGTAGTGTGTAACAATTGGAGATTGTACTGAGAGCTTGTGAGGAGTTTGTACAATTATTGTTACATGATCTCTATCATTATAATATATAGATATTTGGGGGTTTTCAGCTTTAAGCTTTCCCATAAATACTGTGTTTATATGTGTGATTGTTTATGGTTTTAATGTGCGCATGCGATTGTTTATATTTCCGCAATTAATGATCAATAGTAGAAGAGGTTATGTATTATGCATGAAGCTCAAATAGTGCGTGATCAGGATAATATCGGTGAATAATTTAACAGTTATTCAAAATTTCTACATGATGATCATTCCCACTCCAATGTAGCTTATGGCACTCTCCTAAGGGTGCAATTCATAATTGGTGTTGTTAGGTATTAGAGCCCCTTTCTCTGAATCTTGTCTTGGCTCTTGCTAACTTAATTGGGATCATTGCCCGGCCCACCTCCTCAAGCACTGACCAAGCCATGTTCTTGTATTTTTATAAAACAATTATTGCCCTAAAATTAACAAGTCCTCCCTCCCCAACTAGAGTTTCATTAGAAATTTCCAATTATTATTCTAGAGCATAGGACCACCCTAGTTGTTTCCCTCTTCTCATAGGTTAAATTATCATGTTGTTGCCTTCAATTTCGTCTCCCCGTGCATGTCAGAAGATGGTTTATCTGGATGTCAAACACCTTCAACAAGAGCACTCCCAATTGCTTCTGGTTTGTATAGCTCTCCTCGCCTAGTTTTTGTCTCTCCATCTAAATTATTTATTGGTTTCTCCTTTACTAGATTTATTGTTTGGCGCTCATATCACACTTCTCAACTTTATTTTGTGTCTTTGTGCTCTCTCTATGGATTGTCTCCCACGGTTTTATGCTTTCCTATGTTGGTTTTCCTGGTGGGCATTGTGTCTTCCTCTTCGCCCCATCTCGAGCAGGCTAATATTTTCCGTGAACCACTTGTTGTTCCCTCCCTTACTAGATCCTGGCTTCCTTTGTGATGCAAGAGCATTACAACTTCCCAAATCCATCGATATTTTCGGAATAAAAGCTCAAAAGGGGCTTCAACATTTAAAAGGAATTATAATTATTTATTTGTAAATATTCTTAGTATTGTTGATTATTATAGGAAGTATGAGTCATAGGTTTAGAAAAGATATGGATAGGGATGATTTTGTGAGTGAGGCAAAAGCAAGTCTACCTTAAATAGTATGATATGAGTGATCTCTATATTGATTTATGGATCTAGGAAAATCTATTTTGTTCCATATGTTATTTAAAATATTATAAGCCTAAGGGTAAAACGAATGACCAAGTGAATGTAGAATCAGGCCTTAACAAGTGGATGACCAGAGCCTAAGATGTTTATGTAGAATTGTATGTACAAGATTTTATGAATGAAATATTATTTCAGACCAATTTTTATTGTCTTTGTGAATGAAGAATTCCATTCTCATTCTGTGTGTTTGGAATTGTGATAAATTAGGAGAAATCCATCAAGTGAGAAGGAAAAATCTCATAATGAATCCAAGACAATTTGATGAGGGAGTAGTCATGTGCATGGAAGGTTTGTAAGAAAGACGGGTAAAGAAATATTTGTATAAGTAGAGTAGGAAATCAAATTCAGTATGAGAATTTGATAGAAGGGTTTAGATATATGAATTACCCTAGAGGAAACGAGATTGTAACTCGTTAAAGGATGATGCCTTGTAAGAAATAAAGGGGCATAACAGTCTTCACACAAGACTTCATGAAGAGAAATGACATATGAGTCTTGAAGGCTACATATAAATCTAAGAAGTTTGTATAGAACTAAGGCCTAATCAATCCTACGCAAAAGAATTTTAGTGAAAGTGAATTCACTATGGAGGATTGAATCATATTTATGTGATTAAGGATATGTGTGATCTTTATGTGATATGAGTTGAAAGAGCATGAAATTGGTCATGGAGTGTGTTGAAGTCCCTATGCAACTCTGTTAATGACAGTTTCAAATCCGTATACCAAGTCTTATATCCTCGTTTGAGCTTAGGGGTTGAAGGAATAGTGGAAATGACACAAAGGATTTCTAGGTATGAGACATTGTTTTAGTGGTTGAAGTGAAGGAGAAAGTGAATGCAAGAAGTCGCTTTTGTGGATGAGAGTAAAACACGACTAAGTTTATTCTCATGAAGCTTCTCACTTGATTAAAGAGATGAAGTTCGTTTTTTCTGCTAAAGTAAATCCAGGAGAACAAATGCATATTGTCTCCATTGAAAGCATCTGGTCTGATTCTACTGATACACAATATGGTGACGTGATATGGAAAGTTCCTGTGGTTCTTCCTCTCCGTGATTTATTTGTGGAAGACATGGCGATCCTTTTCCATATGAATAGTTGGAAGGTTGTTTTCACGAAGGCTTTTTCAATTCTTTCTAGGTCACACTTCAGTGTGAACCATTTAACAATGTTTATTATTGCATTTTTTCACAGACTAAATCCATCAAACAAAAAAATTGTCGATCGAAGACCCATTGAGTTTAGTGGAAGAACTATTCTTGTATATTATTAACGAAGGGCCAGTAGGCCTTGCTATCATAGTGGTATCACAATAGAAATATGCATGTTCACATGAGGTTGAATAAGAAGGTAAGGCGGTCTTATGTTATAAATTAATTTGTGAAGCAAGATATTGATTACAAGTAGTAGGGATGAGGATGTTTACAGTTGATTATTGTGGCCAAGGACAAAGAGAGTTCTTGATGATGATGGCAAAGAACCTTGTAGCAAAGAAGGAGGACAAGCAAAGTTCTTAGAGGGGAATGGTGAGAAATTTGAATGTAGAAGCCAAAGGAGGAGAGAGTGCTCAAGTGAAGATTCCAAAGGAATGAATTGACACAAATAATAGGGGAAGACTAGGTGTTAAGCAGGTAAATCCTCTCTGCGGACAGAGACGATACCTCTAGCCCTAGAGTGGGTCTAGAAACAAATAGACATGCTAGAGTGTTGATTCCTAATTATTGAATGAAAGAGGACACGATAGATCGACCTACCTAGGATCCAACGCTGTCGTCGTTGCTGTAGTGGTGGTGGCCTCTCGCTCCTGCCTTGGAAAGTCACAATCCTTTCGCAATCATGCTCGGATACCTGTACATAGAATCAGAAAACAAGAACAACATACGACATAATAACATTTCATTCATAACTATTAGCCAGTCAAAGAGGGCTAAACATATTGTATTAAACAAATTTCATAACACAAAAGTGGAACCAAACAGTAGTCACGTATATGTATTAATGAAAGGAAGAGATACAACCAAAGCTTTGATGTCGTGCTCTCCTCCAATGGGGTTCCACCGAAGCGCGTCTCGGATGTTCGTCAGGGAATTCAGACGGGGTAAAGGCATAGACTCAAGCTCTCTCAGAAGGCATGGACTCAAGTTCTCTCAACGTAATTCCTTCTTATTCTATCTCTTAAGAAGTTCTGCTATAGTATGTTCAAGTATCCAAGTTCAACTAGCTTATGCAAAGAGAGATAGCTTATTTTTATAGAGGAAAAGGAGGAGGTTAGGATCCCTACAAAGGTGGGAGGGAGGCCTATCCTTTAGGAGGTTCCCATAAGAGGTGGAAACCATAAACCAAAGGAGGAAGTCCATGGTTTATCAGTTCAACCACTCCCAATGACTCATCCTCGAAGTTGTTGGAATGGAATCTTCGCCTCTATTTTTAAAAAACATTCCATAAACAGCTCGGCGCGGGTGGCTAACTGAGACAGAGTGCCAGCTGGCACAGGGTCCAGTGTTAATCTTCCTCTTTGGTGCGAGGGCATAACTGACTACTCGCGCCTAGGCAAAAACAGGGGTTTTGGGTCTCTGCTCAAGGAATTGTCAACATAAGGAATATTACTCTCTTGAAAAGGGATACAATGATGGTCTTTGCAAGACATGACACTGCTTATTGATCACAGAAATGACCCTCCAATGGGCGAGATGGGGATTGCAGGGACAGTGAAAAAAATGTTGTGTAACAGATGCCCCCTAAAGCATGAGGTTCGAGGGAGAGAGAGGGGTGAAATGCTTTATGAGAACGTGTTCGAACCAAACATCGTTGTTGGAAAACCTGCAATTACAAATACAAGTGATATCTCTGATACATGAACATGTGGTATGGGCGCAGCCATCCATAATAGAGTGTATAAAAACTGTGATCCGAGGTATGGACGCAGCCATCTAGCAGTAAGAATCAACAAATAGACTCAGGTATGGTCGCAACCATCCAATCAAAAGAGTCATGCAATAAGTCATGATAATCCACAAAAATCCGCAGCCTGGATTTTATTAGACAAAACCCAGGGTCTTACACTCCATCTCGATTTGAACAAGTACAGATTCAAGCATGCAAATATATGAGCTGAAGTCGAACATGCAAGAAAATCACCTTATTTTTAGAAAATTAAATATTACAGAGCAATGCAACACATAAAATATGCGGAAAATAAAAGCACACAAAACACATAAAACTAGAGAGACACAGATATAAGTGGTTCACCCAGTTTGGGCTACGTCCACCCCGAACAACCAGTCCTTCCTTTCTATTATCCAGCAAAAATGAAGAGACAAAACCTACAACATATTCGCTGTAATATCCTCTGTTCTGTCTCACAGTCTTCCTCTCTGTTTCTCGCTCTGAGTATACACATACAATGCATAGCCGCAATACAATGCCCTCATAAAAGCGAGGGGTTGCCTTCTAGGGCAAAAAACCCTAATCTAAACATAACTTCTACCGTTAGATCATTTTCCTAATGAACGGCCCAGATTGACTAGAAATTACTATACTTTTACAAGGCAATTTTACATCTGTTTTTAGCTTCGGGGGCGTTGCCCCCGAAAACCCCCGCCAGGGGGGGGCTCTGAAAAGCGCTGTTGGCCCCCCCTTTGGACCCCCCACGACAGCGATTAGTTACAGGCGGCGTTTCCGCCCCTTTTAAGGTACAGGGGTCCAACGCTGTGATACAAAGTAAACAAGATAATCAGGCTCCACACCCAACACTTATTACCAGCCAATGATGAAAGTTGTTAATAGGCGCGAGAGAAACCACCAATAAGGCGCTCAAGGTACAACCGGTACAATCCACAGAATGTGAACAATGATCAGGCGTTGAACACCTGCATAATCACTCGATCGAAGGCCAATGAGGTGGACCTTGCGTCAAATGTGAAGAACCTGACTTTGAGGCATGCAAGCCTCAAGGTGCTAGAAGGGAGTCTTTAGATCAAATTCCTGGATAATGAGCTGAAGTCGATAGGAAGTGACCTGATCGAAGGTGAGCCATAATTTTTCCCACATCATCGACACGAGACAGAGTAACATGATGATAGTGAATCAGAACCAACAGAGAATCAGGAGAAGGTTGAAAACTGCAGAGGAAAAACTTCTCTTGAACATATCAGTGACATGACTCTGGATTTGGCAGTATTTGACATCAAGGGATCTGAGGTCATGGTGACGTGGCAAAGAGCAGATGAGAGGTCAAAAGAGATTACCCAAACCCATGGAGGCAAAAGTGACGAAATGAGATGTCCCCAACCTGACACGAATGCAGACAAGTGCCATGTTCAAGAGCGACATACTGCCAACATAGCTAAAAATTGGTTCCATTTTCCCCCACCATTTTTGGCGAGTACCCCAATTATTTTTAAAACAAGCTTGAAGGGGATAGCATATGCTTGCGCTGTAAGTTTGTCCTTTGGACAAATCCAACCTAGTACATTTTACGAGCCCTAGGAAGGAGGAACTCGAATAACGTCATGGTGACGAAATCCGATGTCATTAAGTTTTAACGAGTCCGATAGAGGAAGAACTTGACATATTTTCATGTTTAGAGAGTTTGAAAAGAAGGCAGAAAAGAAAACTCCATCATGGCCCTTTTCATAAATAATCGCTCAGATCCGAAAAGGTAGAAAACAATATCTGAAAGAACCTCTTAGTCGCGATAGGCTAAGGTATTCCTTTTTCGTAAATAATCTATCCTAGCCCGAAAAAGGGGTAAACGTATACTGGGTAGATATCACTTCGTAGCCATTTAACGAGTTCGAAATGACAAGAATCTTGGAAATATTTTCAATTTTAGGGAGTCAGAAAAGAGCTGAAAGATGACTCTAGTAGTGACTTTTTCGTGTTTTTACCGAGTCCGAAAAAGTATAAAATTCAACTCGTTACTTCATCGCTGTGACCTCAAAACCTATTGCTGCACAAAAGACACGTGTAAAACCCAATTTTCGAAAATAATATAATAAAATAATAAAAAAGCATGTCTTAAAGCCTAATTAGGGTTGTGAAAAGTCATAAAATGCCAAAAATGGTAAAAATAATTACTTTTCACTTTTTACCTTTTGTGGAGCAATAGTTACCCATTTTATATTGCGATTTTGCGGCAACGATATCGGGCAATCTGATAGACCAATCTCGAATTCGTCAGCTCTAGGTAAGAGCTGACATCCTTTCCTTCATTTTAAGTCATATTTTACTGCCTGCAACTTCCAATTTTGATTTCTAGGGGAGGAAATGAAAATATTAGGGCATGGCGGTTGGCGCGGGTTTCAGACACAGAGTTGCGCCAATTGATGAATTTTCTGAACTAGGGCGCGCAGACCATTATTGTGCAAAAATGAAAGTTAAATACCCATTTTTTACAAATCCAAGGTTCAAGAATGGATAACACTATTCATACGAATGTGTTTGTAGGTAGAAAGAGGCAAAATGGTAATCGAATGGAAAGAACGGGAACATAGCGAAGAGGATGAGCTTGCCATGGGAAATGAGAGATGCATGGAAGCTCTCAGAGACTGTGGACTGAAGAAGTTCTTCTTGACACTGTGTCTCCGTGCTCAACCATAGATGTTACAATATTTGATCAACATATGGGATGAGAACCAGGAAAAGTTCATCCTTCGAGATCAGGAACTTGAGATTGATGTTTCTGATGTCTATTTCATAACAGGATTATCGCGAAGGAGAGCAGCATCGATCGTAATCGGTACCCGACCCTGCATGGAGAGCATGTATATGGTGATTGACAGGGTATGTCTAGGGGCACGGAAGGGAACAGGAAGTGGGAAAGTTGATATCCAGACTATCCCAGACTTGGCACTAAAAGTAGTGCTACATACCATCACACGAACTGCGGGATCGGAAGCACCGCACAAAGTAATAAAGACACAGTTTCTTCTTGTTATAGACTGCTTGACACCGACTATCTACAACTGGGGAGAAGCCGTGACAATAAACATGAAATGCCAGCTAACAAAATGCAAGAATACCAAATTGAAGAAATTCTATTATGGGTCTATCCTGGTATCGTTCTTCCTGGAACGACTACCGATTTTTTAGCTTCAGGAGGTCATAGTCCCAACACCACCAGCGAGAGTACCACGGATGGCTCGATGGGAAGCTCTGATGCCAAGGGCAGGGGGCAGTCAACAAATGTCCTAGAGACTAGAATTTTTTGATTGGCTCCGCCGACAGTTGATCTTCGTGGAGGACTGGCCCTACTCTGGTATAGATTTTACTGGTGATCTGGACCTCCCACTCCTGAAGGGAGAGGATTGGGATGAATACTTGGGTAAGACTCATTTTTAATATTCATGAGTGTTATGATTATTTTAACTATGTATGTTCTGACATTAAATCCACACATTTGCAGATGTTGGCCCAGAAAGACCTGCGGGCATGTCTCCGATAGCGAGGCGAATCCCTCGTGATTTCGACCCTCATGGTGAGGGAGGCGAGGAGGAGGAAATCGTGCACAACCTAGAGGGGATCACACGTGGAGTCTCAGACTATGCACGATTTGACGATGTTCCTCGTGCCTACTAGAGGCATAACGTAGGGGTGCCAAACCGCATTCACCGCTTACTGAGGCGGCTCCTACAGGCAGTGACATGCTACCATGAGCATCACGCTGATTAGACACCTAGGCTTTATATCTGCATATTTTGAGAGACATGGTGTCTCAGGATGTAACGAAAACACACATATTTTTTGAATTTATGATGCACACTGATGCAAACATGTGACATATATATATATATATATATATATATATATATGTCCCTACATGGATCTTTTACATAAGATGATGATTTTACAAATTACGCAACTGTCTATCTAATACAATGTTAGCCACTTTATCAGTTAATGCATTCATTCGTCTAGGAATATGTTGATATGTGATAAAATCAAAATGTCTTTCTAGCAAACGAACACGTAAATACAATCTCAAAATGTACGAGTTTATGACTGAATAATGACCATTGAGTTGCAGAACAACAAGCTGTGAATCTAGATTTACAAGCAATGCGTGTATGCCGAGATTGATTGCCTCGGATAATAGTTCAAGGATGGCACTATATTCAGTGACATTGTTTGTTGTCCGTCCTAGAAAAATACCTTGCAGTTCTATCAACTCACCAAAAGGATCATAGATTACCCAGGCTGCTGAAGACAAATTCCTGGTACTGCGGGAAGCACCATCCGCGAAACTGACATAAGGGGTAATAGAAATCTGCACAAATAAGCAAGACCCAGTAAGCAGGAAAATTCTCACAAAGCACACCAAATCAAAATGTGTACAAAAATGAACAAACACCTATGTACATAAATCATGCATGTATGACTCATGCATAATATTTTTTGAGATACAACCCATTTCTGGGCTGTTATATAGGATGACCTTCGTAATCAATAAACTCATAGGCCCCATTCCGCAACACGCGTTTAATAATGTAGGGCCCATGCCACATGGGTTGAAATTTTACTGCCCCCAGCTTATCATGAGCTTGGTCATATAAGAGGACGAGATCTCCTTCAACGAAGGAATGAGGGGAAACCGATTGGTCAAAATGAACTTTGACTCGCTTCTTCTGTGCTTCGATAACAAAAGCAGTAAAGCAACAAGTTTCATCTAGTCTTTCTAAGTAAAGGAGACGCTCTTCTTCTAGTGAAGTATTTCGGCAGTAATTCAATAGCCAACTTGATTGAAGGTATTTCACATTCAATCGGGAGAGTAGCTTCCAGACCATAAATCAACTGAAACAGAGTAAATCCGATCGCATTCTTAACTGAGGCTCGGTATACCCAAAGAGCCGAAAATAACATGAGATGCCAATTGGATTTGTGGATCCCAATCATACGTTGAAGCATGGTAACATGAACTTTGTTGACAGCTTCAACCTGGCCATTTTCCTGAGGATAGTACGATGTTGAGCTATCGCAACACAGACCCAACTTATAAGTCAACTCCGCCACCATGTAATGCCGAATATGGGAACCATGATCGGTAACAATGGCCTGAGGGACACCAAACCTAGCAATGATGTGATTGAATATGAATTTAACATCTGTCTTACCGTCAGCGGCAAGTGTAGGCATTGCTTCAGCCCATTTGGTGAAGTAGTCTACGGCTACGATAATATAAGCATGCCCCCCGGCCGAGTGAGGGTTACACGTCATAAAATCAATGCCCCATTTCACAAAGGGACCAATGGTAATGACAGGATGAAGAGGTACAAGCGGTGCACGCATCTTGCGTTGATAAATCTGGCAATCATGACATTTACAAACCGCGACAATGCAGTCTTTGAAGATCGAAGGCTAGAAATAACCAGCATGAAGAATATGTTGTGCAGTGGCATGATCAGACATGTGACCATCACAGGCACCACTGTGACAATCATTGAGGGCTTTCTCAACTTCCTAGAGGGTCAAACATGGAGAATTGAATTGACTCCGACCCGATAGAGTGTATCCCCGACTATACGATAAGGTTGCGACTCATGACGGATGCGTCGGCGGGCATCCTTTGTCAACTCAGATCTAAAAGTAGAAGTCTGGAGATAAATGATGATATCACCGTACCACGGATTGAGGGTGCTAATCAAGAAAAGCGTATCGTCTGGAATGTATTCCTTAGAACGAGACAGAGGAGAGTCTGAAGGGAGAGAACATATCAAATAAGCAAAGACGAGTGATTTCTTTGACTTGGCAGCAATAAATTCCAAATCGAACTCTTGGAGGATGAAAATCCACTTCGAGTATTTTCCTCCCAGCAATTGTCGAGACAATATACAAGTCATGGGGTTGAAATCATAAATCACAGTCACCATATGCAAAAGAATATAATGACAAAAACACTGAACTGCTTGAACCACGGCTAATGCTAACTTCTCGACATGTGCATATTACATCTCAGGATCAAGAAGGTTACGAGACAAGTAATAAATAACATGCTTAGTACCGTCATCATCGTCTTGTACCATAACCATGGCAATTGTGCTGAAAGCGGCGGCTAAATAAAGGGAAAAATCATGATCATAGTCAGGAGGATGCAACAGAGGATCATTGACAAGAAACGTCTTCAGGGCCTCAAAAGACTTCTGAGCAATCTCATCCCAATAGAACGAGATGTCCTTCTTTAATAGTCGTGTGTATCCTCTAGCCACTTCTGCATAGTTAGGTATAAAACGACGTAGAAAATTAGCCTTACCTTGCAAACTCTGCAACTGATGTAATGAGGAGGGAGAGGGGAGATTAATAATAGCCTCAACCTTGAGCGGATCAAGGCAAATTCCGTCTTTGGACACGATAAACCCTAAGAGTATACCAGAATCAACACATAAGACACACTTGTGCAGATTAAGCCAAATATTGTAGCGTCAAAAACGAAGAAAAATTTGACGAAGATGGTTAGGATGGTCCATATGCTTAGCTGAATGAGCGGGAAGATCATCCAGATAAGGTTGAACGTTGTGACGAATATCGTGAAAAGCATACGACATCGCTCGCTGAAATGTAACCCCAACATTCTTTAAGCCAAAAGGGAGATTTTTATATGCGAAAGTACCCTAAGGACAGATAAAGGCAGTCTTATGTTGATCAGTTGGGAGAATTTTAATATGATTATAACCGGAAAAAACATCCATGAGGGAAAAAATCTCACTCCCGGCACAGTCATCAATGATTTGATCGATAAAGGGAGTAGGATAATTATCCTTAGGACAAGCTCGATTGATATCACGATAATCAACATAGACACATATAGTTCCTTGTTTCTTATCTACATGAAAAATATTAGAAACCCATTCTGTCAAAGGAATCATATAAATGAAACCGGCTCTGAGAAGTTTTTCAACTTCACCTTTAATGGCAACAAATTTTCTAGGGTGCACTGAACGAAGACGTTGGCGAACAGGCTTCGATCTAGGGTAAGTAGGTATTTCATGCACCACTGTACTAGGGTTGATGCTGGGCATTTCTTCGTATGACCATGCAAAGACATCACAGAATTCGTGGAAAAGGCTAGTATAAACTTGCACTTCATTGGAAGAACAAGTGACCTCGATATGGATGTTCTCGACAATTCCCGGTTTAACAGAAATGTCAATAGGCATCGTCTGTGTAATATTGCTCAAGTTACCTTCCGTAAAAACGTCATGCGTTAGAACATGCAATTGAAGCGGAGGAGAAGGAACTTGAGATGCAAAATGCTCGAGACAAGTAGACATGGCCTCGAGGCCAGGCATGAACGAGGAGCGATGATGACCATCGTCCCACAGCAGATCCTCAAGAGGCATATTTTGCACGATGGCTTCATCGGAGGGAAACACTTCTTTTAAAGGATCAAGCGAATCTGAATTGCCAAGATAGGGGGATTGAGAATAAATTTCAAGAGACATTCTTGAAGGATCACGATTAGAGGACAGAGCTTTCGAAGCCACGATGAGTTCACAATAATCAATCTCAATCGGACTCAAAGGCATCGAATCTCAGAATGAATCAATCTGTTCAGGTGAAGGAATAATCCATGGGTCATCAGACTGAGAGATCATATGGATCTGAACAGTATTTAATGGAGGAAGAGGAAAAATACCCATGAGGGCAGGATCTTTAAAAATACCTGGCCCTACGCTCTCATAAGGAGTAGGAATCTTGTCCACATACGGAACGTTGTTCTCGGAAGAAGAGGTGAAGAAGGATAATTGATCAACAGTAACAATCTTTCCTTTATGTGGAAATTTCAGAACATGAAAGAGAGTGGACAGAACACATAACATGGCGTGAGTCCAACTGCGACTGAGGAGAATATTATAATTGAGTTTAGCATCAATGACTTCGACCTCGACATTGACTATCTTCCCTTTTAGAGTAATCGGTAAACTAGCGAGAACACCTAAAGGTTTTGATTCTCTTCCATCAAAAACTTCAAGGGAATTTGGTGATGAATTCAGGGCTGGATAACCAATAGCTTTCCAACACGAAGATGACATGACACAGGTTGATGCACCTTCGTCCACAACTGCTCGATGGATGTCGAGACCATTAATAACAACTTGAATAATGAGTGCAATTTGATGCGGAAGTCGTGGAATGAAATTCTCTAAATCGAAATCAAGAAGGCTAGTATCAGCAGGATCAATCCTGCCAATCACAGATAACAAAGCTCTTCGCTGAGACGGGCAAGTCTGAAGTACTTCTAACGTGAACATCGCGGACGACGCTTGAGCCAAATCCTCAACAATATTGTAATGGTGAGTGGCACAGGCATTGGGATTATAAGAAGACTTGCAGAATACACCTTTGGAAGGTGGTCGCACAACAGATTCAACATTGGGCCTTTCAATTTCAAGAGGGTCAGCAACAGCTGGAGGAGGAGGACCATCAGTGATCTCTTTCCCCGTGGCCTGATAGGATCTAGTATAATCTTTCGACCGAGTAGCAATAGAAACAACAGCAAAACCGTTCATCATGAACACCTGAGAGCCAAATGGGAGAGAGGACTAAGGTTGCTCTACCATCTGAGTCTGCTGAGATGGGAAAGGTTCTTTAAGAACGACCGGATTTCACTAGGTGCCTTTGAGCAAACGGCTCACTTCGGATCGTCTGGGAAAGTCCTTGGTGAAGTGCTCATCATCACAAATCAAACAAGGATACTTCAGTTTGCATTGAGAACCATCGCCAGCACGAGGTTTCTGAGAATCCTGTTTTGGGGTATCGGCTTTGGCCTTACCTTTACCCTTATTTTTACCTTTAGAAGAATTATCCGTAGGATTGGCCTGAACGACATTAACTTTTGCGAGTTTACCAGAATTCGAAGTGGACTGAGAAGCAACATTATTGGAAAAAGCGGACTTCGGCTTCCCAGAGTTTGATGAAGAAGACTTTTGAGAAGTCTGGGATACAGAACCAATAATACCATTGACGGATGGAGTCGCTGGTGGTTTAGAAGTTCCAGGTCGAGGAGCATCAGGCAAGATATCATATAATGCGCCAGGCTGAGAATACAAAATATCAAGGTACTGGGCGTAAGAAATGGCTTGTTGCTCGGTTACACATGCCCCCATCGCGATGTATTTGGCAATCTGATTGAAAAAGGAGGTGGTGAACCAATGAGTCAGAAGCTGATCAGGAATTTCAAATTTGATCATGCGACGATGACGCCTCCACTCATGAATATGATCCGAGATATGAGTAGCTCGATCCTGTTTCAATGAAGTGAGGAGGTGTGTCCCGGTCTCATAGCGGACTAGTAACTGAAAATGTGTAAGGAATGCCATGGCTAAAGAATTGAAGCCTTGGAAGACGCCACGAGATAGCTCAATGTACCACTTTGCAGCAGCACCAATAAGAGTTCGCTGGAAAATACGAAGTTGAATAGAATCGTCAACCCAAGAGTTAGAGGAACACCACAAGTGGTAAGTTATAACATGCAATTAGGGGTCTTCTCCAGATTTTCCCTCAAATTTAGGGCAATCACTAGGGATCTTGGTTGGAACTGGAGGCCAATACAGGTTATGAAGAATAGGATCATTCGCTAACTTTGACACATAAGGTAATTCCAACGTAGCAAGAAACGATAATTGGGTGTTGAAAGTCATCGAAGGTCTTTGATAAGGACCCGTGTTTACATTCCACCCAGTCTGAGGGGTATTCTGTCCCCATGCATTCTGTCCCGGAGGATTCTGACCATAGGGGTTAGAAGTAGGATAATTCAGTTGATATTGGGGTTGAGGACTAGGATATTGAGTCGGAGTAGACCACTAAGGTCCCTGCTGAGCAACGTATGGAGTCTGCTATGGAATATAAGTATGGCTTTGAGGTTGATGATATACAGGTTGATTTTGAGGGTAAGAAACCTGAGGCACACTATATATCGGTTGATATGAACCTTGAGGATAATAAGCACCTTGCGGTTGAGCAAGCGGACCCAGATGAGCAGGTTGAGCAGGCTGCTGAGCAAGTAAACCTGGCTGACTATAAGTGGGTAGAACTGGTTGCTGAAACGATGGAACCGGCTGAGGAGCAGGTTGAATCAGTTTCCGAGCTGGTTGAACCGAATACTGAGGGCCATTGGGTTGGCCTTGTGGGAAAGGTTGGCTCGATGGCTGCGATGGACCAAGTTGTCCCTGATAACCAGTTTGACCCAGAGGAGGAGTATAGGGTTGTCCTTGTGACATGAATTTTTGGCCATACGAAATGTGTGGCGACGGTTGTGGTGCCAAAGGTTGTCCCTATAGAGGATAGTTTTGCCCCTTAGGAGCATAATACAGGCTTGGTTGATTTTGAGGCTGACCAGACGGACTGTAGGGTTGGCCATGTTGAACCAAAGGTTGGCCTTGTGAAGCTTGGCCTTGTGGACCGTATGGTTGTCCCTGTGGACCAAAGGCAGGGCCCTGCTGAGCTAAAGGTTGTCCCGATGAGGGTTTTCCTTGCAAGCCAAAGGGTTGCACAGGTAAGGTAGGTCCAATATGAGTAACAATCTAATAAGGATCATAAAAGGCTTGATGAGGATCAATAGGAGGCAAATAAACAAGATTACCATACACATTGTAATGATGCAGAAATGAATAAACAGGATTACCGACAGCATCATAGTGATGGAATCGAGGATTACCAAGAGATTGGAGGGGTTGAGAACCCTGAGAGCTATGCTGCTGAACAACCAACAAATACTCTTCAAAATTAAGGCCGCCAAGAATCACAGGAGTAGTGGAAACGACACTAGAAGCTGGTGGGGCCTCCGCGGTACTAGATTGTGATCTACTAGGACTAGGATTAACAGGCCACGTTGGATTGAGAAAAAAAGACCTGCGAGTGTGAAAATATCATGACGAATGAGTGGTAACAACTGATGTGGATGAAGCCACACAAACAGTCGGTTGGACTGGAACAGATGTAACAATAACCGACGATCCAGGTGTTGAAGGTGACAGTACTAATGAAGGGAGGAATGAACTCTGAGGAGGAGTTAATGTACTGGATTGTGCGATGGAAGCAACACCAGACATAATCTGACTCAATGACCTATATCCAGGCAGAAGTGACACCGATGGTGCAGAAGACTAAGTAGAAACATGAGGGACATCTTCTGGAAAAATCTTATAATCTCCTATAGAAACAAGCATTCCTTCACTACCAACAGGACTAGATGAATCCATGTATGACTCTATCGTAAGATCTTCAAAAAGACCACGAGGACTAGGAGGCACAACAACAGCAAAAAATGGTGAACTCGACGTAAGAGGAGGAAAATCTCCTTCTTCCCCAAAACCAGACCAAGTAATAGAAGGAGGCCAATTGAATTCAACTAGCCCTTCAGGAGGAGATCGAGTAGCAAAAGGCAGGACAGACAGGAGAATAGGTTGTGCAAACTCGGCAGACCTAGTGGGCTGAGGTGTTTCAAAAGAAACGCCTGGGAAAGAACTACCACTAGGAGGCAGTGAGGACGATGAAGCTGGTAGTTCTGCCACCGTGACTGTATTTCAAAACAGGAAAGAAAAAGATAACCAATCGAGGGCTCCAAGATCACAACTAAGGAAAACCAAAACAAGCCAAATAATAAAACTTTAAATGGGCATGTGATTGTAGGTGATTAATTTTATGACATTGAAACCATATTTCGGTGTTTAATATTTAAGAGTCATGAAACAAGCAAAATATGACTTTAGTCACTTTCAATTTTAAATGAGCGTGAAAGGACAAGTGCTCGAAAATCTCTTCTCTTTTTAAGGAGTCATGAAAAGATCAAAATGACTACTCAGGTAATCTAAATAAGAGGGTGTATCAGGTTCCCGTGAATTGCCATATACACCTTGGTGATCAAAATAAAGAGAAATGACCAAGGACTTAACGTATGTGCAGGTAGTCTCCCCGAATGTTGTGTTCGGTGTATCACGGTTACAAGGCGGCAGACTCGGCTTCCTATGGATAAAAGGATTGCAACCTAGAGGGGTCTCCCTTTATATACTCGACAGTACGGGGAGCACAAATCCGTACTAGTGTTGTCTAAGGCCAGATGGCGAACGACAACTACTAGGTTTTAAGACGCTAGAACACGTCTCTAGCCTAGACCACTAAAAATGTTTCGTTACGTTTCAATGCTTCCTTAGGTTAATTAAGTGAATTTTAAAGTTGATCTTGGATTATGTTTCAGTTTTAAGGCCCTATCGAATTTGGATCTCAAATTTCCTAAATGCAAGCTATATGCAAATGAACATCATTCCCGATTCAATGAATGCTAGTTACGAGAAGGATAAAGATCTTTAAAACAAAAGCAAACAATGACAATATGCGAAGAAATCCACTAATGCATCTAACACAATCAAACAAAAATGAAACTATTTCCTAGACAATCAGACGCTAGTTATGCAAAAGAATATTTCACTTTCGATGCAAAGAAAGAATGCAAAATATGTTTTTATTTTTTATTTTTTAATGAAAAGAAGTACATGATGCACTAATTACATGAAAAAAAATGAAAACAAATACTAGCTTGAGTATTGTGTAGGAATTGAAATTGAATGACTCAATGAACCACAAAACAAACACAATAAAGCACTCAAACTAATGCTGCAATCTTCCAAACCAAGAGAAAGTTTTCAAAACGATCCAAAACAAACAATGTAATCTATGCTTGGAGAAATAAGGAAAAGAATCAATCAAGAAACGAAATGATCCTTCAATCAAAACAATCACTCAAAAAGATCAAGAAAACTCAGTGTAATCGACCCAAGAATGAGACTGACAACAATCCAAACAACTTGGTTTCCAACAGAAGGCTTGGTGCATCAAAACACTTACAAACCCTAAGGCCTCAATCTACACTGATAAGAAAATGGACAAACGACTGAGAAAAACAAGCCAATAGCAGTCAAAACGGTCCCAAAGGCATAATTACACATAAAAAATAACCCAGAAGCAAGCACAATTGACCAAAAGGCTCATTAAGTAGGTCAAACCAAATCCTACAGGATTCGGTGCGACTTTGAGGTTGTATTGAGTGCCAAACAGGGGTTGGCACGACCGCAACAAAGGAAACCTACGCCAATCGGCACGACTGTTCAGACGAAAAACGCACCAAGTTAGTTAACTATGGGAAAAAAGGAAAAAACCAAAACTCAATGAGCAGAGGTCAATCTTGACACTCTGGAGCTGAACAGAGGAGGTAAAATAAGAAAGAAAACCAGAAAAAGACAGATAAGCAAATCAATGATTGAAACTGACCCAACAATATGAAACGACAAACTCACATTGATCCCCAGTGGAGTCGCCAATTTGTTAAGCAGGTAAATCCTTTATGCGGACAAAGATGATCCCTCTAGCCCTAGAGTGGGTCTAGAAACAAAGAGAAATGCTAGAGTGTTTATTCCTAATTATTGAATGAAAAAGTACACGATAGATCGACCTACCTGGGGTCCAATGCTGTCGTCGTTGCTGTAGTGGTGGTGGCCTCTTGCTACTACCTAGGTAAGTCACAATCCTTTCGCAATCATGCTCGGATACCTGCACATAGAATCAGAAAAGAAGAACATCATACGACATAATAACATTTAATTCATAAATATTAGCCAGTCAAAGAGGGCTAAACATATTGTATTAAACAAATGTCATAACACAAAAGTGGAACCAAACAATAGTCACGTATATGTATTAATGAAAGGAAGAGATACAACCAAAGCTTTGACGTCATGCTCTCTTCCTGGGGTTCAACCGAAGCGCGTCTCGAATGTTCGTCAGGGAATTCAGATGGTGTAAAGGCATGGAATCTGTTAGCCCCCCTATGAAATTCTTGACAAGGAAGCTGGGGGCTCTGTCATTTTGGAGACCTCCAAGGAATGCATCTCCCCTGAAGACACATCATCCTTGAAGTCTCTCTTTGCTTTGCCTTATACAAGTCCCCTCTGCTGTTTTCCATCTAAAGCCTCATTGGTTATAAAATTATGTTCCTCAAAGGGCCTGTTCTTATCCCCTGTCCCCCTTGGTCAGGGTCCCCTTTATTTCCCCCCAATTCCCCTTGTCTGTTCCTGAAATATTCTCTAATATCCCTGCACCCTTTGTTTTCCCTAAATCCCCCTTTAAATCCTATTCTTACCCTTTGTCTGGCCTTTTTTCACCCTTCATCCCCCTATCGTTGCCCTTGGCTGGCCTTAAAACACTTTGGAAATGGGCCAAAAATCATAAATTTCATTGAAAATGGGTTAAAAACCCACTTCCGACCATATGATAGACCTCAGCCCTTTTCCCGTTAGCCCCGCGCTCCTTTACCTTCCACAAAACCCATCGTTGTGACTGGGTTCTAACACTGAAGGGCGCTTACCGTATTTATTCATCGGGCACATCCTCGACCGTCGATCCTGACAGATCAGATGGCCAGCATTTAATCCGCAGCCCTCGCGCTTTTCCCCGTTCAAACCTTTGATTGAGCCATCGCCGTCCAAATATACAAAGATCTGACGGTGCGGAGCCCATCCGCCCTGTGGACCCCGCCGCGCATTGTTCAAAACCCAGCTGTTTTTATCGCACCGCGTTTGGGCGGCAGGCGGTATTTCTAAAATCACAGCGATTCCACTCAACTCTTGACACGTGGCCCCGACATTGTTTTAAAACTGTCGGTTCATCGCGCGTTAACGTTTGGTACGGGACGCCCAGCGATATGCGTAATAGCTGTCCGATCCAGAGTCCTTCATCCAACGGTTGGCGACCGATGAAGTTGCGCACTTTTTAACTCCCTATCGCCGTACCCCTGGCCCACGGTCTATCACCCTCCGACGCGTCTCCCACCGTCGATCTCTGCCGGGATCGGACGGTCCAGGATCGTCTGACCGCCGTTGACCATTCCGTCATCGCCCGGGCCTCCACGTCATCCGTCCACTTGGTTTTCCGTACGCCACGTTACCCCACGTGAATTTTCTGTACCTTTCGACCATTCCATTGCATATAATCGTTCATTTTCGTGTTTTTAATGCTTTTTCCATTCAAACTCCGCTCTGCAAGACCGCCACCTCCGCCAGAACAATTTGTCACCATTTTTCGCAATTTCTCCCCCAGTTCATCATCTGCATGGCCATTTTCATTCTTTGCACTGCCTCCATCACCCCATCCATGGTTTTTCTTGACAGGTTGCATGTTTTTGCAGGTTTATCAGTTGGTAATGGTCCGCCATGATTACACAACGTTTAATGCAGCGGCAAAGAATTCTCTGCACAAGAAATTAATGCATAAGCCAGTTTTTTGCATCGGTAGAGCCTTTCTCCATTGAAGGACAGAGTTTAAGCTCTGCAAACCCTGTCCAGCACCATTAAAGCTTGATTTGCGCCATCAATGGAGCAGCAGTGACCTCGAGGCACGCAAACGCAGATATTTAGGCCTCAAGCTCAGAATTAAAGCATTATGATGGGGATTAAAGGGCTCAATCCAGTTTTTCAGAGGTAAAGCATCAGAGTGAAGACCCCGAGGACCTCTCAGAGATTAAATGCAAGGGAAGTTGTACCACCAGGGTTTTTTCTACAGCAGTAGAATGTTTTTCTTCAGCAAGTACAGGGCGCCCATACAGCTTTTATTATGCACAATGTCCCTGAAGGAATTTCCACCCTAACAACAGTTCAAAATCACCAGAGCATTGATATGGCAGACTTCTCAGTAGTTTATTTTATTTTATTCAAATCACCAGGAGTACCACAGCCGAAACATGTCAAAATCATATCTGAAGAAGATCACTCTTTCATAAAAGGGGTGACAGAGATTAAATACTCGGCATACAAGCAGAATGGGCCTCGGCCCTCTTTCTTTCAGATGTTTAATACATCATTTAGTGTTCACCTACCTCCTCAGTCGATCTTCCGTTCATCCTCTGATATAAAAAAACAAAAGGAAATTATTGTAAGGGTTGTTGATGAGATATCATAGAAATGCAAGCATTTTTCCTCTTGAGACAAGTTCTTTGTGTAATAGTGTAAGATAGGCTGAGATTTGATGTATTCAGACTGAATGTTCAAGCTATGGGCAATGTTGTACCTGATTGGTGTTGTTTTTAATATGACAAGCACGTTTCTTTGGATCCTGATCTAAAGCAGCTGGTGATGTTTTCTTATCTCCGTGTTTGATTCCATTTCATTCCATTTCTACAGGCTTGCATCAGAAGTTTGGCATAAGATTTACCCTTGATAGGTACCTTATGTTGCTTCTCTCCCAGCCTTTTATGTTTTCTGCTTACATGTGTATCTGAATATTGATTTCAATTGATTTAACCAGTGTAGTGGACGTTATTGCCTGCTCTATGATGTATGAATTAATGAAATCTATGTTTGGATGTTCTTGTTAGGATTTAGTTGGATGAGTTAAGAACACTGGGAGGTCTGGAACCCTGTCTTTGCCTCACTAGGATCTTTCCATACCAATTAAGCCTCTCTAAGATCCCTGGTTTTGCCTCTGATTTTGTCCAAGCAGGCCTGGAGTTAAATGACCTCTGACCTGATCTATAGACAGAATTGGATGGTTCTCCTCGTTTCATTTTCAGTCCTTAATGTTCCATTTCACCCATCATCCATTAAGATCCAAATGCTCTAGATGACTAGCCCAACTGAAAGCTTGCACATTGAACACAAGTAAATCCTTTCTTGACTCCATTGCCCAATGGCCTTGATGTTCCCTGAGTTATATGTCTTAGCCTAATTCCCTCTATGCTCATCCTTGTCTTATAATGGACCTTCCTTTCCTGATTCCCAACAACCAAACACAAACAATCAAACAAACAACCCTGAGCCTATAACTAGCCTAAAATCATAACTTAGAGCTTCAAAGACATACACTTTGACAATCACAGAGAGATCCCTCTCTGGACCTAGGAGGGCTAGATCCTAAGGTTTGAAAGTGGTTCTATGTTGTCTCGTCTTTTGGTCTTGCCAACCTGGCCAAAACATGGGAACCCCAACATAATGGCGACTCCACTGGGGAACGAGTGCATTACAATTTAAACATCCCTAGGCATTCAAAACCCACAATCTCTGGTTAGGTTGGCAGTTAGTCACACCTCTTCTCGGACTGCCTCAGTGTCATTTGTTGTGTTCTATTGCACTCTTAGACAGAGCTTGGATAGGGCCAGGTAGCCTCTGGATCTCATCCTCTTTGGGAGGTGACATATCTGGTAAATGCCCTCCCAGTCAATCTCTGGTTAGAGTGTGTTGTGTTCTGAGGTGATCCTTGAAAGGTGATAGTGCCTGAGCATTGTGGTGGACAGTGTAACCCTTTGACATACCCTAAACCTTCCACCTGGCGACTTCATAGTTCCTAAAAGATCAAAGACTCCACTGGTGATCAGTAGGCCTGCTGGTTATCTTGGTTTCACATGAGACTCCACTGGGAGACCTGCCTTCATAACAACATCAACCACAACAGAAGTAACAAGTAGGGTTAAGCTGCTTAGCTAAGAAACAACATTCTGGCTTTTAGAACCATTCACACAAGAGCTTATCCCAACCCAGACCCACCTGAAATAGTTGATAATCCGGAGAGTATCCTCAGGGGAGCTCCTACACCTAAAAGACCAACTATTTCCAGCCACATTCATAGAGCTAACTCAGCACCGGAAAACCTAACAGCTCTATCACATTTTCTCCCTGACCTAGATCCACCTAACAGTTTACCAAGAGCTAGGTCATTCAATCATCTAGACCTGCCAGACCTTGAGCTTCACAGTTCACCATCTCATAGTGGTCAACACACTGGGGGCAGAGGAACCCCTCCATCCACACCACCTGATATCCACTTCATTCAAAACTTGGGGCTCAGTCACCTTAGATCTGCTCAACAAGCTTCTGTTGGTCCTAATATCCCTGTCATCCATATACCAGCTGCTCAAGTTAACCTCGTACCCCATCAGAACATTATCATGGCAGCCTGGTATGCACCTCTGGTTTTACCTCAACCCATGCTACCCTTACCCAATGATTATCAGTCAAAAATCCCACACTTCACTACTAAAGAATCAATCACAACTCAGCAACATGTAGATAAGATGGAGGATTCTTTTGACTATATGGAAATTGATGATGAAACAATAAAAATGAGAATCTTTGCCCAAAGCTTAGGGGGGTGATGTAAAGAAATGTTTTAAAGGCCTACCTCCGGGCAGCATTAATGACCTCCCAGCTTTATATCAGACATTCATAAACAAATGGGAAACTAGGGCAAACCCTCACCAACTCCTAGCAGAATACATGAGCCTTAAAAGGAATGTAGGGGAGAGTGTCCATGATTACACAACAAGATTTAACAGTATTTACAATGCTCTCCCTCCACAAGGTATGGCCCTAGCAAAATACCCCGAAGGGTTTGATGCTGACATGGCCTATGAGCTTAGGGATAAAGAGTACACCACATTGGAGGTCATGTAGAAAGGAGCAGTGAACATAGAGGCAAACCTGATTCAGAAAAGAGCAAGACTGAGATCTGAGAAGAGGGTAACATATAGGGATGACACTGTAGCTTCCAAATCAGACCCAAACTATGATAGATTATCTAATAATGTGGAAAAGTTACATCAAATGATGGAAAATATGGTTGTCACAGTTAGCAATCAGAAAAAAAACCAGAACCAGAACCAAAAATTTAGAAGAAACAACACCCCTCCCAACAAACAAAAGGAATTAGATCAACAAGTTATTCCCCCTTTCCAAAACTTTTTAGATGAAGATGAGGGAATTATAGAAGAGTCTGAAGGGAATACAATAAACATGTTCGAAACAGAAGATTCAATCCACAACTGTGATTCAGAAGAAGATCAGCCCTTATCCTCTTATTGGGATGAGGAAGGATCAGAATCTGAAGCCTACAGACTTGGATTTGAAAATGCTATCATGCAGGTCAGAGAACAATATGAACTTAGGAGCAAAAAGAACCAAGACACTTCCAAACCAAAGGCTCATGAGGTTACCATCAAGAAAAGACCTGATAAAACTTCTAAAGCATCTGCTGTAAATAGCAACTCAACAGCTGAAAGTTCTGGTAAAAACAAAGAAAAAGACAACCAACACAAGAATGAAAAACGAGGTGAGTCCGCTAGCAGTACTAGCACTTCAGTTAGTACTCCCGATAAAATTGTTCCTAACCCTGTACATAATGAGAAATTACAAACTGATTCGGTCACCAAGGTGGCTAATAAAACAGAATTAATCATTTCCAAGAGTTAGTCCTCCTTCAATCTGGAGAGTGAGATTGCGAAGATCAAAATCTCTGTACCATTATCTGAGCTGGCCACTCAGGATGTATATAAAGGCCAAATTTTGAAAGCATTGAATTTAGGGGAAAACAATGACACTGTAAATTTGAATGATGATCAACCCGCCCTCCTGTTTGGTCCAAAGATTGAGGGAAAATTTCAGGAAGGGGTAGTCCCACCTTTCTATATCAGTCTCAACATTCATGACAAAATACTCCACAATGCCATGCATGAATCTGGAGCATCAAACAATTTAATGCCTAAGGTAGTGACGGAGAAGCTAGGCTTAGAGATAACCCGCCCTTACAAAGATTTGTATTCGTTCGACTCTAGCAGAGTAAAATGCCTGGGTCTAATCAAAGATTTGTGTGTGAGCTTGACCCATATCCCAGCCAAGTGTATGGTCACGGATGTTGTGGTGGCAGACGTGCCACCCAAGTATGGCATGCTATTGTCAAGATCATGGGGAGCCAAACTGCAAGGAACGATGCAGATGGATGGCTCATATGCCACTATCCCTATCTTTGGCCAACTTAGAAGACTGTATAGAGAGTCCCAGATGAAATTCCTAGTCAGTAGTCCCGAGAAACCCGAAAATTCACCATTATACTCTGTGCACACAGACTTGGATTCTTTCATTCTTTGTAACGACCAACCCTTAGGAGAGCTAGAATATGAAGGAAGAAATACAAGTAAGGATGCAGAACCCATGGACTTTAGCATAATGGCCACCCTAGAAGAATACGATGAAGAAAACCATGGGCAGGATAATGAAAACGAAACTCAGAATGAACCAGAAACACGACGCAGTCAGCCTATTAGTCACACTCTGCAAACTAACACACCACGTGAAGAACAAGACAACCCACAACCTAGTACAGACCCCACAACACAACATAATGGCGAACCCCTGTGGGAAATGAATTTCGATGGGTCCTGTACTAGGCAAACTGCTGGAGCAGGGGTGTGGCTACGTAATACAGAAAATGACCATGCAGAGAGCCACGCTGTCAATCTGCACTTCAAATGCACAAATAACATTGCAAAGCATGAGGCTCTTATCCTGGGCTTAAATTTGTTGAAAAAATTAGGAGCCCATAGGGTAACTGTGCTAGGAGACTCTGAGTTAGTTGTCAAACAAGTGAATGGTGAATACGCAGCTAAACATCCTCGATTAAGAGCATATAGGAACGATGCCATGGATATATTGAAAACTTTCATGGAATATGAATTAGTGTTTGTTCCCAGGAGTCAAAATGTCATTGCAAATGGATTAGCTTGCCTAGCTAGTTCATATCCTAAGACTCCCCCTGACCAACAAATCATCATTCAGACCAAGTTCAGACCTGCAGTGCCAGACAATGAAAAATATTGGCAGGTCTTTGAAGGAGACAAACAGATTGAAGATTTCCTGGTGGGTAGAAATGAGTTTGAATTTTCTAATTCTGACTCAAAATCTGACGACAGCTGCCCAAGTGAGGATCCCCCAGATGAACAAGAAACACCCTGTAACATAGAAATAAACACCTTTTATGAAGAAACTGGAAATCCAACCGAAAAATGTGAAAACACAGATAGTGAAGAAGTAGAAGTGCTGCAGGCCAAATACAAGAATATACCCAGAGGCCTAGCACCCTTAGAGGACCTATTTGACTTCGATGATGTAGAAAAAAAGCCCACTATAGAACATGCAGACACTGATGTTGAAGAATGCAACATAGGCACTGAAGATAGACCCAAAATGATCAAACTGGCTAAGTCTATACCTACAAACATGAAGAAAAAATATATTGACATGTTTAGGGAATTCATTGATGTGTTTGCATGGAGTTATGAAGACTTAAAAGCCTATGACACAAGCATAATACAACACAAGATACCCTTGAAGGAAAATCAGAAGCCTTTCAGACAAAAAATCCGTAGGATTAATCCAAAACAATTGTCTGCAGTAGAGAAAGAGATTAAAAATATGTATGATGCAGGCATAATAGTCCCTGTAAGGTTTTCCTATTGGGTGTCAAACTTAGTGGCTGTGAGAAAGAAAACAGGGGAGATCAGACTATGCATAGACTTCAGAAACCTCAACAAAGCCTCCCTGAAAGACAACTACCCTTTGCCTAGAATGGAACATATCCTACAGAAGGTAGTAGGCTCTAAGAGAATCTCCCTGCTTGACGGTTTTTCAAGATACAATCAAGTTCTCGTACTCCCAGAAGATCAACTCAAAACAACTTTTACCACTCCATGGGGCACCTTCATGTACGTGAAAATGCCTTTTGGATTGATGAATGCTGGGGCTACCTTCCAGAGAGCGATGGATATAGCTTTCTCAGATGAGATAGGACACTTGATAGTTATCTATTTGGATGACTTGACTGTCTTTTCTAAAACTGAAGAAGAACATCTGAAACATCTGAGAAAAGTTTTTGAAAAATGTAGAAGGTACGGTCTGTCCTTAAATCCTAAGAAAACTGTTTTTGGGCTGCAAGAAGGTAAAATTCTTGGCCACATTATATCTGAGAAAGGGATTAGGATAGACCCTCAAAGGGTTGAGGGGATACTTCAAATCACACACTCGAGAAACATCAAGGAGTTACAGTCCTTCATTGGGAAGATCAATTTCCTTAGGAGATTCACTCCCAACCTAGCTGAGCACCTTAGGAAAATGACTAACGTGCTAAAGAAAGGTTCCGGAATTAAGTGGACTGTTGAAGCCAAGAAATATTTTGAGTCGGTAAAACTGGCGCTCACTCAAGCCCCTATCCTGATCAGTCCAGATTTCTCAAAATATTTTCTGATCTTTTCATTTGCCTCTGAACACACAATAGCTGCTGTCTTACTGCAGAAAAACACAGAGGGAATGGAACAACCAATTTCCTTCTTCAGCAAAGCCTTAAGGGATGCACCCTTGAAGTACAACATTATGGAAAAGCAGGCCTATGCCCTGGTAAAGGCCTTAAAAGACTTTAGGGTATACATTCTGCATTCTCACACCATAGCCTATGTTCCAAATACAGTGGTTAAAGATATTTTGTCCCAAGACCCTGATGGGAAAATGGGCTAATGGATTGCTACTATCTTAGAGTATGACCTTGAGATAAAGCCCACCAAACTGATCAAAGGTCAAGGCCTGGCCCAATTAATGGCTGAATCTAATCTGCAGGCCCTTGACATTAACATGATAAATGCCCTAGATGAGCAGGAAGGATTTCCCCACCCAACTGTTGAGGAGAAGTTTCAGAACTCTCCTTGGTATTTCGATATCCTTTACGTGCTCACGAATCTCAATGCTCCTCCAGAACTGTCCAAAACTAAGGCCAGATTCATAAAACTCAAATCTAGAAATTACTGCATTTTGGATGAAAACCTATATTGGAAAAATCTAAATGGCCTATTGTTGAAATGCTTGTCTGAAACTGAAGCTGAAGGAATCAAACAAGAATTTCATGCCGGGGAGTGAGGAGGCCACCTGAGTTGGAAAGCCACTGCAAATAAAATACTCAGGGCTGGTTACTATTAGCCTACACTCTTCAATGATGTCCATAAGATGATTCTTGCCTGCCACAAATTCCAGATCTTTGAAGGCAGAAGAAATATTCTCCCCCTCCCATTACAACCCATCACTGTAGAAGGTCCCTTCATGCAATGGGGCCTAGAATTTATAGGAGAAATTCATCCTGCTTCCTCTGGACAACACAGATGGATCCTAACTGCTACAGATTACTTCACTAAATGGATAGAAGCCATACCCACTAGGAATGCCACTGATTCTATCATCATTAGGTTCCTAGAAGACTTCATCCTATCTCGGTTTGGCTGTCCAAGGAAAATAATCACTGACAATGCTGCTGCTTTCGGATCCAAGAGAATGGTTGATTTCTATCACAGGTACGGAATAACACTTGGTCATTCAACTACCTATTACCCCCAGGGTAATGGATTGGCTGAATCATCTAACAAAAGCCTGGTCACAATCATTAAGAAGTTGCTGTAAGAGAATAAAAAGTCATGGCATAAAAAGTTGATACATGCTTTGTGGGCTGACAGGCTCACCACAAAGAAATCTATTGGCATGTCACCATTCCAGCTGGTTTATGGAACAAAAGCAGTTTTTCCTACTAGCCTTGGAGTACCAGTGATTAAGCTTGCCCAAGAGATTCAGACAGAGGAAGACAGTATGGTGAGAAGAATTAATGAAACTATTCATCTTCAGCAAACAAGGCAGCAGATTTACAATAGAGTAGTCAAAGTTCAGGAAAACATTAAAAAGCTATTTGATAAAAGAACCAAAGCTGCAGATTTCAAAATTGGTGACAAGGTTCTGAAGCGGGATTCAAGAAGAGAGGACAAAGGTAAACATGGAAAGTTTGACAATTTGTGGCAAGGTCCATACATCATCCAGGCCACTGTGGGTCCTAATGCATTTTTCTTACAAGAACTTGATGGTACAGAGCTGTTTGGGGGTCCTGTCAATGGAAGGATGCTCAAACACTACTTTTGCTAATTTTCATTTCCACTTCCATTTCCATTGTACATACCATTGCAGTTTTACTTTCAATAAAACTGAGAAAATGTTTCCAAAAAATAGAGAAGGTAGAGGTTCAAACATGCTCAAAACATGGACCTCTGAAAAGTGCAAAAGATTGGCTCTAATATGATCAAAACCTGAGCCAAAGAAAGAAAGACAGCTGGTCCTAACACGCCCAAAATCTGGACCAGCAAAGAAAAGAAAAATCAGCTCTAATATGCCCAAAACCAGAAGCTGAAATCAAAGAAAAGAGGTGACTCAAATATGCTCAAAACCTAAGTCACAAAGAAAGAAGGATATTTCGAATTGCAGATTTCACACCTTCACAGTTTTGTTTGTAGTTTTTTACAAGTCTTCACTCCAGCAAGTCAGACAGTCTAATCCTGGCTTGGCTATTTTTCAATTTCCTGTCTTAGAATGTAGGAGAAGAAACCTGCTAGATAGTCTAATCCTAGCAAGTAGTAGTGTAGGTAGATAACATATGAGACCAACAGTCTAATCTGGTCTCATGGAGCAATAAGGGTATATTTAGGATAGGTTTGTTTTTTGTTTTAAAAATAAAATGTAAAGGGTCTGCTAGCTCAAATGCACCCTAAAGAAAAAAAAAGGTTAGGATTGTAGTGTGGGTAGGTAGTTTGATTGGGAAAAATGTTTCTGCTGATGTAACATATTCATATTGTGGCAGCTGATCAGAGAAAGGGATGTGCCAAACAGCGGGCAACTGGCCTGCTCCAAAGATCATTTCTGGTTTCTTGACTCCAAGAAGAAGCCATCCCCATGTGGAGCCACTGTTAGCCCCCCTATGAAATTCTTGACAAGCAAGCTGGGGGCTATGTCATTTTGGAGACCTCCAAGGAATGCATCTCCCCTGAAGGCACATCATCCTTGAAGTCTCTCTGTGCTTTGCCTTATACAAGTCCCCTCTGCTATTTTCCATCTAAAGCCTCATTGGTTATAAAATTCTGTTCCTCAAAGGGCCCGTTATTATCCCCTGTCCCCCTTGGTCAGGGTCCCCTTTCTTTCCCCCCAATTCCCCTTGTCTGTTCCTGAAATCTTCTCTAATATCCTTGCACCCTTTTTTTTCTCCCTAAATCCCCCTTTAAATCCTATTCTTACCCTTTGTCTGGCCTTTTTTCACCCTTCATCCCCCTATCGTTGCCCTTGGCTGGCCTTAAAACACTTTGGAAGTGGGCCAAACATCATAAATTTCATTGAAAATGGGTTAAAAACCCACTTCCGGCCATATGATAGACCTCAGCCCTTTCCCGTTAGCCCCATGCTCCTTTACCTTCCACAAAACCCATCGTTGTGACTGGGTTCTAACACTGAAGGGCGCTTACCGTATTTATTCATCGGATGCATCCTCGACCGTCGATCCTGACAGATCGGATGGCCAGCATTTAATCCGCAGCCCTCGCGCTTTTCCCCGTTCAAACCTTTGATTTAGCCATCGTCGTCCATATATACAAAGATATGACGGTGCGGAGCCCATCCGCCCTGTGGACCCCGCCGCGCACTGTTCAAAACCCGGCTGTTTTTATCGCACCGCCTTTGGGCGTCGGGCGGTATTTCTAAAATCACAACGATTCCACTCAGCTCTTGACACGTGGCCCCGACACTGTTTTAAAACCGCCGGTTCATCGCGCGTTAACGTTCGGTACGGGACGCCCAACGATATGCGTAATAGCCATCCGATCTAGAGTCCTTCATCCGACGGTTGGAGACCGATGAAGTTGCGCACTTTTTAACTCCCTATTGCCGTACCCCTGGCCCACGGTCTATCACCCTCCGACGCGTCTCCCACCGTCGATCTCCGTCGGGATCGGACGGTCCAGGATCGTCTGCCCGCCGTTGACCATTCTGTCGTCGCCCGGGCCTCCACGTCATCCGTCCACTTGGTTTTCCGTACGCCACGTCACCCCACGTGCATTTTCTGTACCTTTCGACCATTCCATTGCATATAATCGTTCATTTTCGTGTTTTTAATGCTTTTGTCGTTCAAACTCCACTCTGCAAGACCGCTACCTCTGCCAGAACAATTTGTCACCATTTTTCGCAATTTCTCCCCCAGTTCATCATCTGCACGGCCATTTTCATTCTTTGCACTGCCTCTATCACCCCGTCCATGGTTTTTCTTGACAGGTTGCGTGTTTTTGCAGGTTAATCAGTTGGTAATGGTCCGCCATGATTACACAGCGTTTAATGCAGCGGCAAAGAATTCTGTGCACAAGAAATTAATGCATAAGCCAGTTTTTTGCATCGGCAGAGCCTTTCTCCATTGAAGGACAGAGTTTAAGCTCTGCAAACCCTTTCCAGCACCATTAAAGCTCGATTTGCGCCATCAATGGAGCAGCAGTGACCTCGAGGCACGCAAACGTAGATATTTAGGCCTCAAGCTCAGAATTAAAGCATTATGATGGGGATTAAAGGGCTCAATCCAGTTTTTTAGAGGTAAAGCATCAGAGTGAAGACCCCGAGGACCTCTCAGAGATTAAATGCAAGGGAAGATGTACCACCAGGGTTTTTTCTACAGCAGCAGAATGTTTTTCTTTAGCAAGTATAGGGCGCCCATACAACTTTTATTATGCCCAATGTCCCTGAAGGAATTTCCACCCTAACAGCAGTTCAAAATCACCAGAGCATTGATATGGTAGACTTCTCAGTAGTTTATTTTATTTTATTCAAATCACCAGGAGTATCACAGCCGAAACATGTCAAAATCATATCTGAAGAAGATCACTCTTTCATAAAAGGGGTGACAGAGATTAAATACTCGACATACAAGCTTAAAGGGCCTCAGCCCTCTTTCTTTTAGATGTTTAATACAACATTTAGTGTTCACCTACCTCCTCAGTCGATCTTCCGTTCATCCTCTGCTATAAAAACACAGAAGGAAATTATTGTAAGGGTTGTTGCTGAGATATCATAGAAATGCAAGCATTTTTTCTCTTGAGACAAGTTCTCTGTGTAATAGTGTAAGATAGGCTGAGATTTGATGTATTCAGACTGAATGTTCAAGCTGTGGGCAATGTTGTACCTGATTGGTGTTGTTTTTAATATGATAAGCACATTTCTTTGGATCTTGATTTAAAGTAGCTGGTGATGTTTTCTTATCTCTGTGTTTGATTCCATTTCATTCCATTTCTACAGGCTCGCATCAGAAGTTTGGCATAATATTTACCCTTGATAGGTACCTTATGTTGCTTCCCTCCCAGCCTTTTATGTTTTCTGCTTACATGTGTATCTGAATATTGATTTCAATTGATTTAACCAGTGTAGTGGATGTTATTGCCTGCTCTCTGATGTATGAATTAATGAAATCTATGTTTGGATGTTCTTGTTAGGATTTAGTTGGACGAGTTAAGAACACTGGGACGTCTGGAACCCTGTCTCTGCCTCACTAGGATCTTTCCATCCCAATTAAGCCTCTCTTAGATCCCTGGTTTTGCCTCTGATTTTGTCCAAGCAGGCCTGGAGTTAAATGACCTCTGACCTGATCTATAGACAAAATTGGATGGTTCTCCTCCTTTCATTTGGTGTGTTCATTTCATCGACCATCCTTTAAGATCCAAATGCTCTAGATGACTAGACTAGCGAAAGCTTGCACATTGAACACAAGTAAATCCTTTCCTTGACTCATTGCCAGTAAGCATGATGTTCACGAGTTGCTCTGTCTTAACCGCCTAATCCCCTCTATACTCATCCTTGTCTTATGTGGACCTTCCTTTTCTTGATTCCCAACAACCAAACACAAACAATCAAAGAAATAACCACAGGCCTATAACTAGCCTAAAATCATAACTTAGAGCCTCGAAGACATACCCTTTGACTCATTTGAAGATCGCTCTACGGACACAGGAGGGCACAGATCCTAAGGTACGAAAGTGGTTCTATGTTGGCCTTATCATCTTTTGGTCTTGTCAACACAGCCCAAAAACATGAGGCTACAACACATCCTAGTTCTTTTAAGGAAGAGTAAGTGAACAAGTAATTCTTGCTTGGGACAATATTCAGCTTAATGAAAAACCTCCTGTGGACTTATCAGTTAGAACTAGACCATGAAATAAGTTTTTCAGCTGGATTTTTTGATGGCGCTGCACAAAACCAAAGGTGCGATTGTGGAGCGTGGCTAATGATATCTCTCAATTGCTACTACAAGATCCACTAGTATGAAGGAAGAGGCACTAATATGAGGGCATAAGCATTGGCACTGTGAGGAATGATGTGGTTTGCACATCATCTATGCATAAAGAGATCGTCAATTTTTGGGGACTTTAAAGTGTTGATCAACCATTTGAACAAGGATTCGGCACAGGATCTTGATATTTTAACTACTTGGATGGGTCGCATAGAGATCATGTACAAAAAGTTCACATCCATATCTTTCGCCCATATATACAGAGGCCGACAGGCTGTCTAAAAAAGCCCTAAATGGAAGATTTGGTGAAATGAACTATGAGCTAGAAGATGCAGCTGGGAAAGAAGCAAAGGGAACGGTTATATTTTTTGAACTTCTCTGTTTTCTGGAGGTAAAAAATGACTTCCAAGGAAAGCACAAAGTATTTTGTTTTTTTGCAGGAATATGTTTCCACTAAGGACCACTCTTTTCATCATTTCACTTTTGTTTTTTTGTCAGATCTAAAAACAAGGTCGGAGAACTTAGAAGAAGATCCTCTCACTCTGCCGTTTACAGATTCTTAGTTTTTGTTTAAATAGAGTAGCCACATTTTCATCATTTCACTTTTGTTTTTTTGTCAGATCTAAAAACAAGGTCGGAGAACTTAGAAGAAGATCCTCTCACTCTGCCGTTTACAGATTCTTAGTTTTTGTTTAAATAGAGTAGCCACATTTTGAAATGCTATTCTGTCTATTTTCAGAAATTTGGAGTATGTTAATATGTTATGCTTAACTCAGTGATGGATTGGAGGATAAGCATGTTGCTTCCTACTGTTGTATCTGTTTCTGATATATGATTGTGTTGGTAATCAATATAAACGAGTTTTTTTTTTTTTTAATCTTTATCTTTATCTTTCGGTTGAAAAAAAAAATTTAAAATAATCTCCACAATAACTGGTGATGACTATGCGATGATCCAACCAAAAGAGATTCACAAAATAACCCTAAAACAGAGGAACCCTAACTCTGTATGATGTCGCTTCGAAATCCAATCATGCCTGCAAGAATCTTATTAACTCATTCAAAGAATATACAAGGACGGTAAACAAGGATCCTTTATTTTCTCAATAGCTAAACAATGAAGTCAGAAAAAATACAAAATGTTTTAATCAAAATTTTTTGACTGGTTTCAAACCAGTCAGTGTGGTTCATCATCAAACATTTTCGAAAGTGTTTCGAATTAGTCAGTGTGGTTCATCATCATACTGGCTGGTTGGAAACTTGAAAACTTTGATTAAATGTAATTATCACTGAAAGAATTTTTATGAATTTCATAGAAACAAAATTTCTAATACAAAATTATGTCTTGTCCATAACAGAATAACCTCCATAGATACAACACCTATAATGTCATATACATAAAAATAAAAAATGGCCTGAAACGAAACCTATACCTATAATGTCGTATACATCAAGAATATGTTACATATCAGAAATATATGTATAAGAAGTAAACAATAGCCGCCTGCAATAGATCTCAGTAAAATCAACAGGCCAGGAAGGGGACGGAGGCAATGACGAATGTGGCAAATAGAGAGGTGAGGAAGGGCAATGAAGCGGCCCCTGCCTCCATTGCCGGACTCGGTGCTGCTGCCTTCACCTCTGCGGCTTCTGCTGCCCCCACCATTATCATCACAACGACCAATAAAGCTGCAAATGTGCAGCTGCCTAAGCCTGCCATTGTTTCTCAAACAAACAATAAACCTGCCGCTCCTACGATATAGCGAAAAGGCCAAACCCTAAGCCCAACAGCACTGGAAAAAATGCGAATCTGTGACAGACACCCCCAAAATTTGGGGCCGCAATGTTTCTTTGCTGAGACTCGAACTTTAATCAAAATGGGCCAAGAAATGTAACTCCCAGAAGTTGCCCAGAATCGCGCATATTTATCTTCCTCTGGGAATCAATCACATAACCAATACAAAATGTACACGTCACAAAAAAATTAATATAAAATAGGTCTCCCAGCCGTGTGCGCCTCGGAACCAACTGTCAATTTACGCGTGTCGTACAAAAAGTAACATAAAATATTTCTTCCAACTATGATTGAATAAAGATTGAAGGGACAGGTAACGAATGAATTTGGGACGGCCACAGCTGACGGACAGCAAGGCCGCCAGGCTGCATGTGATCGTTGGCAATGTGCGGCCAATGTCACTAGTCGAGCTGAGGTAGGGACATGTGCTTTGCACCTGCTGTGACGATGGGCATGGCAAGGCAACGACTACATTTAAGTTACAATTTTTTTTTAATTATTTTACTTTTATGAACTTGTAAATTTAATAATTTAATTTCCAAGTCCAAAATTTTTTTAGCTTTTCCAAAATTTTAAACTATTCTTAACCTTTATCATTATAACTTTTAAAGATGCCATATTTCTTAAATACATACACAAAATTCCAATCAACAATTTCACAAAATCTGTTAACAATATTTTTAAATTACTTAACATATTATTTTAAAATTAATATTCCTAAAATATTGGGGAATGAAAGAATATGTTATTTTTGTAATATTAGGAGGGTTGAAGATGAAAACATATTTTTTTTAAATATTATTTCACTCTTACTCACATTCATTAGCATTTCCAAAATATCTTCCACATTACCAACCTTCATGATTTATTAAGTGAGCAAAACTATAGTGATCTAGGAAGGTTTCTTTCCATTCTCTTTGATCTTAATAATAAAATATTAAAGTCTTAATTAATCTCTTATTTTCTTAAAGTCCAATAAAGCACATTAGTTTTCGTGAACTTTAATCAATATTATCATCATTTTAATAACTAACTAGAATCTATCAATACAATTTCAAACATAATTATATTTTTTTTGTTCTTGAAATACATTTTTAAATGCATAAATAGATTCAACACCTTGAAAAATCCTTATAACACTTAAATTAAACAAGTTAAAAAATACTAAAAATTATTTAATTTATAAATTAAAACATATCACAAAATTTATTATTGATTAATAGAAATAAATACGAGAAAATAATATACTTAATTTAATGATTTTCAATGACCGTCGATATAAAATAATTAAAAAAAAATATTGGAAAATGTAAATATCACCCTGTCAACCCATATTGAATGCTTCCAATGTCCAAATTTATTATTGATTAATAGAAATAAATACGAGAAAATAATATACTTAATTTAATGATTTTCAATGACCGTCGATATAAAAATAATTAAAAAAAAATATTGGAAAAATGTAAATATCACCCTGTCAACCCGCTCTTAAATCCATGTCAACCCGCTCTTGAATGCTTCAATGTCCATGTAATAAAATAAAAGATAAAAGAAAATATATATTCTTGTTAATTGTTAGGTTGAAGATTACATGGCCATCCAAATTAAAATAATTAAAAAAAAATTGAAAATGTAAATGTCAACGCTATTGAATGGTGCAATGTCCATGCAATAAAATAAAAGATAAAAGAAAATATATGTTCTTGTTAATAGCTATGTTGAAGATTACATTAACTTTAATGTTGGTGAATTTTAAAATATTTCAAATGTTATATTAAATTGTAAATTTTAATAATAAAATATATTATAAGAATTTATAATGTGTTTAAATAATTGAGTTTTAATAATGATTTTTGAAATGAAATATTTTGAAGTTAAAATAATATTGAAAATGTAAATCTCACTACGCATGTTAGTGAATGTTGTCATGTCCATGTAATATAATGAAGGTAAAAGAAAATATATGTTCTTGTTAATTGTTAGGTTTTTTTAATTAGGTTTTCCAATAATTAAAATATTTTACAATCATTACATGGTTATTAACAAAACTAATTTGGGAGTGCACAAATTAGATATATGCATATAAGTATCATGAAAACCTCTCGAATCCAAAAAATTTCCTTAGCCAACATATGTCACTGACCTATAAAACATTTGCTCAGAGACTTGGAAAATTTATTTCCAAAGAGGAGAGATTTTGAGTATAATAAACAAAATCATCGTTGAAAAAACAAAATGACATTGGGAATGCCATCCAAAGTACTGAAAGTTGGCCATGAATGTGTCGGGTTGAGGCTTTAGCATCCTCCAAACCACTTGTGCATAGTCGACATTGAAAATAACTTCCAAAAATGGAATGAGCTGCGAGGATATACCTTCAGTCAGACATGACCACTGGGGAAAAGGTAGCTCCATTAGCTAGTGGAGAAATGTTAGGAGACGAACCAATGTTGACCAGTGGAACATCTATCACCACAGGAGTGCCAGAGATTTTCTGAGACTCATAATCAAAATCTGACACAATGTACTTCTCTACCCTAATTTGTAGACATATGAGAATGTCATCTAAATAGAACCAAATTATCCTTAGGAGGCGTTTTATGTCCTCCTGACCTACGAATACTCTGTAATTGTCCACTTTTTTATCCCAGATCACCAAGAAGAATAAGGTGTCCAACTGTTAGAAACATAGAACATAATGTAAGAAATGCAACCTTCTTTTCCTAAATTTTCCTTGATCGAGAATCGATTTAAATTCCTAATTAACCACTTCACACGCTGATAAGTAGGCGTTATCACCAAATTCATGAGATTCAAAGTGGTAAATTTCCTTGTTGAAGTTTGCAACAAGAAACAATGAAATTACCATCCGGAAACAACATCCATGATCCTAGTGAAAATTAAGAACTGACACTAGGGTGGGGCCCACACAAGATATTTGTTTGGTGAATGTCTACTTTTAGATGCATGTCTATTTTTATTATGCCTTAATATAGATGGACACTAAACTATAATCTATTCTCAATGTGGACTTGAAAATAGTTAAGTGGAAAATCAGTTAGCCAAGTGAATTTCGAGTTAAGTGGTTGGTTGGTGGGACATGAACGTTGAATTTAGTTGTAGTGATTATAGTTGGAACAGAGTTGGAAGTGTAGTGGTGCATGAGTTGTGCAATTTGTAAATTAGTTTAACTCAGTTAAAGTCAATTGTGCTAGTTGTAACTGCAGATACACTTGTGAGAGATCAAGTGAATTAAATATTAATTAATTCACATGTACCGATCTCACATGCAACTGATGTTTCTACTATTATTAATTGCATGCATGTCAGATCCAGTGGAGACCGAGTTGAGTTCTAGGTGAAAGGGAAGATAACTATCAGTTGTGACATTATCCGCTTGCACACATGCAAGCACACACACATTGAATGAGCCCATGATATTTACGCCGTCAAGGCAAGAAAGGTATCCATTATTCAGGGTTCTTTACCATCACGGTGCTTGTGATGGGGTAGGTTGTGCGGGAAGCGATTAAATTGACCAAAGGTTTTTTACCCGAATTTTGTGTAACATTGTGAGTCAATTAGGCGATGTGCGAGCTTGTGATTAGAGTTTTGTATGTAATTGTTTCATGATCCATGATATAATATACAATATAAGATAGTGGGGTTTTTAGCTGTAATCTTTCCCCGAGAAATTATATGTGTTGTGTGTGAATGATATTTCTTCATGCTTATGTAATTGGTGATTGTGTTTTTAATTCCGCAAATATTTGTAGAAGTGATTCAGTATTTAACTTTAGCATATTATTAGATTGGGTGAATCCAAGATATACATGCATATTGTATAATTTCTACATTCCCTTCTAATTTCTGGAGGGATTATGTGAAACAAAGTTAGCACCATATTCCATCCAAGAAATGACATGTGTTGTGAGATAGAACTGTTGTTGGAACCTCCTCTATGGTTTTCCATTCACTTTTGAGGTGGCATAGTCGCTCGAATAAGTGCACGATGAAAACAAGGCATAATGACTCCAAGAGATAGACCAACTGCTAGAACCTTTGGAATTAGGACCAGACCAACTAGACTCACAATGTGTTTTAGTGGAGAGTTCCAACAAAGGGTTATATCATCCCCAAAACCCACAGAGAATAGTACTAAACAATACCTGAACCAACAAAAAACCCCTTGAGACACAAACACAAAGAGAATTAGTGCTACCTCCAAAGAGAAGACCAGACTGACTTGGAATTTTGGTACCCTTTGCGAAGTTGCAAGTATTTATGACTGGAGTGGAAAATGCGAAACTACAATGGGATTGTGAGTGGGAACAAAAGACAAAAACCAGACTAATTCACCTACATAGCATATTTTGTAAGCATATTGAGAAAGAGAAGATGGGCAAGGAAAATTTTACCGACACAAAAAAACCACATTATATCATGACAAAGGATTATCCTGTGTGAACCTCAACTCTCTATCAGACATGAACATGAGACAAAACAACCCAAAATTAAGTACCGTAAACCAAAAAAATACCCATTATAACATCAAATAGGCATAGTAGAGCGAAGTTTTAAAACCAAATCAAAAAAATTCTGGGGTACCAAACCACACATACCAAAACCGGACAATTGAAATAAACACTTGGGAACTCTAGGCCTTGGAGCGTCCCTGCGGGAAGCATGACCAAAAATTCGAAGATAGGCCCTAAGGCTGCGTTATGCAAGAACATGATGAAAAAGATTGACTATGAAACTATTTGGTCCAAGAATATTTTATAACCCCAATTCCCTCCTTTGGATAAATAACAAGAAGTGGTTGTCAAGGCACGCAACACGTTGTACCAAACATAACATGATAGATTGAAACCAAAGACCATACAAACTTACCAACCTTGCTACAGAGAACTACGTACATTGGCCAAGTTGTACATATAACACCCATGTATAACTACACGATGAGGTAAAGTAACATAAGGTTGATAAACCGTTACTCTTCTATCGAAGGACAGATATAAGACACGTGTTCAATGTGGAAGACTCCTTAAGGGGGAAATTCCTTTAGATCTGCAAGGAACCATTAATGATTTGAAGGAGTGTTGCCTCCGCTCCAATGGTGGAGCTTGTAATATCCATTAAGGAAAATCTGCCAAAAATTAAATATGCCAAAGCCATTGCAGTAGGCCAAAACAACAAGTGGTGAATTCCTTCTCCCATTACCCTCGTTTGTTGAAGAGAAAACACCACCAAAACCTATGATGCCATTCTCATTCCACATATCGCCTTTGGATAGGCATGTTTCCTTGACAACACACATTCCCACCCACATTAAATTATACACTTGATGTAACCCCATAGAAGATTACAACATTTAAAAGTTAATGTTGGAATATATATATATATATATATATATATATATATATATATATATATATATATATATATATATATATATATATATATATATATATATATATATATATATATATATATATATATATATATATATATATATAGATATGAGAATTTTATTATGATTAAAATTCAATATGGGATGGAAAGATGTTTTTAGTTGTTTTGTCCAATTTAAAATTTATTCACATTAAATCATTGATTAAAGTTTCAAATTTATTTTAATTTTGATTTCTTAGTCTTAAAGGTTAGCTCAATTGTTCAAATCACTATAGTTAAAGCATATTTTCTATTGAGAGGTTACATGTTTAATTCTCTCAATAACTTTGGGGTTATTCTATGTGGTTGAGCCAGTAGGAAGTGATCCCTTCCGATGGATCTACCTAGGATTTTTTGGGGATATTTTTTTGAGCAATTTCAACTAAAATCCAGCAGATATTTTTAAAAACGTTGAGTTTAAATTGTTTAATCTGCAGAAATCCAATTCTCCAGAGGTTTTTCAGGACGTTGAATTTATTTATGCACTTAAAAAAATATTTTAAATAACAAAAAAAAAACAATCCTACTTAAAATTATAATGCAATATTACAATAAAGAAATCATATATATATATATATATATATATGATTATTGATATGGAAAAAATTAAATTTAACACGTTTTAATTGCTCAAGTGGTTGCAATCAATGTAAAAAATCCAAATTCCTATTTTAAAAATTGGTGAAGAGGGAAATTATATCTATATTATTATATAAATAATTTCCAAACACCTTATCTTTTTTGGATAAATAGAAAATGTTTAATTCATCTAGTGATATCTTTATTTTTCTTTCTCTCTCGGTCCTTAAGGCATAAGGTTCACCAAAACATTACCCCTCCATTTGTTTTGTAACCTTCATTATACAATTCATCTTTTCCCTTACAAGTTAAGTCACTTGAGCCAATGTGATTTGTTATTTTCTTGGTCCATTATTGGGTCACCCTCGCGACTATTCATACTAGTCACTCGATAAGGGGGCCATTCATATCTTGGATGGATATAAATTTTTGTATCGAGTGCAATGTTGCCCATGATTTGGGATATTATTCAAGTTTCAAGTTATATCTTTGAGACTTGAAAGTATTATTTGCTTGGTCCATTATTGAGTCACCCTCGTGAGTATTCATACTAGTCACTTGATAAGGGAGCCATTCATATCTTGGATGGATATGAAGTTTTGTATTGAGTGTAATGTTTCCCATGATTTGGGATTTTATTCAAGTTGCAAGTTATCACAATATTTGAGACTTGAAAGTAAGAATGAAGGTCGAGAATAGTTCACTTTAGAGAGATAAGGAGGTTTCAAAAAGATATTTGATGTCTTTGTTTAAGAAAATAACAATTTCATTATATTTGTGTGAGACAAAGATATATTAAGTTATAAGTTAGATATTGATTTTACCTTATGAGATAGAGACATATTTAGTTATAGGCAAGAATTCAAAAGGAATGTCACTTGGAGTTCGTTACTTCTATTAAGGTTTTATTTTTTTTATTCAAAAATTGATTATTCAAATATTTAAAAGATTTTAAAAAAGATATTATCAATAATCTTAAAAATGTCAAAGTTAAATTGAAGAATATAAAACTGAAAATTTAAAACATATTTGATATCTACATATGTTCAGTAACTTCTACTAAATGCGTATTAAAAATTTAATTATTTTTCATTTTTAAACGACACTCCAACTAAATTCTTCCAAATTTCCAAATGACTTAGACAAGGTTGTGCTTTGTCTCCTCTTTTGTTTCTCATCAAAATCGATGGACTATCCAGAAAACTAATAAATGCTCGAGAACATGGAAAAATTATTGATTGAAGAATTGGAGATAGAGTATCCCTCTCACATTTAATTTTTTTGGATGACCTCCTAACAATTGGAAAATTTGACCCTTCTGAATGGCGGGTGATCTTCAATATAATTTTAGATTTTGGAAATGCGTTAGGCATTCTTGTGAACTAGTCAAAGTCAGTATTGATCTCAAGTGATCCAAAAGTCGTAGAGATAATGGAGATTTCAAACATATTTGGGGTTAAATCCTCACAAATGGATGATGGCTTCCCTTACTTGGGCTTATTTCTAAATCCTAATAGATACAAGAACAAAGACTAGGACTAGTTGTTGTAAAAAATCAGAAAGTGAGTCTACATGTGGTCACATTGGTGGATATCCCTGGGGGGCGTGTTAGTCTTGTAAAAAAACTTATGCACAACATCCCTATACGCTGGATGTAAATCTTCAAGATACCAAAAGGATTTTTGCGTAAGCTTAATGCAATAATCTCTAGTTTCATATGGGTTGGCACTCAAAAAACATGAAAACTCGATATGGTCAGCTTGGACATCATAAATTACTCAATGAAACATGGTGGTTGGGGGCTATTGGAGACTCATTCCTTCAACTCAACACTCTTACTAAAAAAAATCGAAGAGTTGTCATAAACACAAAAATTTGGAACCAGATTATAAAGATAAAATATTTCTAGAAAAAAGACTCCATTGACTGGATTCGAGCTGGTGGACCAAATCCACAACACTTCTTGTTCTCATGGCACACATTTCTACACAACAAGCACTAGATATTTAGAAATCTAAAATGGGATGTTGGAAAGGGTTCCATTGCTAAAATTGGCCTGGATCCCTTATCCAAAATAATAGGTCCTCACCTATTATCCTTTCAAATTATTAATTTTTTGCATAAAAATGGTTTATCTGTGATATAGGACATTGCAAACAAAAATCTCATCCTCCACATATACACACTGGAAAGAAGGGGAAGAGCTGAAAATCCCTACTCATTTGATCTAGGAATGGAATTCATATATCATTGATCTAAGACTTTCATGGATTGTACTATCCCTAAAGAATATAGATTTACTTGGTGTGGAAGATCACAACAAGATCGAGTCGAAACATCCAAGGAATATGAGATAATCTACCATCCTCGTCGGAACAATCTTATCTTTCCTTGGCTGGTCAGAAGCTGGAAATGGCATTTCTCACTCAAAATAAAATGTTTCTCTTCGCTAGTGGTGCATAACAAGATTTTGACTTGGGAAAAACTTAGGAAGAGGGGTTTCCAAGGGCTAGGAAGATGTTGCCTCTATAAATATGCAAGAGAGGAAATTAATCACCTCTTCATACTATGTCCTTTCGCCTCCTAAGTCCTCTGCTTGGAAAAATGTGATCAGAATGACTAATCCCTCTGCAACCTCAGACCACTATGACATCCTTTCCGGCCTTGGTTGTTGGCCTGAGGACCACCCACAACACCGATCACTAACTTTTTTCACTATATGGGGAATTTAGAGATGCATAAATTCCCTCACTTTTGAGAATATCCCTTCCAATATCTCGCAAACCAGCTGCATTTTCTCATTCTATCTAGAATACTCTCCTGTCAAACAATCAACTCCTCAAATCCCTTCCTTCTCATAACATCTTGTCTTCCTTCACAGTGGTTTTTCTTGATGGGGCCTTTTCTTTTGACTCTTGTGGATGTAAAATGGTTATCTACCTAAGTCCTGAGAGACTCTAGAGGTTCCATTAGCACTACGGTATTGGAACTAATTCACGGACATAAATCCTTGCTCTTTGTGGGGTCCTTTTCCGTGCATCTTGGCTTGAAATCTCAACTCTCACTATCTTTAGGGACTCCAAATCCATCATAGGTTGGGAAAATAATCGCAGAAAATTGAACTCATCAAACCTAGATACATGGAAATGTCGAATCAAAGTCTTGCTCCATGCTTTCAACTCTGTCTCCATCACTCACATCTATCATAGACAGAATGGTGAAGCAGGTTTCCTCTCAAAGGAAGGTTGTAGCTCAGATCCTGACAAGATCTTCTTCAAATATTTTGCCTCCACTTGTTTTCAACGATTGAGACACATTCAGATTTAATTGAATGCACCTGCTAGTGATCTAAGAACTGCTAGAGGAATGTGTAATAGTAATGATTCAACTTTTCATTTTAGAGCAATGATTAATCATCATAGCAAATCATTTTTAGAGCATTATTTAATCAAGTATAGAAACATTTCTTCTTAAACAAATAGACGAACCTATGGGATCCTAATCCCCTGTTTTATTGTACTTTCTTATTACTATTAATCTGAAAGCGTTTTTCTTTTTTGGAAAAAAAAAATTAAGGCTAAAAATTTCCATCGATGTCAAATAAAGATTAAAGGAAGGTTTAGTGTAATCTATGCCAATACGAATGAATTCTATAGGATTGCTTTTATTTATTCCACTTTATAATTTTTGGTTTTTCAAAAATCATTCTAGCAGCATAGAAAGATGTTCTGTAACATTTTATTTGCTAAAACTAATGACAACAAACATTATTTTAACAAAATTGAGAGAAACTTCTTGTGTGGTTCCCTGTCATTCATCAATATGATAGGTAAATCATTTAATTATTAAAGCATGCGTTTTCGAAAATATTTTTCGAGATGAAATATAATATTTTCGCCCAATGTGTGATTTTCATCAAACAAAGAGTTATACTCACTTTTTAAAGGTTTTGATGTAGATTAAACAATTATTGTTTATTTTAATCAAATTTTAGCTATTCAACTTAATAAAAACAATAGCTCCAAAATTTCAAATAATGAAGAACATAAATCTTACTAAACCATGGAACTAACTATGGGTTTTTTCAAAATAAGTTTTCATTTATTTAAATTGTAATATTGTTTTACTTTTAATTTATTTTAGTATTCATTTTATATTGTTTCATTTTCAATTTAGATATTTATTTTTTATTATTTTTTTAGATCCTAAGAATATCAAACACATTTCTTATTATCAATAACTATCAACATTCTAACCATTGTAAAATATATTTCATTAATATAAATTTTGTGTTAATATTAGAATACTTTATTTGTGTAGCTACTTCAATATTTATATCAATCATGATGACGCATGGATACACTTATAGGCTTATATCAACCACATTTATTATAGACCCTAATGTACACCTATAGGTGTATATCAATCAAATGTATATCAACCACATTTAGTACAAACCCTAATGTACGCCAAACTAACAACTGTAGTGAAAAATGACTATGGCATTAAATATCAGTCAACACTAAATTTACATTTCATTTTCATGAGAAGAGAAATTATGAAAAAGCATTAAACATTAGAACTCAAATCCTTTACTAAGAAAATATGTATAGTCAACCATGGTTGCCTCGAGAGAACCTAAGTGCTCTCCACAGAGATTAATAGGGATCTTAACACTTCATGCGTGATTGCAACACTTCTAGCCAACATGGAGGGGGCTTTGGCCTCACCCCGATTCACAGATATTAGAGCCTCTAGTGTTGGGAGGAACATGTCTGTTGCGATCACTGTTGAAATATCCCTTCAATCTCGAAGAATTAAAATGCGTGAAGGCATCAGTAACCACTTGCGGCTAATGCATAGGCAATTCATGTAACAATTCATGTAACAATTCATGTAACAATGATGGGTGAACTACCACCGTCCTTTCAATTTCAATTAAATCAAATTTTTTTGCAACACTCAAGAGGAGAGGGTTGGGTGAAATCACAACCATCCATGTTATTATGAGATGAAGAATATTCTCTTAACATTTAATCTAGTTCATTGATTTAAAAAATAAATAAAAAATTTCAAGTCTACTTTCATTGTGAGTTGGCGTAGAATTTGAAGGACGAAAAATTATTTTAATGTTTAAAAACATTGACTAATTTTACTAGCCCCTTATATGTAAAATATAAAATGTTTATTGATTTATTTGTAAAATTATTCAAATTTATAACGATTTTATATATACTATATATATAATGTTGGTGATTTTTAAGGTAAAATAATTTTATATCGTAAAAGTTGGGCGAATCATTTTTATAAAAAAATGGAAATTCGCGATTCTTTCATTGGAAAAATTATGGAAAATTAGCCCATAAAATTTTCCATAGGATAGACATTGTCGAAGTAGTGGAAGTTTTGAGTCCAGATCTTCAAGCATTTGTAAGGTACTTTAGATATTCCATTTCCTATAATAGTGATGTTTCAAGAATCCACACTTATAATATATTAGAATATATACATGGTTATGTGGATTCTTATTGGGTAGGGATGTAAGTAGAAAGAGATCTACAAGCATTTGTGTGCTTCCATTGTTTGGCACAACAATAAGTTGGATGAACAAGCAACAAATAGTGGTATATTTGTCCACTATATATGTAGAGTGTACAATAACTACTTGTGCGTTGGATTCAAAAGTAGGGCTAACTCAAAGAAATGTGACACTTTGCATAATGTTGTAGATGCATTGATGAAACGAGTGAGCACATTTAAGTTCAACACCTTATAGCTTGAAATATTTTAGTGGAGTAGGCATTCATAATTGAGAGGGAATAAATCCTCCAATATTGGTAGGGAATAAATGCATGTCTATAGTAGGCAATGGATCCTAAGCGATAGAAAAGTGGTTTGTTGCATGTAGATCTGGAAATCCTACAAGGTTTTTGTTATGTCTATTTATTGAGTGCTAAGATTGGTGGAAAATAATGTACTTGGAGTTTTAATTTACTATTATGTTTTCCAAATTTCTATGCAATCCTTATGTTTCTTTTAAACACTCTTATTGAGATCACAATGTCTTTGTATTGTATTGTAACAATTTAGTTGTTAAATGATAAGGCTTACATGCATTAGAGTGGGGTTTTTAAACCAAAAACCTTTTTTTCCAACAAATTGTTACTTAATAATGATTTTCTACTTCTTTGATTTATTTATGCTTATAATATATTTGTTTAAAGGTTTCTTTATACATTTTTTCCAGAAGTTTTACAATTTTTCATAAAATTTAAAATATTATAATTAGTGGTCAACAAAATTGGGGACATCAATATGCAAATACAAAGTATAAAAATGATGTACATATGTCATCCAAATAACCTGTCATTGCTATAATCATTATAGCTTGGAAATCATCATTGATCTTATCTTTGAGATAAAAAATTGCATAGCCCATGAAAAGGAGACTGCAATTCAAATTGATAGTTTCAATAAAATAATAAAAATCCACTTCTAAACTAAATTTAAAAACTTCAATAACATAATAATAATATAATATAATCTGTTAATAATATAAAGATTCATTATAGAGAAATAATAATAAAGAAAGAATTTCTCACTTCTTAAATCATAATAAAAATGTATTTATACATGATATGCAATATAAAACTCAAATAAATTAAATTTTAATTAATTTAAGAATGTTTTTTCTTATATTATCATAAAAAATTATTCATATAATGAAAGGAATATGCAATATTAAAGAAATGAAATTTTCATTAATTTAAGATATTATTTTAAATTAAAATCTAGTAAAAATTATAGTGATTTAATAATAAAATGACATTTATAAAATATGCAATTTAAAATCTAAATAAATTAAATTTTAATTAATTAAATATTTTTTAATTAAAATTTAATAAGAATTATAATAATATAATAATAAAATGACATTTATAAATTTAATGATAGTTAAAAATTTATGTATCATGTTAATCTAACTAAATATCTAAAAATTAATATACATTAAACTTGAAAATAAAAAATTCAAATTGTTAATAAATTTTGAAAATAATATATATATATATATATATATATATATATATATATATATATATATATATATATATATATATATATATATGATGATGATGATGATGATAATGGTTAACATACACTAAGACTAATTTTTGGTCTATAAAATTATTAATTATATGAAAAAGCGATTTTTTTTAATTACAATATAATACAAATTAAAATAAAATAAAAGAATATATGTTTTGAAATTAATATCAATAAATGTTATTGTAAAATTACTCAGGCTATCTGCTAAACAATTTTTTTAACCTAAAATATCCTTCTAAACAAAGATATTTTTTTAACCAAAAAAATATGTAAATGGTATAAAAATAAAACATTTGTAAATACAAAAGCACAGTGATCCATCCCAAACTACTTGTTTATTTATTATAAATATGAAAGTTAATCCAAGAATGTATAAATTAAGTAAAAATAGAGCATTTGTAAATACAAAAGCACCAAGATCTATCCAAAACTACTTGTTTATTTATTTATACCATGAGCATCTCCTCTCTTCCCATCCTAACTAGGCCTAGTAACAAATTTATTTATACTATAAGCATCTCCTCTCTTCGCACTCTAACCAGGCCTCGTAACAAAATGATACCGAATATCATGCATCCAGCGAAATTAACTTTCTTGAATAAGATTTAACGCTACAAGATCTCTGCTGCAGCAGATGCAAACAAAATGCACACACATGAAAAGTAAATATTTTAGACTAACTCCTCAAACGTTATTAATTTTAATTGGGTAAATCACAGCGACCCATTCGAGTTCTCGAACATCTTTCCCACAGTGACTCCGAGCTCTCAAACATCTTTCCCACAGTGACTCCGGGACATATAAGACAAGAAATCTAAAATGCCCTGATTATGTTGGAGATATTTGATAGATCAGCATTAACAAAGTTATGAATTGTCCCCAATCTATTATCAGTAAGCAACCCTGTAAATAAAGGAGGAAATAGCATGTTTGCACACATCCACATTAAAATAGTCTCCACAATAACCGGTGATAACTCTGCGATGATCCAGAGATTCAGAAAATAACCCTAAAACAGACAAACCCCAACTCCGGATGATGTCGCCACCGTAATAACATTTGAAATCCAATCATGCCTGCAAGAATCTTATTAACTCGTTCAAAGAATATACAAGGACTGTAAAAGGATCCTTTATTTTCTCAATCAATGGCTAAACAATGAAGTAAGAAAAAATACAAAATGCTCTCTTGTCCAGAATGTTGGAATTAATTTCCAACTGCATGGACGCAGCAACAAAGAGACAAGGCGGCAGTCTATGTCCGCGGGGTCCAAGAGGCCGGGCAGGCAAATGGGTGAACCCCATCGGATTTGCTGATGTGATATTCCGCTGGGGGCCCACATAATGCAGTTACAAAGAAACTCCGCGGGGGTTGATGAAGCTCTGTGGCTGGAGGTGTGAACCCAATCGAAACAGCTGACGTCGGTTGGGGCCCACATAATATGCGCCCACAATACTTTGGGTTTAATTTTAATTGCCCATCGTATGTTTTAATTTTATTATGTTATTTGTTTTATTTTAATATATGCACATCATATATATTAAAAAGCCGTGAAGTGTAATTTTTATTACACAGCAGTGTAAAGAAAAAAAAAGGGAAAAGACAGCAGAATGTTGTAATGTTATTACACAGGAATTTTTTTGAAAGCACAGCAGTGCGGGAAGATAAAATGAACAACAATGCCAGCAAGCAAAAATCTGTTATCAATGCATATTAGAGCGGTGCCGGTAGAAGTAATGAGACCATTAAAGATTGTCAAGCGGTGATAATTTAGTGGTTGAGTCATTTATGACATAGATATTTTTATTACACAGAAGTGATATGCACAGCAGTGCGTTCTGCTAATTGTAATTTTTATATATGCACAGCAGCGTATTTTAAAAAGACAGAGACAGAGAATAGTTTTTATGCACATCAGAGTGCATTTTGTAAAAAACAGAGAAGTGAATGCACAACAGTGTATTGTTTGAAAAACACAACAGAGTGTTTTGAAAAACAGAGTATTCACAGCAGTGAATGGTTTTAGTGAAACAGAGTTTTATTTGTGCACTGTGACAGCAGCAGTCACAATTGTAATCCCTCTTTTGAGGAAGAATTGTAACAACAGTTTTTTTTAATAGAAATTTTTTTTTATGTGAAACTCTGTCACTGTGGAAGAAATTCTGAATATTTCTCTGTGTTAAGGAAAGGGATTTTATTGTTTTAGAATTCCGAAAATTCCAACATGGTATCAGAGCCGTCCAGGCTATTTGAAGGTCAAATAAGCTGAAAGGAAGGAGTTCTTTATTTGCAGCAGCCTCTCCAGCAGTGTGAAGGTTCAGACAAGAAGAATTCAAAGGTAATTCTCTATATAGTTTTGTGTTAATGTTGCAGTACAGTTGGTTAGTTTTAAACACACAGTCAAGTGTTTTTTGGATCATAGTTAAAGGTGCAGAATGGCTGGCTCCAGCACAGGTATGAGTTTGGGAAATATCCATCTTCCACAATTCAATGGAAAAAATTATGACTACTGGTAAATAACTATGAAAGCTTTATTTACCTCACAAGAGTTATGGGAATTAGTTGAGGATGGCTTTGAAGAGCCAGCAAATGAAGCAGAGTTTTTTCTTTTAACTCAGGTAGAAAGGGAGTCACTGAAGAACAATAAGAAGAGAGATGCCAAGGCTCTTTTCTTCTTGTATCAAGTAGTGCATGAGAGTGTGTTTCCAAGGATAGCAGCAGCTAAGAAATCCAGTGAAGCATGGGAAACTCTCAAGACGGCTTATCAAGGTATGGAGAGAGTGAAGACAACAAAACTTCAGTTGCTGAGGAGAGACTTTGAGACTCTCTGTATGAAAGAGTCAGATAATATTGACTCATTCTTCACTCATGTGATTGGAATGGTCACACAAATAAGATCTCATGGAGAGACTCTTGAGGACAAGAGGATTGTTGAGAAACTCTTGAGAAGTTTACCCTCAAGATTCGATGTGATTGTCACCGCCATAGAGGAGACCAAAGATCTCACAAAGTTTTCAATGGATGAACTTCATGCATCACTGATGACCCATGAACAGAGATTGGGTAGGAGTGAAAAATCATCTCTAGAACATGCTTTTAAGTCCCAGATGTCTTTCGGAAGAGGAAGAGGGCAAGGCAAAGGAAGAGGAAGAGGCAGAAGCCAAAACAGAGGTGGAAGGAACAGTCCAGCAAATGCTCAAGGAAGGGGCAACAATCCAAATCAGCATCAAGGCCAAGGCAACAGCCAACAGAATGGTCAGCAGAATGCTCAAGGACAAAGGTATGACAAATCCAATGTCCAATGTTACAATTGTAAAAAATATGGTCATTATGCTAATGAATGTAGAAAGAAGAAGCAGAATGATATGAGAAGTGAAACTAGTGCAAATTTCACAAAAGAAAATATCATTCAAAGTGATTTGTTTTTAGCTTGTAATATGGCCGAAGAAAAGAGTGAAGACTTATGGTTTCTAGACTCCGGTTGTAGTAACCATATGACAGGAAACTTAGCAATGTTTTCTATGTTAGATGAAAGTGTGCAGTCACAAGTCACACTAGGAACTGATAGCAAAGTTTCTGTTATGGGAAAAGGAGATGTAAATGTTTTAACAAGATTAGGTGTAAGAAAAACCATAGCAGATGTTTATTATGTTCCAGGAATGAAGTGTAACCTCTTAAGTGTTGGACAGCTTGTCCATAAGGGGTATAATGTTTTCTTTGACAATGATGTTTGTACCATCATGGATAAACCACCCAGCAAACAGTGTATTGCTGAAGTGAAGATGACAAGGAACAGGATGTTCCCTCTCAGGATGAGAGCAGACTTGAAGAATGGTGAAGAGAAAGCAGCAGTTGCACAGGAGACTTTCCAAAGCGAACCAAAGGATGATAATTGGTTATGGCACTTGAGATTTGGACATCTCAACTTTGGAGGTCTTAATCTGTTGAACAGAAAAGGAATGGTAAGTGGTCTACCATTGATAGAGAAACCAGACAGCCTTTATGAAGGTTGTATCTTGGGGAAACAACATAGAGAAAGTTTTCCTTCCGGGAAAAGTATAAGGGAAAAAGCACCCTTAGATATTATCCACTCAGATGTATGTGGAACGATGTAAAATCCATCGCTTGCAAGCAGCCACTATGTGTTAACATTCATAGATGATTTTACAAGAAAAACTTGGGTTTACTTTTTGAAAAACAAAAGTGAAGTGTTTGAAAATTTTCGCAATTTCAAAGCACTTTTTGAGAACCAAAGTGGGCTACATATCAAAGTCCTAAGGATTGATAGAGGAGGTGAGTATATCTCTAAAGATTTTCTAAGTTTTTGTAGAGAAAATGGTATTCATAAACAGTTTACAACTAGATATACTCCGCAGCAAAATGGAGTAGCCGAAAGGAAGAATAGAACCATAATGGACATGGCAAGGAGTATGTTAAAGGCAAAGAATTTTCCTAATGATTATTGGGTTGAAGTTGTACATTGTGCAGCGTATATTTTGAATAGATGCCCTACAAAAGCAGTTATGAACAAAGTGCCGGAAGAGGCATGGAGTGGCACAAAGCAAAGTGTGACACATATGAAGGTTTTTGGATGTGTGGCTTATGCACACATTCCAGATCAGCTGAGAAAGAAGTTGGACAGCAAGGGGAGAAATGTATTTTCATTGGATACATTGAGGAATCCAAGGCCTATAGGTTGTATAACCCATCCACCAAGAAGTTTATTGTGAGCAGAGATGTTCAGTTCATTGAAGAGGAAGCTTGGGATGGAAGCATAGAGAAAACAGTGAATGTTAAACACTGTTTATCTCATGATGAAAATGATGATGAGGTGGCTGAAATACATCCCCAAACAGCAACACCAACAAGAGAGCAGCAAAGTACACCCTTGAGGAGAAATGAAAGTGCTTCTCCAAGCACACCACAAGGAGGAAATTCAAGTGCTTCTTCAAGCACTTGTACACCTATTGAAAGAGGTAAGAAATTCAGAAGTTTGAAAGATATTTATGAACAAGATATAGCTAATGAAGGTATCAATTATTTGTTTGCTTTATATTGTCATGTTGATGATCCTGTTCATTTCGAAGAAGCTATCAAGGATAGGAAATGGATAGAAGCTATGGATGAGGAAATAAATGCCATAGAGAGAAACAAAACTTGGGATTTGGTTGAACTCCCAAAAGGTAAAGATGTCATAGGTGTTAAATGGGTCTACAAGACCAAGAGTAATGCTGAAGGCAAGATAGAGAGACACAAAGCAAGGCTTGTTGTCAAAGGCTATAAGCAGAAGCATGGCATAGATTATGAGGAAACTTTCGCACCGGTTGCCAGAATGGAAACCGTGAGAGCAGTGTTGTCCATAGCAGCACAAAACAAATGGAAAGTTTACCAAATGGACGTGAAGTCAGCATTCCTAAATGGAGTGTTAATGGAAGAGGTTTACATAGATCAACCTCTCAGCTATGAAAAGAAAGGCCAAGAGCACAAAGTATGCAAGTTGAAGAAGGCTCTTTATGGGCTGAAGCAAGCGCCAAGAGCGTGGTAGAGTAGGATAGATTCATATCTACTGGAAAATGGTTTTGAAAAGTGTGAGGGAGAACCCACCCTCTACATCAAAGAACAAGATGGTAAAATTTTGATTGTAGTCTTGTATGTTGATGATGTTATTTTTACAGGTAATGATGATTGCCTTATTGAACATTTTAAAACAGTCATGAAAGAGGAATTTGAAATGACTGATATGGGTTTGCTGAGATACTTCTTGGGAATAGAAGTAGAACAAGATGAAAATGGGATTTTTATCTCACAGGAAAAGTATGTTAATGAGGTGCTTGAAAGATTTAACATGCAGGAAAGCAAAGCAACAATCACTCCCACAGTGATGGGATTAAAGCTCAGCAGAGAGGACAACAGCAAGGATGTTGATCCTAGTTTATACAAGAGCATAGTTGGCAGCCTCATGTATTTGACTGCAACTAGGCCGGACATAATGCATGCTGTTAGTTTGATTTCCAGGTTCATGGAAAAGCCAAAGGAGGCACATTGGCAAGCAACAAAAAGAATTTTGAGGTATGTTAAAGGTACTAAAAGGTTTGGTATTTTTTATACTACTTCAGAATGTTCAGATTTAGTTGGATACACTGACAGTGATTGGGCTGGAAGTGTTGATGATCGGAAGAGCACTTCCGGTTATGTTTTTCATATGGGTTCAAGAGCCATTTCATGGGCTTCTAAGAAATAGCCCGTTGTAGCATTGTCTACAGCAGAAGCAGAATATGTGGCAGCTACAGCAGCAGCGTGTCAAGTAGTTTGGATGAGAGAAATGTTGAGAACCTTATGTCAAGAACAGGTAAAAGGGATAGTGATCTTTTGTGACAATAGCTCAGCTATTGCATTGTCTAAAAATTCTATTTTTCATAAAAGAACAAAACACATTGACACCAAGTTTTATTTCATACGGGAATTGGTTAGCAATGGAGAGATTGTTTTGCAGCATTGCAGCACAAAGGATCAATTTGCAGATATCCTCACAAAGCCACTAGTGCAGAAAAGCTTTGAATATTTCAGGAAATGTTTGGGTATGCAGGAAAACCCAGCAGTTGAAATTCAGGGGGAGTGTTGGAATTAATTTCCAACTGCATGGACGCGGCAGCAAAGAGACAAGGCGGAAGTCTATGTCCGCGGGGGTCCAAGAGGCCGGGCAGGCAAATGGGTGAACCCCATCGGATTTGCTGATGTGATATTCAGCTGGGGGCCCACATCATGCAGTTACAAAGAAACTCCGCGGGGGTTGATGAAGGTCTGTGGCTGGAGGTGTGAACCCAATCGAAACTGCTGACGTCAGTTGGGGCCCACATAATATGCGCCCACAATACTTTGGGTTTAATTTTAATTGCCCATCGTATGTTTTAATTTTATTATGTTATTTGTTTTATTTTAATAAATGCACATCATATATATTAAAAAGTCGTGAAGTGTAATTTTTATTACACAACAGTGTAAATAAAAAAAAGGGAAAAGACAACAGAATGTTGTAATGTTATTACACAGGAATTTTTTTGAAAGCACAGCAGTGCGGGAAGATAAAATGAACAACAATGCCAGCAAGCAAAAATCTGTTATCAATGCATATTAGAGCGGTGCTGGTAGAAGTAATGAGACCATTAAAGATTGTCAAGCGGTGATAATTTAGTGGTTGAGTCATTTATGACATAGATATTTTTATTACACAGAAGTGATATGCACAGCAGCGCGTTCTGCTAATTGTAATTTTTATATATGCACAACAACGTATTTTAAAAAGACAGAGACAGAGAATAGTTTTTATGCACAACAGAGTGCATTTTGTAAAAAACAGAGAAGTGAATGCACAACAGTGTATTGTTTGAAAAACACAGCAGAGTGTTTTGAAAAACAGAGTATTCACAGCAGTGAATGGTTTTAGTGAAACAGAGTTTTATTTGTGCACTATGACAGCAGCAGTCACAATTGTAATCCCTCTTTTGAGGAAGAATTGTAACAACAGTTTTTTTTAATAGAATTTTTTTTTTATGTGAAACTCTATCACTATGGAAGAAATTCTGAATATTTCTCTGTGTTAAGGAAAGGGATTTTTATTGTTTTAGAATTCTGAAAATTCCAACACAGAAGAGAATAACCTCCATAGAAACCACACCTATAATGTCATATACATAAACAATAACTTGAAACGAAACCTATACCTATAATAATGTCGTATAATATGTTACATTTCAGAAATATATGTTTAAGAAGTAAACAATAGCCACCTGCAATAGATCCCAGTAAAATCAACAGGCCATGAAGGGGACGAACGCGGCAACGAGAGTTGCAAATAGAGAGGGGTGTAAGGGCAATGAAGCGTCCCCTGCCTCCATTGCCGGACTCGGTGCTACTGCTTTCACCTCTGCGGCTTCTGCTGCCGCCACTACTATCATCAGAATGACCAAGAAAGCTGCAAATGTGTAGTTGCCTAAGCCTGCCATTGTTGCTCACCCCCACAAGAAACCTGCCGCTCCTACGATATAGGGAAAAGGCCAAACCTTAAGCCCAATCGGACTGCAACAAATGCAAAATCTGTGACAGATACCCCAAAATCTGAGGCCGCGATGATTCTTTGCTGACACTCGAACTTTAATCAGAATGGGCCAAGAAATGTAACTCCCAGAATTTTCTCAACAGGATGCAGAATCGCGCATATTTATTTTCCTTCCGGGAATCGCACAGCCAATAGCAAATGTACACATGTCACAAAAAAAAAATATATAAAATATCTCTTCCAGCTGTCTGCGCCTCGGAACCAACTGGAAATTTACGCGTGTCGTACAAAAAGGTAGTATAAAATATTTCTTCCAACTATAAAGATGAAAGGGACAGCGAACGAATGAATTAGGGTTGGCCACAGCTGACGGACAGCAAGGCTGCCTGTGATCGTTGGCAATGTGCGGCCAATGTCACTAGTCGAGCTGACGTACGAACATGTGCTTTGCCCCTGCTGTGACGGATGGCCCTAGGCAACGGCTACATTTATAGTTACATTTTTTTTTAACTATTTTATTTTACTTTTATGAATTTTAAAATTTAATAATTTAATTTCCAAATTTAATAAATTTTATGCTTTCCAAAATTTTAAATAGTATAAATTTAATTTTTCCCATAATTAAGTTTGGGCGATAGACATTGTCTGTTCATCATCATAACTTTTAAAGATATCATATATCTTAAATACATTCTATTTATTCCAAATTTGAACTAACAACTTCACAAAATACTTTAACAAAATTTTTAAATTACTTAATATATTATATTAAATTTAATATTTCTAAAATGTTTCAATTTTTTTATTTTTGGAATACTAATAGGTGGATTGCATGGTTCTTAGTCATATCTATTCTCATTTCCAAAACGTCTATTGCAATACCAACTTTCATGATTTGTTAAGTGAGCAAAACTAAATGATCTAAAAAGGCTTCTTTTTCTTCTTTTTTATTATAAAAACAAAATATTAAGAAGTCTCAATTAAACTCTTACTTTTTTAAAGTCCAATAAACCACATTAGTCTTATCGAACTTTAATCATCATCATTATCATCATCATTTTACTAAATAAAATTGGCATAGTCTAACTTATAGAAAAAATAACCTTTAATCTAACAATACAATTTCAAGCAAAACTATGTTTTTTTTTGTTATTTGAAATACATTTTTTAATACATTTACAGATTAAATAATCTAAACTCAAGTTTTTAAAAATATTTATTAAAATTTGGTTAAAATTTACCCAAAAAATATAATAAATAATTAATTAATTGATTTTTTGATAGCCATAAAAAATGAAAATAATTTTAAAACCAAAAAAATATTGAAAATGTAAATGTCACCATCTCAGTACGCTTTTGAATGTTGCAGTGTCTATGTAATAAAATAAAAGATAAAAGAAAATATATGTTATTCTTAATAGCTATGTTGAAGATTACATTTTTTAAAAGATAATGTTGGTGAATTTTAAAATATTTCAAATCTTATATTAAATTGTAAATTTTAATAATAAAATATAATATAAAAAATTATAATGTGCTTAATTAATTGAGTTTCAATGATTTATGAAATGAAAATATTTAAAAAATAAAATAATATTGAAAATGTAAATGTTATTAAGCATCTTTTTGAATGTTGTAATTTTGATGTAATATAATAAATATAAAATAAAATATGTGTTCTTGTTAATAGGTAGGTTTTTTACCTTTTTGTAAATCAACACAAAATTTTCCATTATCAAAAGATTTTACAATAAGCACATGGTTATTAAGAAGACTAATCTAGGAGTGCACAAACGAGATATATGCATATAAATACTCTGAAAACCTCATGGATCCAAAAAACTGCCTGAACCAGCCTATGTCACTGACTTATAAGACATTTTCTCAAAGATTTAGAAAAAATGTTTCCAAAGAGGAGAGCTTCCTAGTATTAAAAAAACAATCATAGCTGAAAAAACAAAATGACATTAGGAATGCCATCCAAAGCACTGACAATCAACCATCAGTGCATCAAGTTGATGCTTTAGTATCCTCCAAACCACTAGTGCACAATTGACACTGAAAATAATTGCCAAAAATGGAATGAGTTGTGAGGATATACCTTCTATCTGAGATGATCGTTGGGGAAAGAGGAGCTCCATTAACTGGTGGAGCAATGTTAAGAGGTGAAGCAATGTTGACCGGTGGAATATCTATCATCGCAGGAGTGCCAGTGATGTTCTCAGACTCATATTCAAAATCCAACACCATGTACTTCACCGCCATTTCTAGACGTATGAGAATGTCATCTAGATAGTACCAAGCGCTCCTTAGGAGGCGTTTTGTGTCCTCCTCGCCTGTGAATACTTTGTAATTATCAACTTGTTTATCCCATATCACCAAACAAAATAATATGTCCAACTACTGGTGACTTGCAACAGAATGTAATAAATGCAACCTTCTTTTCCTAAATTTTCTTAAATCGGGAATCCATTTAAATTCTTGATTACCCACTTTAGAGTCTAAGAAGTAGGCTTTGTCACCAAATTCACGAGATTCAAACTGACGAATTTCCCTTATGATTTATGGAGGGATTATTTCAAACAAAGTTACCACTATATTCTATCCGAGCAATCGCCTGGGTTGTGAGATAGAACTGTTGTTGGAACCTCCTCTATGACTTTCCATTCTCTGTCGAGGTGACACAGTCGCTCGAAGAAGTCCATGATGAACACAAGGAAGAATGACTCCAAGAGATAGACCAACTGCTAGAACCTTTGGACTTAGCACCAAACCAACCAGACTCACATCGTGTTTTAGTGGAGAGTTCCGACAAAGGGTTATATCATGCCCATAACCCAAAGATCATAGTACTGAAAAATACCTGAACCAACGAAAAACCCCTCGATACAAAAACGTAAAGAGAATTAGGGATACCTCCAAAGAGAAGACTAAATCGACTCAAAATTTTGATATCCTCTGAGAAGTTGTGAGTATTTGTGACTAGAGAGGATAACGTGAAACTACAATGGGATTGAGAGTGGGAACAAAAGAAAAAATCCAGACCAATTCACCTACAAAGCATATTGAGAAAGAGAAGATGGGTAGGGAAAATTTTATTGAGACAAACAAAACACATTATACCATGACAAAGGATTATCATGCGTGGACCTCACCTCTCTATCAAACATGAACATAAGATAACACAACCTAGATTTAAGTACCATAAACCAAAAAAAACCATTATAACATCAAAGAGGCATAGTAGATCGAAGTTTTAAAACTATTAAAAAAAAAAAAAAAAATCAAGGTACCAAACCACACATACCAAAACCAGAAAATTGAAGGAAACACCTAGGAAGTCTAGACCCTGGAGCGCTAATGAGGAAATCATGACCACCAATTCGAAGACAGTCCCTGAGGCTGCGTTATCCAAGAATAAGATGAAAAATATTGACCGCGAAACTATTTGGGCCAGAAATATTTTGTAACCCCAATTCCCTCCTTCGGATCAATAACAAGAAGTGGTTGTCGACACATGCAGCACAGCGTACCAAAAAAAACAAGATAGGCTGAAACCAGATATCATATAAACTTACCAATCTTGCTACAGAGAACTACGTACAGTCACCAATTTGTACATAAACCAACCCGTTTATAGCTACATGATGAGCTAAAGTAACATGAGGTCAATAAACCGTTTCTCGACCATTGAAGGAAGGATATTAGAAAGGTGTTCAATGTGGCACTCTCCTTAAGGGAAACATTCCTTCGAATATGCAAGGAGCCATTAATGAGTTGAAGGAGTGTTTCCTCCACTCCCATGGTGGATTTTGTCAAAGCCATTAAGGAAAATCTGCCAAACTAAGTATGCCAAATTCATTGCAGTAAGCCTAAATGTAAGTGGTGAATTCCTTCCCCCATTACCCTTGCTTGTTGAAGAGAAAACGCCATCAAAACCTATGATGCCATTCTCATTCCACATATTACCTTTGGATAGGCACATGTCCTCGACAACACACATTCCCACACACATTAAATTATACACTTGATGTCACCCCATCGAAGATTACAAAATTTAAAAGTTAATGTTGGAATATATATATATATATATATATATATATATTATCATGATTAAAAGTCAATGTAGGATGGAAATATGTTTTTAATTATTTTGTCCAATTTTAAATTTATTCACATTTTAAATCATTGATTCAAGTTTCAAATTTATTATAATTTAGATTTCATAGTCTTTAAGGTTAGCTCAATTGTTCAAGTCACCATAGTTAAATCATAGTTGTTATTGAGAGGTCACGGGTTCAATTATCTCCATAACCTTGGGGTTAGTCTATGTGGTTGAGCCAGTAGGAAGTGATCGTTTCATATCGATCTACCTAGGATTTTTTGGGGGCATTTTTTTTTAGCAATTTCAACTAAAATCCAACAGAGATTTTTTAAAATGTTGAGTTTAAATTGTTTAATTTGCAGAATTCCAATGCTCTAGAAGTTTTTCAATACGCTCAATTTATTTATGCATTCAAAAACATATTTTAAATAACTGAAAATCACAACCTTTTCTTAAAATTGTATTACAATATTACGATAAAAAAAATCATAAAAATCATATTTTATATATACAATTATTGATATAGAAAAAATTAAATTTAACACAATTTAATTGAGCTCAATGTTTGCTATCTATGTAAGGAATCCAAAATCCTATAATTAAAAATTGGTGAAGAGGGACAATTATATCTCTAACATTATCTAAATAATTTCCAAACACCTTTTTTTTTTTTTAGATAAATAGAAAATAATTTCCAAACACTTTATATTTTTTTTTAGATAAATAGAAAATGTTTTAATTCATCTAGTGATATCTTTATTTTTCTTTTTTTTGTTGGTCCTTAAAGCATAAGCTCCACCCAACATTACCCCTCCATTTGTTTTGTAACCTTACATTATACAATTCATTGTTTCCCCTACAAGTTTTTTTTTTGTGAATTTGGTAGAGCCTTTTTGTTTACTATTTGTCAAAAAGAAAGTTTCTATACAGTTACTTATGCATGACATAGCCTCAACCTACCCGAAGGAAACCAGGTTTGTTGGCCACTCGAGGGAATTAAAATCCATCCAGTATTGGAATTATTTTTTCCTCCAACTTGTCGCTATAACTACTTTACTATGTCCATAAAAGCTACATTTTAAACACCAGCTATTAAAGCTTGCCGAAAAAATCATTTAAAGACTATTAAAAGAAAATATCACCCATCAAAATAATCAATTGGAGCTAGATCCTTTGCAGTGGATCCCGACATCTCTACGTGTTGCATTCCCTGAAGTTGACGTTCAATCCTCCCGATTATGGCCACAACATGAAACTGAGACATGGCAATTTCTCAGATATCTTGTTTAATCTGCTGCAATTCTTACACTATTGTTGGTTTTCCTCTAGTTTCCTGCATGCTTGCCATAGCCTTTGCCAAAACACATTTAAGTTTCCAGTATGTGTTAAATAATTGATGGAACAAAGATACCCTACCTCTTGTGTTCCTTGGATGACAAAGGAAGTCCAAGGTGGCCTCATGCTGTTTTCTATCTTCTTCCTCATAGGTGCTCTCTCGTTCCCATCCGTGAATGGTATTACGAATTTGATTTGGGTTTCCAACCTCATAAAGATCAGATATATTCTCCAGAACTTGTGTATGAGTATTTCTGCCTCACTTTCTTGGACCCTCATTGTAAATATTTTGTTTCTGTTTCCCTTTTCCTACTCCTTTTCATTTCCCAGGCTATCCTTTTTCCATGAGAACTTGACAGAATGATCCCCCTGTTAAATTATGAGATAATCCTGTATATTTCAGAGTAAAATCAATGAGACAGTCCTGGAAAGCGATGGTGAAATCCTCGACCAGGACCTTTTTTTTACAGAAAGGAAATTGCAACATAGATACTTTACAGTAAAAGCCACGCTTAAGATTACGATATTGACTGGGGCACCACTGACCATGAGGGAAAATTCAACAACAGTTTTCTGAATTATAAGAGGACCAACATTGACAATGATAGGCAAGATTGAATTTACACTACAAGGTTATATAGATAATTTGGCAATTGTCAGTATTAAATATACCAACCTGTTCATAAACCTGAAGACGCTTGTTATGGATAGTAACCCAGAAGTCAGACCTCATGAAATGAGATTCCATGCAATAGAGGGGAAAGGAAAAAAGACACAGTCCATATGAATTTACCCTAAGACCAGTCTTACAATCCTTAGCCAATGCAATTTATTATTTTCTTGGTCCATTATTGAGTCACCCTTGTGAGTATTCATACTAGTCACGGGATAAGGGAGCCATTCATATCTTGGATGTATATGAAGTTGTGTATTGAGTGCAATGTTGCCCATGATTTGAGATTTTCTTCAAGTTGCAAGTTATCACCATCTTTGAGACTTGAAAGTAAGGGTGAAGGTCGAGAATAGTTTACTTTAGAGGGATAAGGAGGTTTCAAAGATATTTGATGTTCTTGTTTAAGAAAATAACAAGTTCATTATTTTTGTGTGAGACAAAGACCTATTATGTTTATAAGTTAGATTTTTATTTTAGTTTACAAGATAGAGACATATTTAGCGATAGAAAAGAATTCAAAATAAATGTCACTTGGAGTTAATTGAAGAATATAAAACTAAAAATTAAAATATATTTGATATCTACATATTTTTCGTAACTTTTACTAAATGTGTATTACAAATTTAATTATTTCTCATTTTTAAATTAATACACTAAAATAATTTATCGATTAGTACAATATTATTATGATTAACTTTATGGGGCCAAAATTATTTACTTAAATTTTGAAATAAAAAAAATAATATTATATTAAGAATAATAAAAAGGTCTAAAAATTCCTCGATGACAATTCAATTGGTTAATCTCAGGATCGTAAAATCGTTGAAATTTGAAAAACTCAAGTTCAAATCTCCCCTGTTGTGACATGGGTTATAGGGAGAAGGACATATCATAGCCCCCTAGAGGTTTACTGGTAGTTACGTATCAAGCAACCTGTTGGGTTCCTCTCAGTTACAAATAATAATAATAATAAAAGATATAAAAAGACAACCTAGCATAACGAATCAATGTGTTATCTAAGTCATCACCTTTCCACCCATATAATAATTGATAGAGAATTTAAAACCAAAAAATAATTTAGATTTTAGAAAATTTTTTATTATTGTTCCTATAGTTTAATTATTAGATATTTCTATATTTTTTGTTAAAACGATTAAAAAAAATATCAGAAAATTATGTTTTTTTAAAATTTAAAATGATGTTTTAATGCTTAGAAAAAGTTTAAGAATTAAATATTTCATGATGTTTATTCTACCACTCCCCAAAAACATTTAAAAATGAAATATTCCATGATGTCTATTCTTAAAAAACAAATAGATATTCCTCGAAATTGTGATTTGGTTTTTCCAAAAGGCACTACTATGGTGAAACATAGTAGTGAATAATATTTGAATGTTAATGTGAATAATACGAAAGACATTTATCTAAATTATGGATCACAAAAGTCTTAGATCTAACATTATGTAAGAACTTTGCCAAACTTGAATGGTGGCATTACCATTATGTACGTTGCTTAGTTACTTTATTTGAATTGTGCCTTACGTAAAATAAAGACTTATGGAATACCAATCAAAATTTAACAATAAGTGTATTCCTTATACTATTCAATATTTACCCTTAATTCATACTTAACTTTTAATTTTTTTTTTGGATGGGTGTTTTTTTTCTATGTTTATCTATTAGTACCTAAAAACGTGATTTAAGATTTTGTTGGTAAGTGTTCTATAATAGCGGAACTAGACCACTTTAAAATATATATATATATATATATATATATATATATATATATATATATATATATATATATTCAAAATAAATTTTGAGTTTGAACTAAAAAGTAAATATTGACAAAGTTTCATAGAAATTGTGGTATAAAAAAAACTAAACATAGGTATGGCACTATAGTTGTTGTAAATGCTCCTATACCTAGCTATACTAGAAAACCAAAAAAATTGAAAAGTCAAATCCATGAAAAAAACTAAATAAAATTTGAGACATCCACCTCAATTGGGTTGGGTTTCCCATTGTTGCATCCACTTGGGCCAAGAGTGTGAGGTATTTTGTCCTCAATGTACATGAGGAAAGGCCTCATTTCCTTCTAATCCAAAACAAATTTGTCCAACATACACAATATTTCATCTTTGGCTTCATCCCTATCCATAACGACATTTCCCAATAGAATTTTCAGCTTCCAATATAGGTAATAGTAAGCAAGTATCAGTTATATATTCCCCAAGTATGTCCTAGATTGGGAACCCAGTCGTAAATGTCTGCTACAACCTCAAATTCCAAGATGCACTTGTTTGGTCAATTTAGTGTGTCCTAAATTGCTACATTAATTTATCAATCCGGGATTCGTAAGCTGATGAAGTGTGGCGCACTATATGTGCAAGATAACCTATTTTTTACCTTTTTGTCGTTTTTGTTTTTCTAATGTGAGATGGAAATTCTAAAATAAAAACATGTATGGTTATGATTGTTCAAGGCAATGATATCCTTTATAATGATTTACCAACTTCAAACTTCAAAAGGAATTTGAAACATACAATGACAAAACTTGAAAGGAAATGAAAGTGTGCTGCTAGCCTAATAAATCAAACAGTGAACTATTGAGCATGAAAACCAAACTATCCTTGCTGCCGTCTAAACACAAAAGAAACTATGCTTAAAGAAATCCAAGAATTGCAACAAAGTAAATCTAAATCAAATTACATCAACTTATATTCTGATCCCTCGCCATTAGTCCAACTATGGCTTTCGGAGGTAACCATAAACAACTTGAGCAACCTGATATCTAATTTGCAGAAAAAGAAACTAATATCAAACTACACACTCATATTTCAATCCCTCACCATCAGTCCAGCTGTGGCTTTCGGAGGTAACTGAAAATGACATGAGCAATTTAATATATCTAACTTGCAGAAAGTAAACTAATATCAAACTACACATTCATACTTCAATCCCTCACCATCAGTCCAGCTGTGGCTTTCGGAGGTAACTGAAAATGACATGAGAAATTTAATATATCTAACTTGCATAAAGTAAACTAATATCAAACTACACACTCATACTTCAATCCCTCACCATCAGTCCAGCTGTGGCTTTCGGAGGTAACTGAAAATGACATGAGCAATTTAATATATCTAACTTGCAGAAAGTAAACTAATATCAAACTACACACTCATACTTCAATCCCTCACCATCAGTCCAGCTGTGGCTTTCGGAGGTAACTAAAAATGACATGAGCAGTTTAATATATTTAAATCTAACTACTGAAACAAATGTGCAAGACTGAAATAAACAAAGCAGTACTGGAATTAAACAAAAAAAAACTAAGAAAAATAAATTAGCAGCAGAACAATATTGATTCCATGTCATTAGTCAAAAGATATGCAAATGCCTGGACTGCCTATTTGTAATCTGAAACAAGAACACTGATCAGTTAACAATAACATAAAACATGAAAGACATAAGTAAAATGTAAAGCATGAAAGATTATGAACAGTGATGAAGCATAAATATCATGAAAAATGCAATGTATAAACACATGAATGACTTATGATACAATGAACTTAAAGAAATAAGACAAGAAACTATACAGTAATGCACAAAACCTCAGCGTGTGCAGGGGCCCTCTGCACCAGCCTTGGCAACAGCCTTCAAATATGAATTACGCTTGGAAACAGAGTCTTCTTATATATTAAAATGCAGTCATAACAGAGAGGTGATATTGCGGCACAGTGGCAACGTAATTACATTACAGAGCTATCTGGAGGCTAATGGAGACTAACGGAGACTAATCTAATATGCGTATGAAAACACATTATTTATAACAAAGGAAATATAACTAATTCCCTAAAGTTTATGCTGATAGAAAACATGTAAACCATTACGTCCAGAGATCTAGGATCATGGCCGCGTTGAGGAGTAAATCTATGAAGAGTGGATGTTGGATTCGGCTTATGGAGCCATGTACAGGTGTTGATGTGTGTCCCGTAAGTTAGAAACGGTCATGCAAATCCTCACGTGATGAGAAACAGAGTCCTGTCACCGTGGGACTCTACGGTTGACTTCCACTTGGCCACCTTTGACCACAGCCTCCTTAAGTGAATTTGCTCGAGCCAATAGGACACGATCCATGTCCACATCATTTCTGACTTGCCCATGTGGCTCGTTTTACCTGAAGACACCTGCAACATAGACTTTCACAAAATGGCTGCGGAAAGTTGCAGCAGCTGCGGAAAGTGACAAGATTCCGCAGCTAAATGAGCAAAAATCTAAATCAAACAGCAGACACAAAATATAGTTAAAAGCCATTTTAGATGCTCTTTTGCAATTAATATACAATGATATTGACAACTTGGAAGGTTCAGGTGAATGAAAAAGGTCTATGAAGATGTATAAGAAAGATGCAGATTTGAGACTCAACAACACTTGCATTCAACTACAACAACCACTTCCAGTTCATAAAGTTCCTCTTGTATCAATGTCAAAATTTTCTTTGTGAGATCCCAAACCAACGCCTCTGCTTGTAAACAAGCACAAGTGAAATATTACTCCATATGGATGCCACTTCCTATTATTTTGGCACTCAATGACAAATTCCATTCATGTGACTATATTCCTCTTTTCGAGAGGACCATTTCTGAATTTTGAAGCACTTGATTTGGACAAGGGAAATTGTATTTTTGAATTGAAGTCGACATGTGCACAAAAGGACAAGTCAACCTAAAAGAGAAATTGGACACCCTCAAATGGATATAAATATAAGTTAAGTGACCTTCATTTGGAGATCATCATTAAGAATTATTACTTTCTCTTCTTTGTTTTGGCTCGCACAGGTCTGAGCTTGGTTCGCAGAGATTGGTTCATACATGTCTGAAATTGCAGGGTTTGAAGCTTGCACATGAGATTAGGGTTTTCGGGTTCGACCTGCAGGGTTAACACAATTTTTTTTTCATAATCACAGGCAAGAAATCCTATGTGTGCGGTTGGATTGTTTCAGTCACACATCTCTCTCTATGTGCAGTTGGAACCTAGGGTTTTATTTTTCAATTCATCGCGGTTAATAGTAGAATTCAACAGTTTCCCGCAAACAGTGACAGTTGACTACAGGCTTCTGAATCAAGGTTTTTATTATTAGCGTTGTTGGGTTCATCTCTCGGATGTTGTTTAGTTCATTTTTTTAGATATTTTTGTAGTTCATGATATGGATCATTGTACTCTTTCTTTGCTAAAAGATTCAATGATAATCCAATAAGAAGAAGAATTTGAAATTCTTTCCCCCTTGTGGGGTCTTACCTTGGTCTCCGACCAATACTAGTGTTTGCATGTGTGAATGATTTTCTTCTATCGTTCTTTATGTTCCGTTGCATTGATGATGATATTGTTATTTCTATATAATTGCATATGTTGTTGAATAATGATAAGATGCTCTGGGGTGAATTTCATATGTAAATAATGAGATGAAATTATCAAACCAAAGAATAATATAGCCCTAAGAAAAACTATCATCATATCAAAGTTGAGCTGAAGAAAAGTCATTGAAGATCACCCCTATGAAGGCACCTTTAATGGAAGCAAGAGAACATGGAGGAGACCTAAAATAAGGTTATGGTTTGAAGGAAACCTTAGGCAATCTTGTTATTAGGGTTTGATGGATATTATGAGGTTAGGGTTTGGAAGAAACCCTAGATTATGTCAAATATTTTATATATGCAAACTAGAAGCCCTAGCATGATCATTGTGAAGATGTTATAGCACGTGTCATAGGTTTTATGTAGCCCTAGATGTGATAGTCTCAATTAGGCATGGTTGCTAATGAATTTGGTTGAAATATATTGAAGGAAACAATGTTATATGGGAAATGGACAGTAATGAATCTTGAAGGTTGGTTCAAGAGGGAGATGATAACTTCTCATTGAAAGATAAGTTTCATTTAGATTCATGTTATTTCTTGAGTAGATTTATAATTTTTCTTATACTTTCTGCATGAATATTTGAGTATGTGAATACTTCTAACCTCTAGATGAGATTTGATAAGCAAATCCTTCCTAGGGATCATCTTAAAGTGCATGAAAAGAAATCTAGTGTAGGATGAGAAGAGTTAGTGCTAGAAAAGTAAGAGGCACCTAATGAAAAGTTGAAAATGTGCTCCAACTAGAAATGACAAATATTAACTACAAGTTGTACAGGTATATGAATACTTTGAGGTATGTATAGTTTATTTTTTCAGTGTTGTGATTAAGCAACAATTTTGAATGGAAACATAATCCCTAAGGTATGACAAGAATATCACCCTCATGCATGGATATGAAAGTAAGTTTTATTTCTGTTACATGTGATATATTGGTGCACTTGATATTTGGCAAGTATTTTACACTTTAGACATGATGAATTTCCCAGATGCATTTTTTTATATATATTGTGACTTGATATTGCTTATGATAAGCATGGTAACCTTAATGATAAGTGTAACAATAATATGGATACTCGGGATCTTCTTGTTGACCTTATTTTTTATAAAGCTTAGAAAATATGAATGGGTGCCTTGACTTGATATGATGAAGAAGTGATGTAGTGATTATGATCCTTGAAGTACGATGATACATTTGTCATATGCCTAATTATATGACACTAATCATTGATGAAAGTTTGATGTCATATGTGATGATAAATTAGTTGATGCTAATATGTTGTGACTATGATGAATATATGTTTTAAAACCTTATATAGTTTTACTATGGGGGGATCGACAGTGTCGTTGATGCATGAAATTTTTATGATAGATAGGTTGATGTTTTGAATGAAAATGACTAAAGTAGCTTCCCATTTAGAGGGATAATATTTTCATGAGATTTTAACACATATTACTATTTTAAAATAAGACACCTAAATGTATAAGGAATAATTTTGGTCATGAATAAACATCTAATGTTGTGGAAAAAGGTTTTTGCGGGTTCTAATGTTAGCAAAGAAGGGTTATTCTATTCTAAGTCCCAATCATTGGGATAAAGGCTTAAGGGTGAGGTTATAAGCCTCCAAACCACACGGAAGAAGGCCTATGGGTGTGGTTGTGCCTGTGGGACACAAAAATTGAAGTCTTATGCATGATATCAGGAGTGCACCACGAGCATGAAAAACCTACAAACATGGAACGGGTGATGAAAGAGTTCTATGAGCAAGGAAGTTTCTAAGGTATTCACAATGTTTGACTTATTATAGAGAATGTCAATGTCTTAGCTAATGTTGTGTTTGAAGGGGATTAAAATATGCATATCAGTATGTTTTTTGCCTTAAGCTTGCATATGAAAGTATTTGGTAACAGTTGCAAGGGTCTGACTGGATTTGGCTTATTCACCTCACTTAATATAGATGAGTAATATTGGAATTTTTACATGATTCTTGAAAATTCATATATATGTTTTGGCTTCTGGATTGATTCAAGTCACAATGATAATAAGTTAGGTTTTTTATCAAATTTTGTTATTGATAATGGCGATTTTCCTTGAAGTGGAATAACAATGCTATGTCAATATAATTGATTTTGTATGGGCATCATTGGCATTTGGCACATTGATTGAAGTATAAATAGTTGTGATTCAATATGAAGAGATTTTCATTGCAGAAATATCACAATGAATAGATGGAAACAAATTATATGACTTGTCCTTGGTGTATGCATTCACATTTAGTGGCAAGAATGATTCATGTCATGATCATAAGGATGACTTGATGAAGTCTAGCTTGATATCATAAATGAAAATTGTTGACAGGTCAAATAGATAAGGTTGTAACCTGATACTTAGATGTGAGCTCTACCTGGGGACTTGGATTGAAAAGTTTAACATTGTTACTAGCGGGAAGTTTCATGTCTTTGATATTTGTTCTGGTTTGAAATTTAAGGTTTGATAAGTAGATTTGGTTGATTTTATTTTACAATTATTGGTTTGTTTTGGGGTGCACATATTGATTTGGTTATTATTATGCTTGCATAAAGCATTTTATGAAGCAAGCTCCTTGATCCAAGTATGTATGCATTGATAGTTATTTGGTGAAGATTCAAAGATGTGTCGATACAAACTTCAAGGTAGTCCAATGTATACTTTTGATATTGGTTCTATATGTTGACTATCTATTCTTGACAGATAATGATCCTATGATGATCGAAATAAGAGGAAGTTGAACTCTGACGTTTGAAATGAAGAAATTGGCACGATGAAGTTTGGAAAAGGAAAATATAATGTGAAGTTATTGAAGAAATTTTAGAAAGTGGGAATGCAAATCCTTGGACATCTCAATGTAATTGAATTTCAAAAGGTTATGCAAAGATATTGATGAACTTGACTTGGAAATCAACAGTTGATTGAAGCATTGATGTTATGTATGAACACCCATTGAGATAAATGTTTTGAAAAAAAAAAAAAACTTAAGTCAATTCATGATTGAGCTGTTTCATACACATTGGGTTTCCGCCAAGAAACTTTTTGAGATATTTGCATGAGATGATAAATATTGGACTAATGTATACTTATAGAGATGATGACTACATGGATACACTAATTTTTTCAGTGATAGAAAGCATTATTGACAGGAAGAGCACATATGGGTGTTGTTTCAGTTTGTGATTAGCCATGATATTTTGGATGAGATAGAAATAGAAGTTAGTATATTTAAGCATGAACAAGGTTGAGTAAATTGTTGATAGCATGGATAGTTGTGAGGAATTTTGGTTGAAGAATCTCTTTGAAGAGTTTTTTGAGCAGGTTTTAGATGTGATAGTGATAAATTTCAATAATAAAGAGTGGGATCCAATTGGAAGATAATCATGTATATAGTTGGGACTATATGATACAAGCTTAGGCTTTTAGTTTTGCCTCCGTGAGAGGGAGGATGAATAAGGTATTCTCTTATGACATGTATTTTTTCTAACATAATATTTGATTTGATGTACTACATGAATAGGAATACAAAGGATTGTTTCTATTCAAACATTATGATTGAACTCTTCAATAACTTGTTTAAGTCGGTACCGAAAATGTACATGTTTCTAATCTACAGAGAGTAGGACTAATTGAGGACAGTGAGCCAGCTCTTCATCCATGTCTGAGCTCCCAGGGTAAGGAATTGAGATGTAGGGCTCCTGGGGTTGATGAATCTCTAGAGAATAGGGTATCACCCATAGGGTGGAATATGTTACTCCCCTATCTTGGTCTATGCATATTATACCCCAGTTGGAATTATACCCACAAGCTGGGCTTGTTGGCATTATTTCTCCTTGTCTAGCCAATGGGTTGAGAGAACTTGGGGGTGTGTGACCCAACCTGATTATGATGCAGTTATTCTACCACATAACTCTTCAGGGTCATTGTTGGGAAGATCACTGGGAAATAGGATGGATGAGATATTGTTGATCAACATAGGGTGGAAGATGTTTTATCCCCTATGTGATGACTCCTATTGCTATACATAGGGTAGAAGATGTTTTCTCCCCTATAAGATGACATGACGTGAGAATTTCCCATACTACCTTCCTCATTGTCATTAGATTTCGGGTTGAGTTTGAGCTCCCAAACGTGGTTTCAGGTTGAGATGTTCTCCCTGATGTTAAGCTCTCTTATGTTTTTGTAGCATTGAGATCCCTACTGGCAGATGATTCCAAGTGGTAGCGGTGGCTCCCCAATGAATCGAGGTTGGTAGCTTAGACTCCTTCCAATGTCAAATTATTCTTCTTTTAGATTCAAGAATGTTCAACATTTGAGTAGAGACAAACAAGATATAAGCGGGGATAAGCAGATATGAGTCGAGATGAGCAGTGCTGACATTTTATGATGAGATACTTGAGATAGGACATGATTTGATGACATGTGCCTTGTGATGATTACATGATGCAGTTGGAATTTCTCCCTAGCTAAGAGGGTGTATTAATTTGGAAGCTTAGTGAAAAATTCCAATCATGGGACTAGATTCCTATTTTCGAGAGGACTGATTTTGAATTTTGAAGCACTTGATTTGGATAAGGAAAAGTGTATTTTTGAATTAAAGCCCACATGTGCACAAAAGGAAAATTCGGCCAAAAAGAGAAATTGGACACCCTCATACGGATCTAAATGTAATTCAACTAACTGTCATTTGGAGATCTCATCAAGCATTATTATTTTCTCTTCTTTGATTTGGATCACATTGGTCTCAAGTTGGTTCACGAAGATTGGTTCATACAACTCTAAAATTGCAGGTTCTGAAGCTCGCACATGTGATTATGGTTTTTGGGTTCCATCCGCAGGGTTGACATGGGCATTTTTTGGTCATAAAGGTAGGCACACAAGGCTATGCATGCATTTGGAGTGTTTCAACCACACACACATCACTCTCTGCATGCAGTTGGAACCTAAGTTTTGATTTTTCAGTTGACCACATACAATGATAGTTGATTGCAGGCTTCTAAATTAGGGTTTTTATTATTAGCATTGTTGGATTCATCTCTTAGATGTTGTTTAGTTCATTTGGTTGGATAGTTTTGTAGTTGAGTATATGGATCATTGTACTCTCTCTTTTTTGAAACATTCAATGATAATCTAATAAGAAGAAGAATCTGAAAGGGTTTTTCCCTAGTCTCCGACCAATCCTAGTGTCTCTATGTGTGAATTATTTTATTCTATTTTTCTTTATGTTTCATTGCATTAATGATGATATTTTTATTCCTATATAATGCATATGTTGTTGAATAATGGTAATATGTTGTGGGGTGAATTTAATATGTAAATAATGAAATGAAATTATCAAAGAAAAAAATATAGCCATAAGAAAAATTATCACTACATCAATGGCACTATCCCTTTAATGCACCATAGTTGAGCCCATTGAATACCTATACCCAAATTCCAACAGTGGAAGTCCTTGCAAAGTGAAGAGGGGGAAGAAAGTGAGAGGTAAGAGAATCCACCCCCCCTCCCACTGAAAGGGATGCTAGGTGGAGAGTGTTGTGTAGACAATCCTTTCTGCAAACGATAATGATCCTTCTAGTCCTATGGGAGGATCTAGAAAATACATAAGACAACTATATTCAATATTTCCTAATTCATATTAGAAAATGCAAAGGAGGATAGATCTCCTACCTATCTCTGATGCTAATGCCCTTGATGTCATCCTTGACTCTTTCACTTCCAAGCTCCCAATCTCCTCTCCATTGGTATAGATGAGTGTATACAAGAAAGATAAAATGGAGAAAACAAACATATACAAAACATAATACATTATAATACAAATAATGTAACCAATCAAGGAACATTACAATAAATGGATGATAATTGACACATTTACGGAAATAAAACGTATATTGTATTTTTAAAAGAATGAAAAGGGAGCATTACAACCAATGAAGCCTTGATGTTGGAATCCTCCTTCAGGTGATATTCCAAGTCCAATGCTAAGCCATCAAACACCCTTATCCTTTGCAAATGGGCAACAATTGGGCATAATTCAACACTAGGATGGAAACCAACCTAGAATGGATGCTATGGATTTCATTTATAGGGAAGGAGAGGGAGTTGTGTATCCATAAAATGAGGGAGGAGTTCCATATACCAAGGGAGAGATCCATGGAAGGAGGATATAGGGCTAGTAATGGGAGGTCTCGTTCCAATCGCCAACTACCTGAAACCATGTCGTCGTTCTCGAGCCTTCTAGTGAGAGAAGCTTCTCCTCTATTTTGTGATAAACTATCGGAAGAGGACCAACATGGATTTTCCTAATAAAATTTTCACTGGAAGCGCTAGACATGTGTAATGCCAAATGTTACTAGAGTGAGGAATGAGTGATAGGAAACATGTTGGGCTTGTAAAACAAGGTTCTTGACAAGATTTTCGTAATCTTTTCAAGGCAAGTCGTATTCTTTTCTTCGGGGATGATCTAAACATTTTTCATGGTGAATACATTGTTTGCGACATATTTTATCTCTTTGTGACATTTTTGGCATCAACAAAACAAAGGGAGACACTTCCAGATATGAGACTTGGAGTGTGACAAAATATTGTATGACATATGCCCCCTAAAGCATGAAGTCAGAACAGGATGTGATGGATGAAATGCTTTACAAGCAAAGGAAAGGAATTAGAGAACCACCGTAAGGAGACCTGAAAATCAAGAATAATATAATATATTTGACATACCTGATGTAGGTATGCTTAAATTGTAAGAATCTAACAATACATGGATCCACAACATGAACGCAACCATCCGTATAAAAAGGATCATGTTTACAATCATGAATACTTAATAACTCCACACAACTTGGAGTTATCAAATGAAACCTAGGGTGTTCATATGTTTCTTGATTCAACCAAAGTATGAATCTCACCATGTGAATAGATGGGTTGAAGTCAAACATGGTAGAAACCACCTGATTACCAGTCGATGATGTAAACCATTAATAGGCACAGGAGAAACTACCAATGATGATGATGGTTCTCAAGGTACAACAACACAATCCGCAAGTGTGAACAATTAATTTGAAGTCCAACACTCGTAGAATCATTCGATCGAAGGCCAATGATGTGAAGCTATTATTCAATACGAAGAACCTTCCATTGAGACATGCAAGCTCCAAGGTACTGAAAGGGAAGTTTCTAGATCATATTCCTAGATAATGAGTCGAAGTCAAAAGGAAGTGATATGTAAAAGGAGGGCCATAATGTTTCCCACATCATCAACATGAAACATAGGATTTTGCAAAGTTTGAAAGAGTGATTCAGGATTGATGCAGAGAAAGTCAAACAGGGTCTAAGTGGTTCTAATTTGCAGGTGTGATTTATCTTGAACATATTGGCAACATGACTCCAGAATTTGGCACAATTTGGCTCACAATAGGATCAAATTTCATGGTGACAATATATAATAAAATTAGAGTAAAATGGATTTCCCAAACCTAGTAATACAAGTGACAAAGTGAGGATGTCCCAAACCCGACACGAGATACATATAAGTGTCATGTTCAAGATGTGCATGCTGTCTTTCAAACAAAATACAAGATATATGTTTCCTTCCATTTTCCCCCACTATTTCTAGCGAGTGCCTCTTTATTTTTAATCTCAAGCTTGAAGAGGATACCATATGCTTGTTTTATAAGTTCATCCTTTGGATGAATCCATCCTAGTATTTTTAGCAAGCCCTAGGAAGGAGTAAATCGATCTCGTCATGTTTGACGATTCCATCACTGTTTAATTATTTTATTTTAATGAGTCCAGTGAAGGTAAAATTCTACATATTTTTCATGTTTAGAGAGTTTGAAAAAAAGGAAAAAAAGAAAACTCGAGATGTCCCTTTTCGTAGATAGTCTCTCGATTCCGAAAAGGTAGGAAAAAATATTCAAGAGAACCTCTTAGCCATGTTTGACTAAGGTATTCCTTTTTCATAACTAGTCTATCTCAGTCCTGAAAAGGGTTAAACTTATACAGTGTAGACATATTTTCATTTACTTTTATGAGATCGAAAGGACAATTTATCGACAATATTTTCATATTTTGGGAGTATAAAAAGAGCTGAAAGAGGACTCCTCCTAGAGAAAAAAGTGATATAAAGGGTACTGACTAGTTCTGATAATGAAGGAATTACTCAAAACATGTAATGGTTAAGAGGTTGGATAATAAGACCACTCATAGCAGTGGTTCCATGGGCAAGGGTAAAATAACCAAGTGAGAGTGTATGATCAACCAAGAATAATAATGGTGACAATGGAATGAGAAAACAAAGGTTCGTCTGGCAAAAGAGGCAGATAAACGGGAAATTACCACAGGTGTATAGGAATGGTTTAATTTTTTACACAAGCTTGAAGAATAGGAAACTATGCTCTAGAACCCTTGAATATGGTTTCATTTTTACACAAGTTTGAAACGGGAAAAAAAAAATTATGATTGAGAGTGATTTCATTTTTACACAAGCTTCAAATGAAGACAAACTATGCTTGGAATAAGTTTGGCTGCCCCCAGCATAATGACGCAATTCGAGTTAAATTCCCCCCAAGCTTCATTTCATTCACCTAAGTAGACTACTAGTTACTAACAGGTGGATGAAATAAAGGTTCATTTACGAGATCAAGTGAAAGACTCGACTGGGAATTTACGAGATCTAATCAAAGACTCGAATTGAAAGGGAATTTATTTCATTTTTTAATGAGTTTAACGCAGTAAAAGAACTATGCTCATAGGGACCTATTTAATTTTTTATGGAGGTTGACATAGTAAAATAACTATCCTCATAGGAACTTGTTTGATTTTTTAATGAGGTTGACATAGTAAAAGAACTATCCTCATAGGAACCTGTTTCATTTTTTAACTAGGTTGACATAGTAAAATAACTATCCTCATAGGAACCTATTTCATTTTTTAACAAGGTTGACACAGTAAAAGAACTATCATCAGGACAAATTATTTCATTTTTTAACGAGCTTGACACAAGAAAAGGAACTCTGCTCCAGAGGCCTTGTTTCAATTTTTAAGGATCTTGACACAAGACAAGGAACTTTGCTCCAAACACCTTGTTTCATTTTTAATGAGATTGACACAAGAAAAGGAACTATGCTCTAGAGACCTTGTTTCATTCTTTAAGGAGATTAACACAAGACAAGGAACTTTTCCCCAACACTTTGTTTCATTTTTTAATGAGCTTGACACAAGACAAGGAAATATGCTCCAACACTTTGTTTCATTTTTTATTGAGCTTGACACAAGAAAAGGAACTTTCCTCTGGAGACCATATTTCATTTTTTAAGGAACTTGACACAAGACAAGGAACTCTACTCTGGAGACCTTGATCATGGCCCATAGGAGGTCATGGATTCCAAGAGGTTCTCCTAAGATGGGATAAAAACACTCTGGAAGGGACACATATCAAGGGATATAATGGAAAGATCAAGATCCAATGACCACAGTACATGATGCACTATATCACTGACTAGATCATCGATAGATGTGGGCATGGAACAAGTTACCACATAATTAACCTATGTTAGGGAAGATAAAACTTGCATATAAAGACCATTTAGGGATTTTGGTTGCTTGAGAGTCAAATTAGGACCAATGAATGAAAGTTGATCAACGGTCACAATTCTTCCTTCATGTGGGAAATACATTACACGAAAGATAGAAGATACAAGAGATCCCATGACATAAACATAGTCATGGCCAAGGAGTAAATTAAAATCCAAAGGGTCTTGGACAACCATCACATTGATATAGACGATATTTCCTCCCAAAGAAATAGGTAACTTAGGAAGGATCCCTAACGGTTGATTGGTTCCTCTGTTAAAATCCAACAGATTCTGGGTAACGGGCACAAGTTGTAGAGAACCTAAATTTTTCCAAGTAGTTGAGGACAAAATACTAACAAATGCGCTTTCATCTATGATTGTCCCGGGTACGGGTATATTATAAGCACGTATTGTAATCTAAAGGGCACGTAAGAAGGAAGACAATATCTTTCCAGTCAACTCCAATCAAAAGAAGTGGCCATATTACTTCAGATCTTCTCAATACAATAATTTTCACTCTGCACGCTTACATGCAGGGGTTTGCGCACTTAGCTGTAGACTTTCTAAGGTCTTCGCGTACTCAACTGCAGGAGCCTTACCTTTCGTACAAAAACACAGAATACAGACTCAATACAACCTTACATCCAAATGCATTATATGATTCAATTCATTGGTTATTGATCTCTTACTTCTAGACTCCTTATATAGATTTTTATTCTACAATACTATGGTCCAAAAACCATGGGTAGAGCTCAAAGTATACAAAATATTCTCATCCCTTTACAAAATAAGGAGCTTTGACCCACCCCAAATCCCCTGAGACTCTATTACATCTTCGCGTTATGCGCTCCACTCCTCAAAATGTAGATTTTTTGTCAAAATATTCAACCTAGGGATACCCTGTCCAATAAATCCCCATATGACCTTTGAGGAGTAGTGAGGGTGGTAAAGCCAATAGTGGCCTAAGAGGATAATTATGAGGATGAAACTGACCGCAATGAGTTGAGGCAAGTGCAGTGGAACCTGGAGGGGCTCACGATGGGTGCCACTCACTCAACTCGAGGATGTACCATGGAACATACAACACCACATAGTGGGTGTGTCCAACAAGATGCCTCAAATTCTTTGTCAGATAACTAGGATGGTTGTGTGTTACTGAGCACACGGAGACTCCGATGATGAGTAGATTTAGGATACCACTATGTGTACATTAGTGTGTGTACTACAAGCTTAAGAGCCTGGTCTTACCACTACAAGAAAAAAGGACATTGGTGAGGGGCAAAAATGGTCACCATAAACTCATTGGTGAGGGTAAAAAGAGTCTTCGTCACCAAAAATTGAACGTCACCAAAGGTGGCGTCGCTGAAAGTATAGGTGTTGTGGTGACATTCAAGGTCCGTCACCAATAATGATTTATAGTGACAGATAGTGACCGTCACCATTTCATATGAGCAATGGTGACGGACAATAGCCTCCGTCACCAAAAAACTAAACGTCACCAAAGGTGGCGTCACCGAAAATATGTGTTGTGGTGACATTCAAGGTCTATCACGAATATTGATTATAATGATGGATAGTGACCGTCACCATTTCATATGAACAACAACGATTTTTTGTGATGGACCTTTCATGGCTGTCACTATTGGTGCATATATATGGCGACGTTCATTGACCGTCACCATAAACTCATTGGTGACATCAAGGTCCATCACGAATAATCACTATAATGACAAAAAATGACCCTCACCATTTCATATCAACAAAAACGATTTATGGTGATGGAACCTTCATGGTCGTCACTATTGATGTGTATATATGGTGGCGTTCATTGACCGTCACCATTTCATATTTTGGTAAGGGTCGAAAAATGTCACCATAAGCTCATTGGTGATGGTCATAAGAGCTTCCGTCACCAAAAACTAATCGTCGCCATTCCATATGAATATCAGGGCACGATGGAATCGAACCACCAACCTCCTGCTTGTAAAGCAAGTGCTCTTCCATTGAGCTAGCACCCTTTAAAGAATTAGACTTTCCAAATTATATCTTGAAACTGTATATATTGTAAATTCTACAACTTTCAATAAATTAAAGTCTTGGCAATCTTTTACTAAACAAGAAAAACATCATTGAAGTTGCATGTCCCTACCTAATGGTTATGGAAGTTATGAAAAGTGGGTTGAGGGAAAAATAGTTACGTATAAGAGACACTACAACAAACCAACTCTAAAATGATTTCTTGATAATAAAAAAATTAATTTTCTTTTGTTGTTGTGTTGTATCTTGAACTAAAAAGAAATCCCTACTCTAAAATAATTCATATTTTTAAATCTGTTTTTCAAAAACGCTATTGGAAGTTGTATAAATTTAATATTGTAAATACATTTTTTTGAATTATTTACATGCTAAAGAAGCCATAGGCATTAGATGGTTTAGAAGAGGATGTTGGTTTGTACGTAGAAAGGGAAAGAAAACATTACTGTCAAATTAATCATAATTTTAAATCTTCTTTTCAAAAATGCTACTTGCAGTTGTATACCTTTAATATTGCAAGCCTGTTTTTTTTAACTCTTCTTGGGCTAAGGAAGCCATAGAAATTATCTAGAGCAACATTCTAGCTAAATGTGAAACTCCTTTACCAGAAGTTCTCCAGCTAAAGGAAAATTACTTTAACATGAAAAATAATGCATAAAAAAATTCATATCATTTTTTTTTATGAATTATGGAAACTCTCATCAATATTTTCGAGTGAGAAAACTCACTCTGTTTCTCCTTGACAATGACTAATTTACCATCTTTCCCTCTGCAGTAAATATCATGGAAAAGCTTTTCTTTCAACTCAATAATCCTCAAAACACCTTTCTCTTTGTGACACTTGTAATTGCTAAGACTTCATTTCCTTTAGCACCATATACACATGAATCATCTTTGTCTCTAAGTTGTTTGCAAACAGATTTGGGTACCTAACAATATAATCCAATTGAAATCCCATGGTTTTGACCAAAACACCTACATTACTCTTCAGTTTTTCCTTTGAAAACATTAGAATAATTGGCCTGTGTCTTGCTAAATATAAAATTTGTTGTTGAGAGAAACCTAAACTACTTAAACACTATAGTTTTCGATCTAGTTTCTCCTTGGATACTCAATAATCCTTGGAAAACACCTTTCTCTTTTCAACACTTGCGATTTCTTAGAAATATTGCCTCTAGCACCATATACCAACAAATCATCCTTGTCTCGAAGTTGTTTCAAAACAAATTTGGATACCTGACAATATCAACTAATTGAATTCCCATAATATCCAAGTTGCCAAATTCTGATTTTTTTTATATCCATACAATCATTACAAGAACTTAAACAGATTCGATGAAATAGAATTATAAACTGTATAATTGATAAGAAAAGACACGGTCAATGGAATGAAATTGTCTATGAAAAAATACCCATTGAATAAAACAAAATAAAAATCGTAAAATGGCATGAGATGAAAGAAGCATTTATTGTTGCAATTTTAATGTTAGATGATGGAAAGATTTTTTTTGTTTTGAATTTGATATGTACAGAACAGAAAATTTGTAATTTGAAAATATCTGTAACAAATAAAATTTCATAATGAAATTTTGTAAGATGTAACAAAGCTATTTTTCGTTGGTTGCAGGCAGAGAAATGAAATACAAAAGAATTCCAAGGGGTTTGTAATTATGAATGCTTAAATAGTGCAGGCTTACAACATCCATGCTTCCTACAAGGTAGGAGCAACCATGTCACATAAGTCAAGCACGTGCAAGTGGTCAATACTGCCATCATTTTGCAGTGAAAATTGTACCATAGAAATCAGAATAGCCAGGTTTTATAGCTTAAAGGCTATGATCACCGGTGTATTAGGATGGAGTGGATTGCAATGTAGTAGGCATTGTTTGTAGTAATAGAGTGGGGGTTTTGGGTTTGGGTTTTTCATGGTGACATTGGCAGCTGAGCCAAGATTCAAATCACTATGTTTTTTACTCTATTATAATTAGCATTGGTGATGAGTTGGGATGTAGCAAGGTGCCCAAATAGGGCACTGGTATGATTGGATGATATGCTCCAAGGCCTGAAGTTTGCAGAATCAATATGAAACTTGATCATGGGTATGAGCATGGTTGGGATATGGGAGTATCAATTTTTTCTGAAAGATCTAGACCAAACCCAATTGCTACATTTATATACAATGATGCTATAGTGCAAGATAGGGAATTCAGATCAGGTTTATGTCGACAGAATTTTTAGATTTTTTGTTTGTTTGTTTGTTTTTCCTCTGTTGTGTTTGAAGAACCTAGGAGAATAGGCAAGAATATCCCCAAGAATTCTTCAAATTCACTTTAATATGTATTGACCAAGAGTCTTCTTAAATACTGGTCGAAAGTATGCCCAATATACTTCTCTCAATGTCAATCCAAGTCTTCTTCAAAAATCCTTCAATAGCTTCTCCAAGGAGGTTGTTCTAGGTCTTCAAATTCTTCAAATAACTATCCAAAGTAAGAATTTAAACCTGCTATAAATCCATCATGAGAAGGTCTTCATTGTGCTACAAAGGGGTATCTCGGGGTTGTTTTAAAAAAGCTTTCAATTGCTGCTACAGGACTGTTTTAAAGTTGGTCCAAGACTGTCTTCTAAAAACCTTAAAAGATGTCTCAGAAACACCTTCAATAAACTGGTATACAAAGATTTATGTTAAGCTACCTTTTAAGTCAATTCCCCTACAACTGCATTCGTAGCAAAGATCCATAAAAAAAAATTGATGCAAGGAAATGTATCAAGGAATTGTGGAGAGAAGGTCAAAGATTTCAGGGAACATTTCAATTATCCACATGTCCCTGTATCATGTGACTTAGGTACAAAAAAAAAACCGATTAGTTTCGCCAATGACAAAAACCAACATAGAGCTATATGGGAATGAAGAATGGAAGATGTAGACAGAATTTCTGGTGACAAAACATGAGAATTTATTCTTAAATTCCCTATCTGAAAAGCAGATAAACCTCCTGCACCACAGAATGAAGAGGAAGGGCATACTAAGAATTGAACGTATATTCTAACAACAGTAAAAGATGTCTCACAAACACCTTCAATAAACTGCTATACAAAGTTTTTTGCCAAACTGACTTTTAAGTCAATGTCCCTACAACTGCATTCCTAGCAAAGATCCATAAAGTTTTTTTGATGCAAGGAAATGTATCAAGGATTTGTGGAGAGAAGGTCACAAATTTTAGAGGACTTTTTCCCAAATAATTAATCACAAATTGGGTCAAAGGGCAATGTTAGCCAAAAATTGAAGGTAAATAGACAAGTTCTACAAATTGTGCAGTTTTGAGAGCCAATGGCTACTCCAATTGACGAGGCAGTGGACTCTCTTTCCAAACCATCATATAAGGATGCTACTGTTGGGTTAAAGGAGACTGCAAAATTACTGTGTCCATCTGGGAAGAATCCAAGGCTTCCAGGATGCCTCTGCAGTTGCTTAGAAAAATATCCAGACAACATATGCCTGAATATTACTTATCACAGCGACCTAAAACATTTAGTACCTGACTGGTCCTGCTGTTCTTTATCGGTTAGCAGGAATTTCACCTTCATAGCAAGCACTAATATGTTGGATACATAGAAAATGGAAGGTGAAAGGATCAACTAACTTTACATTGTGCACCAAAGACTTTTTCAGAGAAATTTAAAGCAAGTTTAGTTTTGGAAGGAGACAGCATGTTTGATTAACAAACCCCTTTCCTAATAAAAAATAAAATCATCTATGCTCGCAACTCTTCTGAGTTTCATACTCTGAACCAAAAGTTTAGTACTATTTGTCCCAACCTTCCAAATATTTTCCTTTGTAACACTACCTAAAACAATAACCCGAAGGGAAACCCACATGTACATAGAGTACCATTCATCTAAATATGCTCACTGAGATTAGAAGCCACCATATTAATGCATATTTCAGGTTCATATTTCATTGGGAACACCTAGTTGAGAATTTCTTAGTCAGGAGAAGTAACCCATTTGTTTCAAAAAGGACATAAAATAATTGAAAGAAGAGACAGAGTAACTGTAAAGGAAATAATCTAAACATAGAATTTGTTCCTAATTTCTAGTAGGAATGGTAAACAACAATAAAATTCTAAGCAATAATTTCATGTCTAATGAATTTATACAAGAAGTTTAGTTTTGGCAGGAGACAAGAAGTTTGATTTACAAACCCATTTCTTAATAAAAAGGAAAAGCATCTACGATCGCAACTCTTCCGAGTCTCATACTCTAAACCAAAAGTTTAGTATTGTTTGTCCCAGCCTTCCAAATATTTGTCTTTGTAACACTGCCTAAAACAATAAACCGAAGGGAAACCCACATGTACATAGAGTACCATTCATCTAAATATGCTCGCCGAGCTTAGAAGCCACCATATTAATGCAGAGTTCAGGTTCATAGTTATTGGGAACACCTAGTTGAGAATTTCTTAGTCGGAGATGAAACCCATTTGTTTCAAAAAGGACATAAAATAATTGAAAGCAGAGACAGAGTAATTGTAAAGGAAATAATCTAAACAGGGAATTTGTTCCTAATTTCCAGTAAGCATGGTAAACAACAATAAAATACTAAGAAATAATTTCACGTCTAATGAATTTATACAAAGATTAAAAAAAAAAACCTCATTCACGCGTTACAGAAAAAGTGTGATCATGGTGGTCCGCTGGAAGAGGAGCCTTTTGCGCATTGTTTTGAGGGCTGCACGTGGAGAAGGAAGGTGGATTGGGTATGTTGTAAGGGAGCCGCAGTGAAATGTGGTAGGCCATAGGCCTAGCCACTCCAAACAGGCCAGTGTGGAGTCTTTAAAGGCTGCCACATGCCCACAACAACAGCCCATACATAGGGCACCTCGTCTTGCCTAGGCCACAACTAGGAGCAGGTTTTCCAATGGCTGGTTAGTGGTTAGTGCAGCCTGCAAAGTGCCCTAACCAGGACAGAAGTACTACAGTATTGTAACAATAGTGTTTGTGGAGGTGTTTTGGGTCAAGAAGTGACCGGATTGGATTAGTTTGGTTGTTGACTATGGAAGCCAAGTAGTGAAGTGGACAAGGGTGTCGATAGCAACAAGTGGTGGCAGATTCCGCAGTGGATGGTTGGGTGTCATAGATTTGTTTGAGGGCAGTGAGATTGGCTACCCAAAGTAGCCCTAGACAAGCTATCTTGAAGGACGAAGAGTAGTTGAAGGTTGGATGAAGGACGGTGTCGAAATGCAACACTCTGATGTACAAGAGTTGTTGCTAGCCTGGCAGATTGGAGCTCGGGTGTTTGCTAGCCTAGAGGAGTAGATTGGATCAGCCCAAGTACACTCTAAAGAAGGGTGTGAAACATTGTTTGGGGGCCAACTGAGTTTCCAGTCTTTCCAGATGAAGTTCTTGCAAGTAAATCTTTGCATAGCTTAAATGAAAATCATTGCTTGTCAAAGATAAAACTATAGCTATATAACTGAGAAATCTATTTGAACAAAAATTCATGCAAACAAATTTTTTTTTGGAGAGTAAAGAGAATCACCTAACAGCTTCCACATCCCCTTCTGAGACCATATGATGAAGATCATTTGAGTATCCTGTACAAATTCCAAGACAGATGAAGGAGATGGCTCTATCCATGTAGTCTCAAAATCTTTTGACGGATCACTACCATGAGCAACCATGAAATCTATGAGTTTTTACCCACAAAAAAATTATAGATTTTAGTCTTACTCTCAGGCTCAGCTCAATGGCAAATAATGGTAATCCTGTTGCAATTAAGTTTTTTGACAAAAATAAGTATGCCTCTTCCAAAAAGTGGTTACACAGTACTCAAGCCGGGCATGACAAAAATAGTACAATATCCCAGTAAAATTTGGTCCATCATTAATCAGTAATCATATTTATGGAAGAAATATTTCTTCACTTGATTGATCTACTTATTTTGTTTAACATTGATCGAAACTCATGCAGCTCATTTTCCACATTCTATGGTGAAAGTCACAACTATTTTTAATTGTGCCATCTTAGCAGTATAGTAACTAGCAAGCAACACATGAAATAAAAAATATGTGAGAAAACTGCATATGTACATACTAAATACACTTCACATCAGTTGCATCAAGCAAATATACCATAAGTTAAAATTAAACTAATCAAATAAAGCCTTACATTTCAAATAGCAACATAAAGCTTCCCAATATATTCTTACTTGTCTAGACTTGCAGGAGGGCTAAGAGGAATCTCCTGCAAATGGCGTAAAAATATGGGCAGCATTGCATGAAAAGTGGGTCTCTTCGAAAGCTTAAACTGTTAACATTCACCAATCATCTTCCACAGCGCTAGCATATTTAGGTGGCTTCCTTTGAGCCTTGACAACAACACTATAGATCTCCTCTGAACTTAGGTTATTCCACCTGCATGACAAATCTCATTAAATATCTAGCAAGTGTGTTTCATATAGAGGGTACCATGTTTGCACATTACAGAAGAAAAAGGGAATTGAAGATTGGACTTCTCAACTAAAAACACAAGGGTAGACACAATATAACTTACGGAATTTCTCCAGTGCACATCTCAACCAAGGTGCAACCAAAACTCCAGGCATCAGATTCTGAAGAAATCCCATTTCCTTCATCCCAAAAAAATTTCAAAGAAGAATTCTTGAGTGGTTCCCAAGATTTTGGGGCTGTATAATGAGGATTCAACATAGTACACTCCACACATGAATGTGTCCTTGTCACATCATCCTCCAGGGTTGAGCGAGGTCTTCTGCATTGAGGTTTCTTCAAAAATTCTGGAAGACCAAAATCAGAAACTACTGCTCGCCCTCTTGCATCCAAAAGAAGGTTGGATGGTTTGAGATTCATACACGAGACACCTGCTGCATGAAGCTCTGCAACACCACAAGAAATATCTGCACCATATCTTCATACGAATTTCCAATAAGATTCATCAATGCATATTAGTATCACCCTTCTAAATATTGATTAAATCTTAGATACCATTAAAAACTCAGACTTTTAATCACAAATTCAATTGTAGACATTCTACAAACAATGAACCAGAAATTAGAATCAAATTTGTAGATGCATAATCTATAATGTAGTGATATTAGAAACTATTTACTCCACTGTTTGCTGCATCTTTCACTGTTCGCTCACCATTTGTTTGCTACATCTTTCACTGTTCGCTCACCATTTGTTTGCTGCCTCCTTAACTCTGGTAGAAAATCTTGTAAAATCATGAGTTTGGGGGAGGGGGTGGTTTTGAAAAGGAAATAAACATCATAAGAATAAGGTTTAAATTTGTCTCTATCTCCTTTTGTGATGCTTCCATTAGTGAAACCTCTCCTTTTGAGAATCACCAAAAGATATAATGGGTGGTACTGAGTGGTTTCCAAAGCTTTGGGGACACCCCTGGAAACCATGTTAGATAAGAAACTAATCTCATGGAAAGTGTTCTTATGAGTATTTTCATTCCATAGGTTATCATATCCAAAAACCATATAACTTGAATGCATTATATTTTATGCTCTTCTAAATATCAATGCAGTGCCTAATTCTGTGCATGGTTAGCAAAATGGAGCAATGTTCCATATGCCAAAGGACCCTCCATCGCGAAAGAGACAAAGGGAGGCTATGGATATTATTTCTTTGCAACATCAGAGACCCTTTTTAATAAATTTGTGCGACCTTCATCAGCAAGCCCCAGCTGCAGGACTAGGCAATGTACCACACTCAGTGGGTACTGTATCAACTGGTCTTCGTCTAGCATTTGAGGATGAACAAGTCAATTATTCAATACCATCTGCAACGAGAGGCAATGCAGCTTCTACCCTTCATTTTCTAACAGAGCATATAGCATCACAGTTGCAAAAACAGAAAGAAGAGCTTGATCAATTTGTGAGGGCACAGGCAGATGACGCAATATCTTGAAGGGAAGAGGCGGAGGCATCTATCTATGCTTTCTATGATTGAGGAAAGCGTCTTGAGGAAAATAAGGGAAAAATATTCGGAGATGGAGAAGTTCAATCTTAGAAATAGAGAACTAGAGGAGCAGTTCAAACAGCTGAAACAGGAAGCTTGCATATGGCAAAGCAAAGCTAAGCATCAGGAAGCCATGGTGAATTCCTTGAGAAAAACTATTTTGGTTTTACTATTTTGGTTCAGATATGGATTGTATTTAGTGCTCTGTTTTGATTAAATGCATCCTTACTAGCTATATACATGAGAGAAATTTTCATATTTGTGTATAATGGTTTGGATTCATATGGATGTACATGATTTTTTTTTTTAATCAAAATTTGAATATTTTATGTATTTTTTGGTCATGCTGTTTTTTCTAGTTGACACCAATTTCCAGTTTTAGAGGTCCACTTTTCTGGTTCTAATAACAATGAAGCAAACAGGATTCCCCTTCCTTGCTCATGTCATCCAGGAGCTCTTGTCTGATTTCTGTTGTGAGTTTATCCATTTAAGATTCATTCAAAAATTGTCTTCGCATTAATCATTGGTCTCGACATTGTGCCATACCCTTGCAATGTGATGTATATATGTGTTATCGATGCTTTGCATCGTATGTATATATGAGATTGAGGCATAAGCTCACATTTGGAGTAATGCGACCTCTTCCTTGGATGTGTGGTGGCATAATTCACACTTGTATGGAGCTTGAATCCTCTTGAAGTGCATAACTCAGATCCACAGAGAATAAAAAGAGCTTGGACCTATTGGACAAGAAGCTCGGAGTACAACAATCTCGTGGAGGCTCATAGAAACGTGGATTGGCCACCAGTTTGCTGACTTGTGGTTACACTTCCCTTGGATCAGCAAGCTTGGGTGTGTCCTTGTGGAAGCACGAACCTATAGTTCTATTTGGTTAGTCCTTCAAACAGTGATAAAACTTGACAAGCCTTGAACTATTCAAATAGTCCTCAAGATAAAAGGATCACTGGGAGGTTGGAGAAAAATGGGGGGAGAGAACACTTCATCAGAATAGGAATCATCATTCTAGGGGTCAGGAAGTAATTTTGGAAGGAGAGGTTTTCGTATTTGAACAAGTATAAGTAGATCCTTGGCAGGGACAAACCTCTGCCCAAGTGGACCAATGCGGATGTGGAGGAGTTCATCCAATCAGATCCCATCTATGGCCCTCAGCTGAAGCTCACGCGAGTATGTTAGTTGTTGAGTGAATATGTCCAAGTATAATTGATATATAAAAATACAATATAATTAAATTGTTTATCTGCTTACAATATCTAGGCAACAACAAGACTCATTAATGCCTAACTTTAACATAAGCATTCATGAGCAAGAAAAGGTGATTGAGTAAGAAGTTCAACTACAATGCATGATGGATTTTTGTTAAAATTGGCAACCAAGGTCGGCCTCCCTTATAAGTTGGCTCAAGAAGCTCAAAATTCATGTCTTTTCGACTCCACCGATTAGTATATAAAGGGGTGATTTCTTCCTCATTTGACACATTGAAGGGCTCGTCTTCTCCTATGAAATAGGACAACATATAAGGCTGGACACAGGTGGCAGGGTCGAGGTTATTATCAGACCCATATCTGTTTAGGGCTCGGTTTTCTTATCGAGAAAGGGCCGCAGGTCTGTGACATAATGCATGGAGGATGCAAGGTCTGTCTGGGCAGCGTATCTCTGTTTTGGGTGCAGATTTTGTGTTGGATAAGAGCCACAATTGGAGGATAGGAAGTCTGTGCAAGGCAACGTATATTTAGTTGATTTTTCTGTGTGTGTTTGTGAGGTTTATGTCTGCTACAGACTGCAGGAAGAAAGCCACTACAGCAGCCTGTTGTTAAGTTGTTTCGAGGGTTTGAAAGCATGGTCAATATATAAAGGCAAGGGATTGTTTAAGGGAAGGGATTGTTGAGGAGGAGCCTCAAAGCTCTATATCAGAGATTAGATTATTCTTATTATGAATAATAAGAACTGATCAAGGTTTTTTTCCGTCTTAGGGTTTTTCCCTGGCTGGAGCCATATTCATGTGTCCTCTTGTGTTGGCTTATCCTCTGCATTATTTTATTATGTTCTTTTATCAGTTACAGTCATCATGATTTCAATTGATGTGGTTGCTATGGATTGATAATTGGGCTATATATAAAAATTGATGTGATTGTCCTATGCTAAGAACATGTTAATCTAAATTTAACATGGTATTAGAGCTAGGCTGAGGACAAGCCCAAGAAAGAGGGAAATCAATCACTAGAAATGTTGTCAAATCTTCATGGCCTCTTTCACCCTCAAAGGATCAGATAGTATGAAATTATGATATAAATCTGGTGCATCATAGTGACCAACCCATAGTTTTGTGGATAAAGAACGAAATTCCTTTTTGAAGATCATACAAGACCTGGTTCAAATATCATGATTAGAAGAGTGCAGTTCTGGGCACATAATATGAGGTCTGAGATTTCCAATCCACTAATCCACCTCAGAATTTGGTGAACTTGAATAGCTAATCAAAATCTTGACAAAGTCAACAAAGGTACCCATCATTTAAGGAGTTTTTTCAAGAAATTTGAATTATGTACCACCTATGGGATCCAAGCATCGTATACATCTGTGGGTGACCGATCTTATGTTGCCTTTCTGATAAAGAATTCAAATTGATTGAAAGCCCTCCTAAGGCCTTGTTGGGTGCCTCATAGTGAAGTTACAAAAGGAGTTGAGTCCCTCTCAAACTCATGGCATTTGTATCTTTCAAAGGCATGCCTTAATTCTTATGCATCTAAGAAAAGAAGTCGAGGTTCCTACTTCATTTAAGGAGTTTTTCAAGCAATTTGAATTATGTACCACCTATGGGATCCAAGCATCATATACATCTGTGGGTGACCGATCTTATGTTTCCCTTTTGATAAAGAATTCAAATTGATTGAAAGCCCTCCTAAGGCCTTTTTGGGTGCCTCATAGTGAAGTTACAAAAGGATTTGAGTCCCTTATGCATCCAAGAAAAGAAGGCGAGGTTCCTACTTCTAAGAATATATATATGGTTTAAAAGAGCCAACCTGTGGAGATACCTAAAATGATTATCACTCTTAGAGTCATAATCCCAATATGATGTGACTTAATTTTTGGACACTTTTATTTATTCATTATCTCAGCAGTAAATTTTTTTTTTTGCTGGTTGATCCAAGTATTGGAGCTTATTCCTCATGGCCAATTCTAGAATCTAAGGTTGGTTGATAATGTCCTGATTAAATACAAATGCTCTAAGTCATATCTGTGGACATATTGTTTCTCATTTCTGCAATATTACCTTGATGCAATTTTACCAGCTCTCCTCTATTAGATTGTTCATAAGAGGCTTTTACAAGGACCAGTCCATGAGTTTAAAGATTGACTGAATGCGAATGATGGCTTAATAGCATCTAAGTCAGTTTTGTACATTCCTTCATCCAAATAAGGGTGTTTAAAGATTCAACTTCCAACTTAGGCATAGGTATCAAAATGAATTCATAATACCTGAAGCAATGTTAGAGACACATCCTCGCTTTTCTAGTTACTTCAGATGATTTATAATGTTTGAATGAGGTAAGGATGGCTTCAGACTTACAGTCCGACATACAATTAGTATTGATATGACAGTCCAGAAATCATGGTGCTTTGGAAAGTCCCTGATATATGTTAAATCTAAGTTGATCTCAGCCATCTATCTCTCTTCTCTTTTCAAAATCAATGAAAGAAAGAGGCAGTCTAGAAGACCTAGGATTAATTATTATTACAAGCGAAAGCATATGATTCCATAATCAATCCTTCTGACATAACATTTCTGACCTTTATATAGGTCTGTATATTATCTTCACAGGGCCCTGTTGGATAACTATGCATATTATATTGGCAAAGTTCAGATGGTACAGTTTGTTGATTTCAGTTTGGCTATGGACTGCATAAATTCATCTCTCGCTCTGTTTGGATAGGGATCCTGACCTCTGATTTTAGTACATTTATGAACCTCAATCTCTGTTATATATATGGCCATGAACATTGCTCTTATGACTTGGCATAATTATGATATTCCGCTGCGCTTGATATCACAGTGGTTGTAGTATCTCAGTGGCAGCTTATTGGCATCACAGTGGTATGGTTGATCTTTGGCTTATTTATCTTGGGAATTTATTGGTTATGATATATACACTAGAAATAACAAAGAAGCCATGGATTTTAGTGCACTTAGACACCAGGAAAATCGAGGCCGCCGAGAGGGTATAAATAAAGCTTATATCTCAATCTTAAAAAAAAATCACAACAGCAACAGAAGTCTCAACCTTAAAAAAATCACAACAACAAAAGTCTCAATCTAAAAAAAATGAAAATAAAAAACAAAACAACAACAAAAATCTCTCAGTTTCATGTGCATATAGAAAAATCTGGAAAAAAAATGCAATCTGAATAACTTGTAAACAAATTTCATTCACGCAGTAACAAATGAAAATAAACAAATATCGAATTCAAAACGGCGCCCTAATACCTGAAGCAATGTTAGAGACACATCCTCGCTTTTCTAGTTACTTCAGATGATGTATAATGTTTGAATGAGGTAAGGATGGCTTCAGACTTACAGTCTAACATACAATCAGTATTGATATGACAGTCTAGAAACCATGGTGCTTTGGCAAGTCCCTGATATATGTTAAATCTAAGTTGATCTCAGCCATCTATCTCTCTGCTCTTTTCAAAATCAATGAAAGAAAGAGGCAGTCTAGAAGACCTAGGATTAATGATTATTACAAGCGAAAGCATCTGATTCCATAATCAATCCTTCTGACATAACATTTCTGACCTTTATATAGGTTTGTATATTATCTTCACAGGGCCCTGTTGGATAACTATGCATATTATCTTGGCATATTTCAGATGGTACAGTTTGTTGATTTCAATTTGGCTATGGACTGCATAAATTCATCTCTCGCTCTATTTGGATAGGGGTCTTGACCTCTGATTTCAGTACATTTATGAACCTCAGTCTCTGTTCTATATATGGCCATGAACATTGCTCTTATGACTTGGCATAATTATGATATTCCGCTGCGCTTGATATCACAGTGGTTGTAGTATCTCAGTGGTAGCTTATTGGCATCACAGTGGTATGGTTGATCTTTGGCTTATTTATCTTGGGAATTTATCGGTTATGATATATACAATAGAAATAAAAAATAAGCCATGGATTTTAGTGCACTTAGACACCAGGAAAATTGAGGCCGTAGGGAGGGTATAAATAAAGCTTATATCTCAATATTTAAAAAATAAAAAAATCACAACAGTAACAGAAGTCTCAATCTTAAAAAAATCACAACAACAAAAGTCTCAATCTAAAAAAAATGAAAATAAAAAACAACAACAACAACAACAATCTCTTAGTTTCATGTGCATATAGCAAAATCTGGAAAAAAAATGCAATCTGAATAACTTGTAAACAAATTTCATTCACACAGTAACAAATGAAAATAAACAAATATCGAATTCAAAACGGCGCCCTAATACCTGAAGCAATGTTAGAGGCAGTCTAGAAGACCTAGGATTAATGATTATTACAAGTGAAAGCATCTGATTCCATAATCAATCCTTCTGACATAACATTTCTGACCTTTATATAGGTCTGTATATTATCTTCACAGGGCCCTGTTGGATAACTATGCATATTATCTTGGCATAGTTCAGATGGTACAGTTTTTTTATTTCAGTTTGGCTATGGACTGCATAAATTCATCTCTCGCTCTGTTTGGATAGGGATCCTGACCTTTGATTTCAGTACATTTACGAACCTCAGTCTCTGTTCTATATATGGCCATGAACATTGCTCTTATGACTTGGCATAATTATGAAGTCTCAATCTTAAATAACTGGTATATGTTAAATCTAAGTTGATCTCAGCCATCTATCTCTCTGCTCTTTTCAAAATCAATCAAAGAAAGAGGCAGTCTAGAAGAACTAGGATTAATGATTATTACAAGCGAAAGCATCTGATTGCATAATCAATCCTTCTGACATAACATTTCTGACCTTTATATAGGTTTGTATGTTATCTTCACATGGCCCTGTTGGATAACTATGCATATTATGAACCTGAATAATTGGTAAACAAATTTCATTCTCGCAGTAACAAATGAAAATAAACAAATATCGAATTCAAAATGGCGCCCTATATTGAATCCTAAAAAATGTGGATGGGGCTCTAAAGTTTTCTTTCCTAGATAAATTTCCAGCGTTGCGGGGACTTCCATGATAAAAATTACTAGACAGGGCCTCCAGTTTAGCCGCTGTAAACTACAGGTTATTACTAAACATACTAATGTGCTGGTCTCCATTTACCCTCTCTAACTTTAAAATCCTAGTAAAACCTTGGTATTGAAAGAAAATATACCTTGTAGAAACCCTAACGCCAAGGTTTTAACTGTAAAATTGTTGTCAACTCCTGCAAAATGAAGATCGATGGATAGCAAAGAAAGAGGTGACTTCAAAGCTGTGACCAGATCCAAACAACTTGAACTAATTTCCAGCTCGGAATTCCCCAACTGAGAAAAGCCGAGTGCCCATTGAAAAGCCGAGTAACCATTTGATAGTTGAAGAATCCTGCAAGATGAAGATCGGTGGATAGCAGAGAAAGAGGCGACTTCAAAGCTGATCGATAGCAGAGAAATAGGCGACTTCAAAGCTGTGACCAAATCCGAACAGCTTGAACTAATTTCCATATGAATGAAACTGAGAATTCCCCAACTGAGAAAATCCGAGTAACTATTTGATAGTTGGAGTTGAATATTGATTTGTTAATTTTGGTGGTAATGCAAGGTAACATGGAAGGAGGTGACACTTTGAAAATTTTCCACATAAGGTATTATATGAAGATCTCAATTTAAATATTTTTTTCATAAAAATAGTTAGATAGTTAGATATATATTGGGAAATATAATCATCATATAAATCTTGATAAAATAAAATAAAATATCTTGGACCATATAAATTTTGATAAAAGAAAATAGAACATTCTCTTGAATCTCATAATAAATGGAGCATTTACATATGAGGTGATATTTTAACTCAATGTTGTGTATATTGAAAAGCTAGAAGATGTTATTGAGAAGAGAAATATCATGATGTTATTAGTTTCAACTACACACTAATGTAAACCCAATTTGAAACCACCAAGGGGGATTTGAAGGGCAACATCTAGTGCTCTTGTGGGCTAAAAAATAAGGCCCCCTCTTATTTGCATGAAGTTTTCCTAGTACAAATCCATCTTAGAGTTAAGGCCATGAAAAGATGAAGTCCAAGTACTAAATTTATTGTTTATAAATAACCTCTTTAACAACTTGACACAAACATATAATGATGTAATTTACACTGGAGGTGTGTCACTTGAATTGTGTTACAATTGTAATCGCTCCCCCACACAAAATTTTCATGCTCCCTTGTGATGATGCATCAACCCTAATGGAGAACAATATCGTGATGTAAAAGAAATTTAAACATGATCTAACTTTAATAGTGCCCTACATTCACCCCTTGGCTCACCACTCATGGCAAATGTGAGGTTATTTCTGGCATTGATGTGGATAATATCATTTTATTTTCTCCTATGTATAGTATTCTACATTGACACAATTGCATTTTTTTAGCAAACAAAATATTTGTATCAAGGGTTAGCTCCTTTTTCATTAGGTTTGAATAGGTTGCGTCATTATGAGTGATCTATTCTTTACCAACTCCTTATATGGCAGAGCACTACAAGCTCCATGTCAACATGAAGTGTAGATATTGTGAGCAATTCTTATTGAGGTTTTGCAAATTATCCGGTTTTTCTACATTTTTTTATACATGTTAATAAGGGCATTACCCACAAACACACACCCTCGAGACCAATACCTAGTTCTCTAAAAATCAAATGGTACCAATATTCTTAGTTAGAGGTGAAGGATTCTCCTAAGAGGTTATTTTTTTGGTTTGAGGTGTTGTTTTTTTCCTTGGATACTAAGTGATTAAGGGCTTCAAGAGCTAAGAGTTAAGGGACAAGGGCTTGGGGGGGAAGGGATTTGGGGGTTAAGGGATTGATAATTAAGGGATTTAGGTGTTAGGGGTTAAAGGGTTAGGTTTTAAGGTGTTTAAAAGTTATGGTTTAAGGGTCACGAGTTAAGATAATAAGGGGTTAGTGCTTAGGGGGTTCATGGATTCTAGGTTAAGATTTAATGGCCTAAGGTTTAATGCGTCAAGGGGTTGATGGCTTATGAGTTATGAGTGTAGGGGTTAAGGTATTATGGCTTCGGGTTAAGGGATAGGGAATTTAGTGGTTATGGGTTCATAGCTTATTGGTTGTGATAATGGGGCCCCTAGTCCCCTTGTCACCACTATCGAGGGTTCCCCTTTCAATTTCTCTTGTTACCTTCACTCTAGGCCCCCTAGCCCCTATGATATTAGGTCTTAATCCCCCTTCTCATTCTCTAATGCATGGATTATAGATCTTAGTAAACCATGCTTGGACATCCCACTTCTACCCATCCATGCTACATGTGTGTCCCCTAGTCCTATTCAATACACCACAAAATACTCCTCCCACCTTTTCGGTCATATCATTCAACTTATCCTAACATTATGGGTGAAATTGGTGTTTATGTTGTAAAGTTAGTAGAGAGAAAATATTACTTGTTTTTTCTATTGAGAAGATGTATAAATTGATTGTCATGATTGGAAAGTGCATGCATTAATCTACATTGGCTTGTTTTTCGAGCTTAGACATGAATAATTATTTGGTCATACTCCATCCTATAGATGGAGTCTGATATCACAAAGGTATTGATGGGCAGTGTGCTAAGAAGGGAGTGACAAGGTATGTTAGGCAATTCCAATGCATGATAGAGTGCTAGGAAAGCATGCCAAGTTCCAGGGTGTGCCAATGTGTGCCAAGGTGTTTTAGGGAGTGCTAGAGAAACACAAGGTAGCACTATGTCACAATGCATGGAAATGAATGAATAATAGTGTGTGACAAGGAGTTTCAATGAGTTCCATGTGTGATAAGGAGGAGTGACAAGGAATGCTTGGAAGTGATAAGGAATGATAGAGTGCCAGGGTGGGATGCATCCCAGATGTGCCAACACGTGCAAGGAAGTGTTAACTAGGAGTGCCCGGGAAACAAAAGGGAACACTACGTCAAAATGCATGGAAATGAACAAATAAGAGTTTGTGATTGGAAGTGTCAGTGACTTCCAATTGTGCTAAGGAGGGATTGACAACGTATGCTAGGCAGTGTTAAGGCATGCTAGAGGCCAAGGCAACATTTCAAGATGTCCTAGTTGTTAGGGTTGTTGAGATTGCAACAAGATGATGAGCTTAGTGGAAAGAAGTCGCCTTCACTAAGTGGGCCCGCAGGGTATTTTTGGCGCAAGTCTATTTTTAGACATGCCGATCATATTCTATGAGTTGCAGGATGCTATTTGTGGATGGTTGGTCAAGTTGGAAAAAATAGATGGACTTTTATTTTTAGACATATTGGGCGGAATCTATTTTTAGATTACCAGACTAAAAATAGATATGTCGAATATTATTAGCTCTTAATAATATTTGGACTATAAACATTATATTATTCTCTTGGAGCACTTCAGTTAAGTGCACAGATGTGGCACAGGAGTTGACAGAAGGAATTACGCTATTCCTGAGGGTTAAGTGGAGCTATTGCATGGAGACTTCAGTTAGAACTCATGTGACAGAGTTTGGTGGAGTTATCGAGGTAGTTGGTGGAGTTGTGTTCAGTTTAACTGAGTTAAACATAGTTGAGCTAGTTGTATCTAGTCTAACTGATTGATACACTAGTGAGAGTGGTGTGAATTAATTATTAATTAATTCACTAATTATTAACTCATTAATCAACTAAATAATACATTAGTTAACTACAGTGCATGGACAGCTACAATGCATGGACAGTTTCAGTGGAGACCAGTGAAGAGGTAGGTGAAAGAGCAGTGTGACTATCAGTTGTGACTATACTATTGCATGATTTGCAACAAACAGTGATTGGAGATTCCAATGAGGATTTCATGAGCAAGGCTGGACCAATTCAAGTTCATTCAGAGCCATTCTTCAGTAGTGATTGCATAGTAGATGCAGGCTATTAGGTGGCAGAGATTGGAGCATGTGATTTGCTAGATCGGGCTTGATTAGTGTGTAGCAATTGGAGATTATACTGAGAGCTTGTGAGGAGCTTTGTATAATTATTGTTACATGATATCTATGACATATAATATACATATAGTTGGGGGTTTTCAGCTTTAAGCTTTCCCATAAAATATTGTGTTCATATGTGTGATTGTTTATGGTTTTAATGTGCGCATGTGATTGTTTTTATTTCCACAATTAATGATCAATGGTAGAAGAGATTATGTATTGTGCATGAAGTTAAAATAGTGTGTGATCAGGAGAATCTCGGTGAATAATATATCAGTTATTCAAATTTCTACATGGTATCAGAGCGATATTGATCACTGGAGCAATTGCAAAACATTGAAGCGGTTGAGTTTTGTGCTGGTGGAATTCGAATTTGCAGCAGTGTTTTCTTGGTGTCGAAGTTGAGATGTCTTTCAACAGATTGCGATTGGAGTATGCCCTTGAGGGCAGCTCGAATTATATTGCATGGAAGGACAGGATGGAGGCTGTGCTGGAGGATAATGGGTTGAAGGAGTTCATAGATGCAGAAATTCCAAAACCTGCTTCTAGCGATGCTGCCGCACTTGACGCATGGCAAAAGAAGACAACAAAGTGTTGAAGAATTATGTTGGAAGGTGTGAAGGATCACATAGTGTCCAGCCTTCATGGTAAAGCTTCTCCATTCTTGATGTGTAAAGGGAGTTACAAGGTTATATGCTAGGCAATGCCAAGGTATGTTAAACTACCAAGGTGTGTCAGGAAGTGCTATGGTGTGTTAGGGAGTGTAAAATCATGTCAAGGAATGTAGGGGATGCTAACACATGCCACACAATTCCAAGGCATTTAGGACATATAAGGTGTTGTGGCATGTCAAGATGTAAACTATGTTTCTTAGTTGTTTTATGAACACAGTTGTATGTGATGAGCCTTGTCTTGGTAACTTGTTAAGTGGGATCAATTGAGATTGGACATGAGTAGTCTAATATGAGTTACATGTAGTTCTTAGGTGAACAAGGCATATGTTGAATTTCCATGACACATGAGAATTTGGGTTTGGTCTTAGAATCTTTGATGCAAACACACTCAAGTGACACAACACATCAACTTTTCACAATGAAATCTACACACATCAGGGAATTAATTAGTGCACATGAAAATTTCTAACTTTTTCAAAACTTTCTTCATTAAATTACAAACTGTAATAGAATAAGCTAGAGCTCTCGCACCATGGATGTTGGTCCTTTACAGTTACACTAATACAAGGAATACAACTAGGGCCTGTTGTTATTCCTTTGACAACCAATATACCTTGAACAAGACAACACTTGACCCAATTTTTTATGGTGGACACACATAGGCCTTTCAATCCACATGTCTTAAACACATTTGGCAGGACCTCTTTCCTCCCATTATGAAACTCCTCATTCTGCCTCTATCAATGAGCTAAATTCCTTTATGTTACTGAACTCGGCTCAAAAAACAATTCCCTCTATCTACCTCTTTTTTCCTTTAAGGTTTCCAACACTTAAAGTTTTCGATTAGCTGTTCACAACTCTGTTGTGAACAACTCTTTGGTCTACCCACTTTTGCCATACTGCTGCTCCAAGATGACAAGTCTAGGGATATGGAGGTTTCCCTTCTTCTCAATGACACAATACTCTACAATACAATTAAATAGGGCTAGTTGGCTAGTCCATTTGACTGCTACTTTAGTCCTTCAAATTATGCACGTCCTTAGGCCCAATACACCTACCCTTCTACCAATCTTGTTTTCCTTCACAAGTACAGGACTTAGAGCTCTTCTTTGACAGTCACCTAACAACCCTCCAATTTTACTTGTACTGCCATCAATTTTCCCAACCACAGTAAATTGTTTTACTGATCTAGTTCCCACAACACTGCCCTCATCTAGGGCTCTTCAAATATGCCACCTAATAGTGATTTGAGTCCTCTCAAAATCACTATTCTTGTGTGCCAATTTTATGTTGTCCAATCTATGAAAAAATTTGAACTACTCACCTTACCATCCTTCTAACAATTTGTAGATGACTGAACTAGGGTCACAAATCATCCATTAACAGTCCATTCACTAACTATTTATAGGCTTCTTCAAATCTCTGTCCAAAACTCTATGGACAGTCCAAAAAAATCAACTCCTCTTCATGTCAATCCATTCCTCCTATGGCACATTTATTCTGCTCCATCTTCTACTCAGGTTCCACCTTCCTTTGGATTTTCTATCTCCACAGATACTTATGCAAACCATCTTCCAAATTTGTGGTATATATTGCAGAGATAAACCTCTCTCTAAGGGTCACAACCCGTCTTCTTCTATGCAAATTTGTCACAGTATTAATGACATACCTTATGGATTGAACATGCTAGGAAACCTCCCTAAATAGGGAATTATACTTCTATTCTAATTGCTTTAGAAAAAACCATATCCACCCATAGCAAAAAATAAAACTCTTTCCTCTATAAGAGACTCGGCCTAGCTCATATGGATCCATAGATTCTGGTCATTTATTTGACTGAATCTTGACTTGAACTTTAGATCTCTACAACCCTCAAACTGCGGTTACTTCAGTAAATATTCCACCTGTGACTACTTCTGTTCTGGCCCTAAATTCTAGTGCATACCCTCCTCCATTTGTGTTGGTATTTATCACAGACCTTGCAACCTAGTAACCAGCACAAGGTAGGGTCTCAACCCTCTCTACTATTTCAAAATTTGATGCGGACTTCACACAGAAAAACCACTGAAATCACATGCCCAAATTCTCATGAGTCGCCTCTCTTGAGCTTTATCTGCCCTAAGAGAACCATAGTATGCCATCCTACTTCCTATCTTGAACCCATTAAGGTATGTGACATTCTTGTGAACCCTCACATGATGATCTTACTCTTGGTGGATGATCATGGCCTCCCTTTAGCAACACTTACTCAAACCTCTAACTAGACCTACTTTAAGACTACATCTCTCCTAGCCTCCTTGATAAAATGAGCTCATTCTCACTTGATGTTCTTGCCTTCATACTAAGGCCTCCTTAAATAGCTTTTCCTATCTAGGCCTTTTAAGAACACCCTAGAACTTACAAATTTTATATACTTAGATCTTAGGAAATATTATTTTTTTGTTTAATTTTATTTTAGATTTTAAACCTCATCTTAGGTCCAAAGCCCCTTCACTTGGGTTATTTTCCCACAAAACATTTTGTGGTCAAAATCACACAAACCCATCTCACTAGGCTTTTGGAGTACCTCCCAAGCTACACAATTTAACAACATAGTCTAGTTGTAGTAATCGTAACTTGGTCAAGCTCCTATAGTCAAGTGAGGACTTGGTTGGGTTCCCAAGTTAAAATTAAGTAAGGGTAGTTGTGAGGGCATGATAACTAGGAAGTGTTAGGGAATGCCAAGGAATGAAAAGGCGTGCTAACACATGCTGAACAATGTCAATGCATGTTGAGGAGTGTTAAGGAGTGTCAAGGTATCACAAGGGAGAACTAGGTCAAAATGCATGGAAATGAACAAATAAGAGTGTGTTCCAGGGAGTCTCAGTGAATTCAAGTGTGCCAAGGATGAAGTGTGTTAGAAAAAGTTCATAATAGGATTTGTAAGAGACTAGCCTACGATTGCGATAAGGGGCTCTGTTAGACTCATGTATTTCACAGTATCACAAGGTGACTAATCACTGATTAGAATATTGTTCATATACTGAAAATAATATTCTATGGCTGTCATTTATTTTCAGAGAAGAAAGGGAGACCCTGACTATCAAAGAGCATCAAATGAATGAATTTTCCTTATAGTTTAGTGGAAAGGAGAAAAATTGTTGCTGGCAAGGTGTGATGGGGATCAAACATCATTTCTGCGCTCGTTCCATTTCATTTCATTCACCCTCTTTGTCCCCCTCGTTTCCTCCATATTCTCCCATGCTTTGAAACCCATTCCCTGCCATGCTTGATCTCTTCCATTTCATCTTCCATTTTGAAATATACGTTACCTTACCTTTCTTCCGCCTTTCGTGATCAAAGTGGGGCCCTCATCGCATTTCGCAGACTTTATGTATTTGGCATTGGAACTAAAATTTAAATAATGCGATCGTTGATTTTCAATATCGCATCGCATTGTTTTACCTTGTGAGCGCCCGCAATCTATTTTATTTAGTTTGTGATGCGGTAATTAGGCCGCACCTCAGCAGCTTCGTCCCATTACATATCCATTGCAATACATTGTTATATCATATAAAACTTCATAACACTGACCGCTTAAAAACCTTTCGTCGATTCATAACACTCCACCAAATGCCAGTGGGCCCCTCTTCCCCACACTTCGCAAATTTAAGGATTTAACCCCACATATTATAAATAAAACTTAAGAATTTCTAAGTACGCATGCGATCCAGTCCCACTTCTTCCCTACCACGTCACTCATCTCCTCCCGTGCGCATCGTATTTCGCAGATTTTAGAGTTTACATTTTCCACGCTTATAACTAAACGCTACGAATTGCGATGTGCACTGCGGTCCCATCCCACTTACCCTCCACATCATTTAGCCTCCATGTCACCACCCCATTGCATCACATCGCTGATCGTATTCTTTATAAACTAATTAACTGTAAAGGTTGCGAAGTGCGCAGATGCAATGCCACTTCATAACTAAATTCTACATAATTTTAGGTCTGGGTGAATGAGTTGTCACTATGTTTTGTGTGTATAACAAGTCAATTAGGGACTACGAGGTTTATAGCTCATTTCATGAATAAATAGGCCAAAAGACCCAGAAATAAGCAAAGGCTTTCCACCTCATTATGCCATCATCATCTTTAAATCCAACGGCCTACGTTTCATTCTGACCCCCCTTTACAATATTCATTACTTTATCCTTGAAGGGGGGGTCCGAAACGAATGGTTTTCAAGAAAGGGACCCCCTTATGTTTCAATATCTCATGAATTCACAAACCCCCCCCCCCCTTTATATTACCACTTACCACTTCATAAGGGTCCGAAATACCACTTTTCTCCTCCAAAACCATTTTCCCCAAATGAAAAACCATTTTTTAGCCAGTTTTACCAGTTCGTTTTCGAGGGAGATTCTGGGCATATGGGAATGAATTTTGACAAAAAGAGAGAAGTTTTTATTTAGCACAGGTTGAAGAAAAAAATCCTCTCCCATATTTTGAACAGGTGTCTTCAGTTGGGATAATCAAAAGCCATCTCTCAGCCCTATTTTTCAGATTTCTGTTTTTTCTGTGTTGGTCATGATTTTGCGGCGATTGTTGTGGAGCACTGGAGATGAATTTTGAAAATCCGAGAGAGTTTTTTGACCAGAACGAGGCAAAGAACAATAAAATATCTCATATTTTTCATAGGTGTCACCGTTGGGGACAAAAAAATGTCTGATTTGACCTCTATTTTCAGCAATTTCGCCCATTTTTCACGGCATGACAAACATCCCAAGATTTTCAGGAATTTGTTTTTTGATGATGGTTCTTAGATGTGAACAAGGATAATATATTTCGGCAACCATTTTCCATAAAAATAGTGCCAGAAAATATGACATTAGGACAACAAAGCAATCAGTGTCGCACTGGAGTTAATGATCTAGCCAAGGCGGTGCAAGAAAGGTTGGGACCGACATCAATTTTGCCTCACTTTGTCTTTTTGGAATTTTAAAAGCCTAATTTCGTTCACCTTATAATTCAATAAGGGTAATTGAATTTAATACAACCAATGGTGGCTAAAAAATTCACCTCGTCATAGCCTTGCATGACCATACTTGTCCATTTTCTGCTTAAATTGTAATCAATGAAAGTTTTCCAAGGTAGATTAGGGCAAACCGACTTAGTTGTTAGTTAAATACCACTATAATTCTCATTATAAAAGGTTGGATATTTTAGCACCTATATTGTAAGAACTACTATTGAAGCACTTTAATTTTTGGAGCTGGACATCAATAATCAAAGACCGTTTACAGGATTCTTGAGTTGTGTCAAAATGGTGATGTGTTTCATCTTTGTTTAAATGCTTCCATTGTTTTCTATGCTGTGTATCTGCTCATCTAATTTTAAATCAAAAATTTTAGATTAAGATTCGTTGTCGGAGCGCCTTAATTCTATCTTCATTTACAATCTGAATGTTTTATGTTGAAGTCTGATTAAAGAATTCTTAATTTCTCTTTAGACACTACGAAACCTTACTGTTTCTTTCACCTCATAATTCATACAGCTCTTAAAATCCATTTAGCACAGTTAGCTTGCCCTGTGATTTGCTCTTGATTTTGATGTGCCATTCCAGCGTTTGACTCCATCGCCCAATGGAATAGCTTCTGCAACCCTATCTATCCAACCACACAATCAATCAAAAAAATAACCCCCATCACTCTAACTAGCCTAATATCAGTACGTATAACCAACAAGTTAAATCAATTTAAATCATAAAACAAAGAGAGCCCTCTCTGAGTCTAAGAAGGCTAGGTCCTAGACTCCAAAGCGGTTTGATGTTGTTCTTTATAGTTTAGTTTTTCCAATATTCTAAATTATAGAGTGCAAACAGGCTTGACAAAGAAATTTTAAACATAGGGAGACTTTGTGTTGGGCACAACACTATTTTTCCTTTATCTATTATTTTTATATGAAATGTGGCACACTTTGGCCGAATGCTCATGTTTTAAACTATTTTAGACAATTCAATATTGTACATTGTTATGTATAAGTTTTTGGGAACTCGACTTGTGCCGACCTATATCTTGTGTGTCTTGTGTATCTTGTGGTTGTTGAAAAATCTAAGTTAATGCTCCACTATTTATATGAACTAGACATACATGTGAAATATTGCCTATGTAAGCTATGTTTCTTAGTTGTTTTATGGACATGGCTAGATGTGATCCTTGTCTTGGTAAGTTCTTAAGTGGGAAAAGTTCAGCTTGGACATGACTGGCCTAAGATGAGGTATAGGAAGTTCTTAGGTGAACAAGGCACAATCTACTTGTAGTAGGTGTAATTGATCAAGTTGTTACGGCTGAAGAAGACCAATCTCACATGAACTGGAGTAGCTAAGGACTTGATTGGGTAACCAAGTCATGAAAAAATGTAAGGATATTTGTGAGGGAATGAGTGCCAAGGCATGCCAGGGATTGCTAACATGTGCCAGATAGTTCGAAGGCATGTAAAATATGCTAAGATGTGTCAAGTGTTAAGGCATGCCAATATCTGCAATGGTGTGACAATACATGCTAGGGATCATCAAGGAAACAAAAAGGAGAAACAAGTTAAAATACAAGGAAATGAGCACATCATAGGGTTAATAAGTCATCAATTTACATTTTCCAAGAGGGGCATGCTATGCACACCAACACTAGGTGGAAATGAGTGTTAAGTGACAAGTGTTAGTGCATTCTAAGTGCCAAATCATCCTCTGTTACTTCTCTTCTACTTTCCAATAACTGATCTCAAATAACTTTAATATTATACCATGAGAAAGCATATTGAGGCATCTTAATGAATGTTATACATGATAATGATCATGGCCTCTTTAGGACTACATGTCTCTTCGTCCCCTTATCAAATGAGCTCCTTCTCACTTGATGTTATTTCCTTCATCCTAAGGACTCCTTAAATAGTTTTTCCTAGACCTCTTAGGAACCCTCTAGAACTTATGTGTTTTATCGAGTTAGACCTTAGGAAATATTTATTTTTCTTTTTAATTTTCTTTTAGATTTTAAAGCCTGTCTTGGGTCCAAAATTCCTTTTCTTTGCTTCTATTTCCACAAAGCCTTTTGTGACCAAACTCACACAAAGCAATCTCACTAGGCTTGTGGAGTACCTCCCAAGCTACACAATTCAACAGTATAGTCTAGTTGTAGTAACTATAACTTGGTAAAGCTCTTGTAGTCAAGCGAGGGCTTGGCTGGGTTCCCAAGTCAAAAATTAAGTAAGGGTAGTTGTGAGGGCATGATATATAGGGAGGGTCAGGGCATGCAAAGGAATGAAAATGCATGCTAACACATGTCGGACAATGCCAATGCATGTTGAACTAGAGTTTTAGGGAGTGTTGGGGCATATCAAGGGATAACTAGGTCAAAATGCATGGAAAGGAACAAATAAGAGTGTGTGCAAGGGAGTGTTAGAAAATTCAAATGTGCTAAGAATGAAGTGTGTTAGGAGAAGTTTAGAATAGGATTTACAGAAGGCAAGCCTACGGTTGTTATAAGGGGTTCGACATAGAAATTTTAGACAAAGGGAGATCACTTTGTGCTAGGCACAACATTGTTTTTCCTTTAGTTATTTTTTTTATATGAGATGTGGCACACTTTGGATACATGCTCATGTTTTAAACTATTTTAGATAATTGCATATTGTACATTGTTGTGTATAAGTTTTGGGGCACTCAGCTTGTGTCAGCTTATATCTTGTGTGCCTTGTGAATCTTGTGGTTCTTGCAAACTCTCAGTTAATGTTCTATTGTTTATATGAACTAAACATACATATGAAATATTGCCTGTGTAAGCTATGTTGCTTAGTTGTTTCATAGCCATGGCTAGATCATGCGATCCTTGTCTTTGTAAATAGTTAAGTGGGACAAGTTGAGATTGGACATGAGTGGCATAAGATGAGTTATAGGCAGTTCTTAGGTGAAAAAGGCACAATCTACTTCTAGTAGGTGCAATTGGTCAAGTTGTTGGGCTTGAAGCAGGCCAACGTTTTCACATGAACTACGGTAGCCAAGGACTTGATTGGGTTCCCAAGTCGTGAAAAAAGGTAAAGGCTTGTTGTGAGGACATGAGTTCCAAGGCATGCTATGGAATGCTAAGATGTTCCAGATAGTTCGAAGGCATGTCAAACATGATAATATGTGCCAAGTGATAAGGCATGCCAAGATGTGCAAGGGTGTGTCAATGCGTGCCAGGGACTGTCAAGGCAAAAAAAGGGAGAAACAAGTTAAACTACAAGGAAACAAACACATAAGAGGGTTAATTAGTCATCAATTTACCTTTTCTAAGAGGGGTATGCTAGGCACACCAACATGAATATGCGCCAATAGGTGCTAAGTGAAACTTCTTAGTGCATTCTAAGTGCCAAGTCTTCCTTTGTTGCTTCTCATATACTTTCCAAAAATTTATCTAAAATAAATTTAATATTAAATCGTGCCAAATCATACCAAGGCATCTCAACGTGTTCCATACATTTTAAGACTTTCCAAGCACCAACACGTGTCAAGCACCAATATGTGTCAGGGACTATTATGCATGCTATGAAGTGGAATGGAATGTGGAAGACTGCTAAGGTGTGCTAGAGAGTGTTAATGCATGTTTAGGAGTGTTAAGGAGTAATAAGACAAAAAATTAAGGGAGCACTAGGTCAAAATTCATGGAAGTAAATGAATATGAGGAACGTGTGCCAGGGACTAGTGTTAATGAGTGCTAGCTGTCATGCCAAGGAGGGAGTGACAAGGTATGTTGAGCATTGGTAAGGCATGCTAGGGAATATCAAGGCATGTAAAGAAGTGCCAAAGTGTGCTAGGGAGTTCCAGGGTGTGCTAATTATATGTTCCAAATAGTTCCAAGATATGTCAATACATGTCAGGTGCTAAGGATGTGCAGGGTGCCAGGGTATGTCAATATGTGTCAAGAGGTGTCAAGGCAACAAAAGGAAGAACCAATCAAAAATGTAAGGAAATGAACACATAAGAGGTTCAATAAGTCAGGACTTTATCTTTTTCAAAAGGGACATGCTAGTCACACTAATAATAGGTCCCAATACATGCCAAGTGCGCCTAATGTATGTCAATGCATTCAACCAAGGTGTTCCAGGGCATTCTAGGGACTACATGCATGCTAACACATGCTAGGAGAGTTCCATGTTGTGCTAGCGCATGCCACCATGTGCTTGGGCATCAGTTTCATGACAAGATGTTCTAGGTACAAAGATGTTCCAAGACATGTGAGGTGCTAAGAAAAGTTAGTGTGTGACAAAGCATTAATTTAAGGTGTGCCCGGATTGTTGATGAGTGTTAGGTCTTTCTCATTAATAGAATTGGCAGAGCTTGATTATGTATTAAATAATATATTTCCTATACACACTAGTGGAACTTTATCTAAAGGGAATTTTATAGATAATAAACTTAATAGATATGAATCATGTGTTAACTCATAGGAAAACTCTATTCGACTAGTGATTACTTGAGGGAAATGATACATACTAATTACTTCTTAAAAAATTGACTGATTATAACCAATATGTCCTTGGAAATATCATAAAAAATACTCCACAATAATGGCCTTAAATCGTTATCTTTTGAAAAAAAATATTTAGAGGCATATAGTGTCATCAAAAACTCATTGGAATGATCAATGGTGACAAAAAAAAATTAACCGTCACCAAAAGTAACAAAAAGAGCATTGGTGAGGGTCATTAAAATTTCGTCACTAGAAGTGTCACCAAAGAGAGAATTGGTGATGGGCCTTTAACGACCCTCACCAAAAGTGTCATTGAAAATGGCTTTGGTGACGAACCTTAAAGGACCATCACTATATACACTTACAGTGACGTTTTTTTAAGGACTGTCACCATATGTGACATTGGTGATGGACCCTAAAGGTTCGTCACAAGCATGACCCTCACCAATGTCCTTTTTTCTTGTAGTGTACAAAGCCAATTTGGCACTATACTGGTTTATATATCTTGGATGATGTATGCAACTAGGTGATTTCCATCCTATTGTTGCATCTTTAACAAAAGAATGAATGTTACAGCCTATACTCAGTCTTGGTGGAGTTGGAACAGTTTGGTGGGGTTGAGGCCCCAAAGAAGCAACAACGACAAGCAACCCACCCTAGAGAAGCAAGGACAACAAGTAGAAGCTTTCTAGAACTAGTTAATTGCAAAAAATGTTTCAAAAAATTTCTTCAACTTCTATTCAGAAGTGAGTTATGAGATCACACATTTAAATATGTCCCCATGGTGTTTTGATGCAGGGGCATTAGGCTCAAAAGTTACTTTGTACATAATTAGACATAGGGGGTCCCATGTTCTTTAAATTTCTTGTAAATATTAAATAAATTTGGTAGGGAATTGTAATCATTCTCAAGTCATTTTGAGAACATGAGAAATTGGCTAAGATAGGAATACGAAGACTCAGTTTAGGATTAGTTCAGTTATTGAGTCTGATTTTAGGAATTGGGAATGCTAAGAGTTGCTGAACTATTTGGAGACCTGAATCTATTCAGGTCATCCTTGTGGTATAAATGTAATCCTGAAGAGTTTAGATAGGGGGAGAGAGTTAGAGGTAGAGAACTTCTTCAACAACAGAATAGGAGGATAATGGCCACTGAACTGAATATCTGGCCTGCCATGAGTTTGTAAGCAATTTCTTTTGAGATTGATCGCCTGTATATATATATATATATATATATATATGGAAGAACTGTCTTTGAATTAAGTGTGTCTAGATGGGATTAAACCCTGTTTGAATGTCTTCGAATTTCAACGGTTACCTTTGGATACGTATAAAAGAATTGTGTCTGAATTCTGTGAGAACGGAAGTGTTGCATTAATTGCTGTGTGAATAAATTTCGTATCTCGAAACCAATTGTATAACAATGTGTAAATATGTACTCTACAATTTGAGATTGTATGTGCCTTGACTGAACTAAGTTCTGCGTAATTAAACCGACTCAAAGTATAAGAACCATCACGAATAGGCTCTGCGGAGATGTTAGAGTCTCGGACTTGAACTACAGTTGGAAGGTTTCAGAGAACCGTGTGTGTATAAATTGGTGGGTTGGCATCGAGGAACGGTGGATGATTGCCGTGTAGCCAAACGAGATCACGCTGCAATCGAACCATTGATCGAATTGGACTGGGCGAAGTCGAATGGTGGTAATAGAACGGTGCTCGATGGAACCTTAAGTGAAAGACGGAGGAACCTGAGTGCAACGGAATAGAGCGTTGATGGAGTTAAATGGAACCTGGAGCGTGGAAAGAGCGGAACCATGACCGAGATGAACAGTGAAGGCGGTTTTCGGGTTTGATCGCACCACCTTTGAAGGGGTAAGTGGTATTTATGAAATCGGAGCGATTCCATAGAGCTGTCGACGTGTGGCATATACGGGACCCAAGAAAACCGCTTCCACAGTGTGCCATCACACGTTATTGTTCGGGCATCTAGCCCGTGCGATATCCATTCGATCAGATGCTGCGGCACAATGGAACACGAGCCCTCCGATCAGGTCGGCGGTTAATCGAGGCGTTCGTGCATTACAAGCCGTATGAGATTTTATTAGTGGTGACTTGATCATCTCGAAGCCGACTTACATGCTCTCCGCCGTTGGATGAGACGCCGTTAGCGCTAGGCCCCGCTTAAATTATATCGCTTTGTTGTTAAGGTCTCATGGGTTTAACAAAGGTATGACATTTATAGGTCGCGTCTAGTCTTTTATGGATGTCTAAATATTTTTATTTAGCGAATGTGCATATATATATGCATTGAGGCACATGTAAAGAGATGTACATATTACGATTTCGAACATACGATAGAGATGGTATACTCTCCGCCGCTGTATCATATGAAATATGTGACGCAATCGAAGATGATTTGAATATATATCCACGAGTATAACATAAGGCTTAGAATTAATATCTCAAATCTCGAGATTTGAGATATTAACACTTGATGTAAGTGTTGAATTTTCCAGCCTAGAATAAAGGAAGGTTGTGAGATTGCCGGATTGGGGAGATGATTGGGCATGAAATTTTGAATGCAATTGTACACACATATTTGTTAAAAAATTTAGCAAAACGGGACTGTGGATGACCCCGCTATCAAGTGGTATCAGAGCTTCAGGAGTAGCTCTTTTTGAAAATTCCAAGTTTGGTGAATGCAAGGAAACCAGAGTTGTGGAAACTGATGAGATTGCAGCCTACAGAAGGTGATTGCAGAATTGCAGAGTCCAATTGGAGGACAAGAGTTTTGAAGACTACAGATTTGAAGAAGGAAGATCACACAACAAGGATACACAGAATCACAGTGAACAGGATTTGCAGAGTGAGTGGAGGACAGGATCATGATGTTGCAGGTAATTAACTTTAATCTGATTGAATTTGTAATTGCAGAATTATGGTTGCAGAAAATTGAAGACAGAGTTTGATAGTGAAGGTAGTGAGCCTGGTATTCAGCTTAAGGCTGGATAAGGAGGACAATTGCAGTGTTCCCAAGAGAATATGAGCAGTGTTTAACTCTGGTTGGAGGATTGTTTGCAGAAATCAGAGTGCAGAAAATTGAAGACATCTCAGCAGAAGTAGATCACAAATTTGAGAGCAATGATAGAAGAATCCCGAGGGATTCTGAGTGCAGAAAGAGTGTGGCAGAACCTGGAAGATTCCCAACTGAGGTTGGATGACAGAAGAAAAGAGGTGTTCTTGAGAGAAGTTGCAGAGTGAAGCCTAGAGAGTAGAAGAGATTGCTCAGAAGGTTCCTACAGAGAGGGGACCAGTACTTGCCAAAATCCGGATCCAGAGGGAAGGAATGGTGAGGTGAATTGCAGCAAGAGAGCTTGCTATTGTAGAGGCTTAGTGCAGCTTGTGAGTGAAGAAATCCTAGAGAAGAAAATGGCTACTGAGAGCCATAGCAGAGACTGCAGAGGTTGCAGAGGTTCTAAGAGAGGCCACAACAGAAGAGTGAGTGAAGATTCCAAAGAAAATGGCATAAGGAAGAGACTCGCAAATGAAGAGTATTGGAAGGAACTTGATGGGATCAGGGAAGAGTTCAACAGATTGAAACTAAGGATAGAAGAAAGCCAAAGAGTTGGTTGGCTCATGAGGAAGAATGTGAAATGGAAAGCATTATAGATGAGGTTGAGGCAAAAGAAGATTTTCTTGTTGAGAGAAGAACTCAGAGCAGCTGATTTGAAAGAAGAAATTTCTGCTTGTGAAGCAGAACAGAGCACAGATGAAGAGTAAAGACCTGTAGGATATCTTGTGAGACATAGTGAAGACTTGAGGCAGTAATAATCTTGTCTTGCTGAGGAGGAAATCATTGAGGAATTCCTGAGTTATTGGACAAGTCCATATGATGTGAGGGCTTTTGTTCTTGAATCGGAAAAATTTGAAGTGATGACAAACTCCACAGAGGAAGAAGAACCCATATTTCTTGAAGTAAAGAGGGAAATTGAAGATTCCATGTGCAGACCTGTTCAAGAAGAAGTGCTTGAGGGAGCAGCCAAGACTGAAAAGTCTTGTGATTTGAACACTAAAAAGTTGTGTGTGTTTGCAGGTACACCACTGGAAGATGAACAAGCTTCAGAGTTCATTGGTGAGAAGAAGACATTGAATCTGAAATCTGTTCAAATCAATGCTAAGATAGTGAGATCTCAGGGAGAGGTGAAGACAGAAGGGTCAAATGAAGATATCCAGCAGAATGTTGAAGCTGAGAGAGAAGGGCCAACAGAGGATTGGTCAAGAACAAGCAGAGGCATAAAAGGTTGTGTAAGGTTCCCGAAATCTACTCCTATGGAAGTTGTTGATTTGTATAGGAGGTTGGACTTCTAGAGAAGAGAATTGGAGGAGCATAGGACCTATGCACAAGATGGTTTGCTGAGGGAACAAGGCAGGAAGATCTTCATGGATGGAGTTCATGGAACAAATGATGGAATAAAAGTGAGACTGACTGACAGTCTCATGAAGGATGCAGATCAGCATGCTAAGATGCTAACAGAGAGGTTGGAAGGACAATCTACACAACATAATGATGTGTTGTCAAAGGAAAAAGAGACGTTGAAGCATTGGAACTTTACTGCTGATGATTCATGTGTTAATAATACAGAGAAAGAGGAAGAATAGTAGTTGAAAGTTGTCAGAGAGGTGAATAAGAAGGAAACTGTGTTGGCTGGAAACATAGTGAGGGATCATCATTTGGACATGGTGATTGGAGCAGTAGAGAGGACTCTGAAAGCTGAAGAGAAAGATGATGAAGAGTTTCTGAGCCTTGAACCAGACTTAGAATTTCCGGGAGATGAATTGGTGACTAGGTCATCAATTGAGACCATTGGGTCTCATGGTTTTAACACTGAAATTTTTTTTATGTGTACAGGTGATGCAGAAGACAATTCATCCTTTGAAATTGTCTTGAGAGAAAAAAAATTGTTGCTGAAGGAGGATGAGACAACCATGTCTCATATGCAGGGAATTATCACTATCATTGACAAAGAAGAATTGGCTAGACTGATGGGCCAAGAGCAGACTGGAGAGCAGATTTTAAAAGCTGCTGAAGTGAGGAGGAATCAGCATTCCATGCTGACAGAATATGAGAAAGAAAAGCTCCGAGAACTTGATTGGATTTCCAGAATCCATCAAGAGGATGAGAGGCAGTTGTTGAAGATTACCCAAGAGGAAGGAAGAGATGTTGGAGCTAACTTCCAACATGTTGATGATGTAAAACAAACAAAGGAGAATTGGCTGAGTTGTTTGCTGGGAGCATTTGAAGAAGAGAAAGGGATTGCAGACCCTGGAGAAAGGATGCCTGAAGCTGTGAAGAAGAGAGGAGTAGATACTAGCTTACAGAATCAAATTATGTTTACTAGTATACTGGAGGAGTATGTCACTGCTGGTAGGAATTTAAATAATGGATTATTTTCTGAGAATGAATTTGCAGATGATGAACAAAAGAAAATTGTTGCAGAGGGAAAGGAAGGGGAGGCAGCAACACCCATGGTGGTAGCAGATGCAACATGGGGGATGACGCCTGCAGGAGTAGTAAACATGTTAATAGCATGTGAGACTGCAAGAGCAGTAATATTGGCAGTGACAGAGATTGAAAGCAGCAGCAGAGGGCAAGATAATTTCCAGCTAGAGGATAAGCTGGACATGGAGATTGAATATATCAAAAGACTGATGGTAAGGTTGTCTCTGAAGCAGCAGACAGCAGTAAGGAAACAAAAGGATCTTTGTACAAGGAGGACAAAAGTAGATAGTGAAAGTATAGCTGGAGGTGACTTACAGAACAAAGTCTGGAAGCCTGGAGAAGATCATTTGAAGGATGATGAAGCTAATGGGCAGCAGCAAAACCAAGTATGGGATCTTGGAGGCAGAGACGAAGAGCACATGATCAGGAGATCATGAATAATTTGAAGCTTGGGAGTCTGATGCAGGGGCATTAGGCTCAAAAGTTACTTTGTACATAAGTAGACATAGGGGGTCCCATGTTCTTTAAATTTCTTGTAAATATTAAATAAATTTGGTAGGGAATTGTAATCATTCTCAAGTCATTTTGAGAACATGAGAAATTGGTTAAGATAGGAATACGAAAAGTCAGTTTAGGATTAGTTCAGTTATTGAGTCTGATTTTAGGAATTGGGAATGCTAACAGTTTCTGAACTGTTTGGAGACCTGAATCGATTCAGGTCATCCTTGTGGTATAAATGTAATCCTGAAGATTTTAGATGAGAGAGAGAGTTAGAGATAGAGAACTTCTTCAGCAACAGGGTAGGAGGATATTGGCCACTGAACTGAATATCTGGCCTATCATGAGTTTGTAAGCGATTGCTTTTGAGATTGATCGCTTGTATATATATATATATATATCTGTTTATGGAAGAACTGTCTTTGAATTAAGTGTGTCTGGATGGGATTAAACCCTGTTTGAATGTCTTTGAATTTCAATGGTTACCTTTGGATACGTATAAAAGAATTGTGTCTGAATTCTGTGAGAAGGGCATTGTTGCGTTAATTGCTATGTGAATAACTTCCGTATCTCGAAACCAATTGTATAAGAATGTGTAAATGTGTACTCTGCAATTTGAGATTGTATGTGCCTTGACTGAACTGAGTTCTGCGTAATTGAACCGACCCGAAGTATAAGAACCATCACGAATAGACTCTACGGAGATGTTAGAGTCTCGGACTTGAACTACAGTTGGAAGGTTTCAGAGAACCGTGTGTGTATAAATTGGTGGGTTGGCGTCGAGGAACGGTGGATGATTTCTGTGTATCCAAACGAGATCACGCTGCAATCAAACCATTGATCGAATTGGACTGGGCGAAGTCAGATGGTGGTAATAGAACGGTGCTTGATGGAACCTTAAGTGAAAGGCAGAGGAACCTGAGCGCAACGGAATAGAGCGTTGATGGAGTTAAATGGAACCTGGAGCATGGAAAGAGCGGAACCGTGACCGAGATGAACAGTGAAGGCGGTTTTCGGGTTTGATCACACCACCTTTGAAGGGGAAAGCGATATTTATGAAATCGGAGCGATTCCATAGGGCAGCCGACGCATGGCATAGATGGGACCCAAGAAAACCGCTTCCACAGCGCGCCATCACCCGTTATTGTTCGTGCAAGTAAACCGTGCGATATCCGTTCGATCAGATGTTGTGGCGCGATGGAATACGAGCCCTCCGATCGGGTCGATGGTTAGTAGCTATCGTTCGTGCACATAAGCCATGCGAGATTTGATTAGGGCCGTCAGATCATCTGAAGCCGAGCGATGTGCTCTCTGCTGTTGGATGGAGATGATAGTTAGCGCTGGGCCCCAGTTTAAATTATATTGCTCGTTGTTAAGGTCTATGGGTTTAACAAAGGTATGACATTTATAGGTGGCGTCCAGTATTTTATGGATTTCGGGTTATTTTTATTAGCGAATGTGCATATATATATATGTATTGAGTGCGCATGTAAAGAGATGGTATTATTACGATTTGAACATAGGATAGAGATGGCACCTCCGCCAGCGGCATCATATGAAATATGTGATGCAGTGAACATGATTTAATATATGCGTCTGTCGAGGGATAACATAAGGGCTTAGAATTAATATCTCAAATCTCAGAGATTTGAGATATTAACACTCTCAGATGTAAGTGTTGAATTTGCCAGCCTAGAATAAAGGAAGGTTGTGAGATTGCTGGATTGGGGAGATGATTGGGCATGAAATTTTGAATGCAATTGTACACAAAGCTTTGTTAAAAAGTTGAGCAAAACGGGACTGTGGATGACCCCGCTATCATGTTTCATGAGAACATTGTCAGCCATAACGAACATGGTTTTTCAGCAATATCAAACAACTTCTTATAAGAGGGTTGTTTGGCATGCTAATTGATAGGGAGCTATGGGAATTAACATCACAAGGAGGAAGAAAGAAGAAATTCATTCCATAAAATTATTTTGTTTTTACAAGAGGATCAATAGCATGATCTTCCGTAATTGTATTTGGATAACATTTTATGCTATCATTATTCAAAAACTATTTTATGCTATCTCAAAGAAAATTTATTTTTGAGAAGTTGTTTGGTCTCTGCAAAGGAGAAACCAGTACTATATTACCCTTCGCGAGTAAAGTGATTGGCTTTATCAGTCTATTTGCAAGCTTTACCATCAACTTGTCATACTAAAACCAACATTATAATAAGATCTCAAGGAGTGTTCATCATGTTGTTTCTTATACATGAGGTATTATGTGAAAGCTCTCCCTAAACCAGAACCCAAGAAAACACACATTTGTGACTTGTCAAAGCGATTCAAGAAACCTTGCATTCAACTTATCATACTAAAACCAACAATATAAGAAGAGCTCAAGGAGAGTTCATCATGATGTTTCTTATACATAACTTGGTATTCTATGAAAGCTCTCCCTAAACCAGAGCCCAAGAAAACATAAATTTGTCACTTGTCAAGGCAATTCACGAAACCTTATTACACTTCCGGCAGGGTTCTTTGACGAAGCAGTGCAGTGGGGTGTCTGTGGATGCGAGGGGTGGTTGTGGGTAGATGAACACACAAGTTACAATCTTCATTGGAATGGTGGGTATGGAACAAATACCCTGGACGAGATGATTTCCCTTTGGGGTTTATTATGTCTTGCGAGGGGGAAGGGGCTTCATAATTTGAGTATTTTTGGGGACTCTAAAACCATTGTCGATGGATTCTTTGGGTTTTCTTGTTTCGACCCTCCCGACCTACAGGGATGGAGGGACCGATTCAAGGCTCTGCTAGATCTTCTTGGGATTTTCTCGGGAATAAAACTATGTTGTTGATGGGCTCTCCAAGCTAGGAGTGTTCGAATCTGGTGGCCTCATCTACTACAACACCTTCTTGGACGACAATCTGGCAGTTAATGGCAGTATTTCCATCCCATAGATGGAAATTTGTGGACTGGCATCTATTTTGAACTTGTTTTCCACAATTTACCATGTTTTGTTGACGAATATTAGAACTTACTTGGAACATGTTTCTATAATGAAAATACATATTTATTTACTCAGTTTCAGGTATTTTGTATTAGATGTTGATCTGTTTCGAACTATAGATGTCTCTCATATGTAGATGATGTCGTTTTGTCATATCCCAAGGGAATATAACTGGTTTGTTAAATTTAATAAAGTATCAAATAGTTTTTTCTTCAGAAAAAATGTTCATCATTTCTACACAAATGGTTTTCTTAATTCATAATGTGTAATTATGTACCATGACTTTATAGTTTGGCTTAAATTATGTATAGACTTTGAAATCAGCCCTGGTATATGATTCTAGCATTGTGCTTCAAATGATCGAATTGGTAACCCAAAATCGATTATATGATTCTAGCATTGTGCTTCAAATGGTCAAATTGGTAACCCAAAATCGATTATTATGTGGAAATTGTTTTGCTAATAATTATGGAAGAAGAAAAAACATATCTAGGTGCCTTTTTTGTTTAAACACTTACCAATCTGGTAGCATTGAATCTCATTTAATTATTAGTATTATTTTATAGAAATTATAATTATATAATATTAAAATGTTTTCTTTAAGTTTATGATTTTAGAAAATAAAATAGATGTTATCTTGTAAGGAGTAATTTTCATAATCTCTAGTTGTTCCACTAACACAAACAAAAATTAAGATGAACCAATATCTTATAATATTAAAAAAATGAAGATAAATATAATTTTATTTAATATAATCAATGGTTAATATTTATAATATTTATAAGATATATTCTTACAATTTTTCATAGTTTAATTATAAGTTAAATAGTTGATCAATGTCAATACACATCAATTTATAACAAAGACTTATTTCATAATAAATCTTACATTATTAAAATAAAAATAATAAACCATAAAACTAACCAAAGTATAATTTTATTTTAAACGAAACTCTTGATCTGCTAAGCTCTACCAAGCCCCAAAGATTCACTCTAAAAGAAATTATGCACCTTAAAATATTTGAAAGATTAAATCAAAATACATCTAAAATTAAAATATATATAATATTAATTATAAGTCAAATCCATCAAGTTATATAAAATTTATATTAATAAATAAATATTGTTTTAATTATAAATCAAATCCATCAACTTCTATAAAATTTATATTAATAAATAAATATTATTTTAAATTTCCTTCATTTGTTTATTACATAACCTTGAACATTTTTTTACCCATTGCGTTTGTAAATTGCTTAAGAATAAAACATTTGTAAATTCAAAAGCACTGATCCATCCCCTTCATAAATAAATATACAATTTTATTTTTATTTTTTTTATTTATAATAGATATGAACTTTGTCATCTCCTCTGTTCTAACTCGATCCATCTTCATTTTCATATTTCCCGCCTCTAATAAATTATGATACCAACTATTATGCATTCCCGCTTAGCAACATTTGCATAAGTTTTAACACTACAATTTTTTTTCCGGTGAAAAATAAAAAGTTTTAACTCTACAATATCTCCTGTGCCACATATGCAACAAAATGCACACACATACTTATCGTTGCCAATGCATGGCACACTTGAGATTCGAATTAACCGTCTTCAGCCAACTACTCAAATTTTATTAATTTTAATTGGGTAAATCACACCAACCCATTTGAATTCTCAAACATTATCAGTAATCAACCCTGTAAATAAAGGAAATAGCATGTTTGCACGCATCCAGATTAAAATAGTCTCCACAATAACGCGCTATAACTCTGCGGTGATCCCGATCAAAGAGATTCATAAATTAAATAACCCTAAAACAGAGAAACCCTAACACTGGATGATGGATAGCAAAATGCGAAATCCGATCATGAATATTATTCAAAGAATATACACAGAACATAAAAATATCCTTTATTTATTCCCTAAATGGCTAAACAATGGAGTAAGAAAAAATATAAAAAGATCTCTCGTCCAGGAGAAAATGACCACCACAGAACCCACACCTATACATAAAGAATAAATTTTATTTTGTTGGAATTTTGAGAATTCCAAACAACAGAAGTAGAGATAATGATCTCTCCTCTACAACACAGAGATATTTAAAACAAATTTGGCAGGAGACAGAGTTTCCCAGACTTTTAAAATAACTTCTATTAAAAAAAAAACTGATACAAGTCTTCCTCTTAACAGAGGGATAACAACAATGGTGACTGCTACAGACGCAGTGCACAAAATGACTCTCTGTCTCTCAAGAACAACACTGCTGTGTATTTCTGTTCTTCTCTTCTCTTCCGCGCTGCTATGCGAGACAAAAAAAAAATGTTTCATTACACAGGCTCGCTAGCCTTTTTGGCTTTTATATGCCGCATAAAAAAAAACATTACAACAAAAATATATTGAAACTTAAAACAAAAACTTATTAAAACAGATATGATGCGGGACCCACAATACTAACAATAAACCAAAAAACTCCGATTGCGATTGACAATCGGACGCGATGACCAAATATAAAATTTGGCTTACAAAACAATCGGGTCCGAACTTCAGGGGGTGTGATCGGGACATGCAATGAAGAAGTTCTGATTTCGATTCAAAGACAGATGCGATTCAAATAATAAACTGCGCCATAATAGGTCCATCGGGTCCGCCACTTCAAAAAGTGAAATCGGGCCCGACACATAAAACCTTCCGATTGCGATTGAATCAACCGGATGCGATTGCCCATTAAACTCCTCTTCATGAACTTCATCGGGTCCGCGCTTTAACATTGTGCGATCGGGCCTCGTTTCAAAAAGGTTCCGATTGTCGATTGAGAATCCGGATGCGATTGGCAATAAACTGCAAGAACAAGATCAGTTCACCTTGATTCTTAGCATATTATGTGCTACCGATTGAGTCTTGCGATTGAACTCTTGCGATTCCATTGAGATTTCGCCACGTGGTCAAGTGGACCCACAGGCCTCGGCTGTTAGTGGGGGCGATTATAATATATGTTTCGGTTGTATTGTGTACAACCGTTCCTCTGCGGAACTCTGCCACATCAACAAGACACTCGGTCCTTGCATCATTTATATGTTGCTATTTGCGATTGCGATCGCATCGAAGAACTCCTCATCAACAAGACACTGTTCCAAAATAACTTTGGTTGTTGAGGGCTTTAAAGCCCGAAATGACTATTTTTAATTACTCTGCTCCTCCGTAGAACTGATCTACAAAAATCTTCATCCTTCCACTGTGAAGAACGGCTCTGCCCATCACCTGTTATTAACTTCCCCTGCAATTTGTGGCTGCGGCCCATCAAAATTTAATTTCATTCATACGGATTTCTCCATGCTTCTTCAATACAAAGTGTTGTGCACTCAAATCTTTGTTGCTGTTGCTGTGTACTCGTTTTCTTCCTGCCCAAAGGCACGGCAGGTGACTTTAATATTTCAACACTCTCCCTTAAAGTCAGCTGCTGGGTTATCCATCATACCCAAGCATTTTCTTAGAAATTCAAATGTTTTCTATCCCAATGGTTTAGTTAAAATATCTTCATATTGCTCCTCTATTTTACAATGTTGTATAACAATTTCTCCATTATTCACCAATTCTCTGATATAATGAAATTTTGTGTCTATGTGCTTTGTCCTTTTATGAAACACAGAATTCTTTGACAATGAAATAGCTGAGCTATTGTCACAATAACTCACAGTGCCCTTTACCTGTTCTTGGCACAAACTTCTCAACATCCTTCTCATCCATAATGCTTGACACGCTGCTGCTGTAGCTGCCACATATTCTGCTTCTGCTGTCGATAATGCTACAATCGGTTGTTTCTTAGAAGCCCATGAAATGGCTCCTGAACCCATATGAAAAACATAACTGGAAGTGCTCTTCCGATCATCTACACTTCCATCCCAATCACTGTCAGTGTATCCAACTAATTCTGAATTTTCTGAAGCTGTGTACAAAATACCAAATATTTTTGTTCCTTTCACATACCTCAGAATTCTCTTTGCTGCTTGCCAATGTGCTTCTTTTGGCTTCTCCATAAATCTGGAAATTAGAATAACAGCATGCATAATATCCGGCCTAGTTGCAGTGAAATACATGAGGCTGCCAACTATGCTTTTATACAAACTTGGATCAAAATCCTTGCTGCTGTCATATTTACTCAGCTTCAATCCCATTACTGTGGGAGCAATTGCAGCTTTGCACTCCTGCATATTAAATCTTTCTAAAACTTGATTCACATACTTTGCTTGGGATATAAAAATCCCTTTCTCACCTTTCTCCACTTCTATTCCCAAGAAGTATCTCAAGAAACCCATGTCAGTCATTTCAAATTCATTTTTCATGACTGTTTTAAAATTTTGAACAAGGTAATCATCATTACCTGTAAAAATTAAATCATCAACATATAAAAAACAATCAACAGCTTACCATCCTTTTCTTTGATGTAGAGGGTGGGTTCTCCCTCACATTTTTCAAATCCATTCTCCAATAGATAGGAGTTTATTCTGCTGTACCATGCTCTTGGAGCTTGCTTTAGCCCATAAAGAGCTTTCTTCAGTTTACAGACCTTATGCTCTTGGCCTTTCTTCTCATATCCAAGAGGTTGTTCCACATATACCTCTTCCATTAAAACTCCATTTAAGAATGCAAATTTTACATCCATTTGGTATACTTTCCATTTGTTTTGTGCTGCTATGGACAGCACTGCTCTTACTGTCTCCATTCTTGCAACTGGTGCAAAATTTTCTTCATAATCAATTCCTTGTTTCTGCTTATATCCTTTGACAACAAGTCTGGCCTTGTGTCTTTCTATCTTTCCTTCAGCATTGCTTTTGGTCTTATAGACCCATTTTACACCAATGACTTCTTTACCTTCTGGGAGATCAACCAGCTCCCATGTTTTGTTCTTCTCTATGGCTTTAATTTCATCATCCATAGCTTCTATCAATTTTCCATCTTTAATAGCATCTTCAAAATGAATAGGATCATCAACTTGAAAATACAAAGAAAATAAGGAATTCATACCTTCATTTTCCGCTCCTTGCTCATAGATTTCTCTAAGACTTCTGAACTTTCTTCCTCTTTCACTTGGCGTAGCTGTGCTTGATGAAGCACTGAATTCTGCTCCGTGTGGTGTACTCGGTGAACCACTGCCGCTTATTCTCAAGGGTGTTCTTGTTGCCGCTTGAGGCGTCCCTTGCTGTCCTTGTGCCGGTGGAGGTTGTGCTATGGATGGGTTGTTAATTTCAACCACATCTCCTTCATCTTCATCATGAGACAAACAGTTTTTAACATTGATTGTTTTCTCAATACTTCCATCCCAAGCTTCTTCTTTGATAAATTGCACATCTCTGCTAATTAAAAACTTCTTTGTGGATGGGTTATACAATTTGTATCCTTTGGAATATTCACAATATCCAAGGAAAATGCACTTCTCCCCCTTACTATCCAACTTCTTTCTCAACTTGTCAGGAATGTGTGCATATGCCACACATCCAAAAACTCTCATGTGGGTGACTCCCTGTTTTCTGCCACTCCACGCTTCTTCTGGAACTTTGTTCATCACCGCTTTTGTGGGGCATCTATTTAAAATATATACAGCACAGTTTGCTGCTTCTGCCCAATATTCATTCGGCAAATGCTTTGCCTTCAGCATGCTTCTCACCATCTTCATTATGGTTTGATTTTTCCTTTCAACAACTCCATTCTGTTGCGGTGTGTACCTTGTGGTAAACTGGTTGTGTATGTCGTTCTCTCTGCAAAAACGCAGAAACTCCTTTAAGATATATTCTTCTCCTCTATCAGTTCTGAGGACTTTAATATACTGCCCACTCTGTTTCTCTACAAGAGCTTTAAAGTGGAAAAATTTCTGAAAGACTTCACTCTTATATTTCAGAAAATAAACCCACACTTTTCTTGTGAAATCATCTATGAAGGTCAGCATGTAACTGCTGCCTGAAATAGATGTTGTCTGCATCGGCCCACATAAATCTGAGTGGATTATCTCCAAAGGTGCTTTCACCCTTATGCTTTTCCCTGAAGGAAAATTTTCTCTGTGTTGCTTTCCCAAGATGCAGCCTTCACATAGGCTGTCAGGCTTCTCAATCAATGGCAAACCTCTTACCATTCCTTTTCTGTGCAGCAAATTTAATCCTCCGAAATTGAGATGTCCAAATCTCAAGTGCCATAACCAATTTTCATCCTTTGCTTCCTTCTGGAAGGCTTCTTGTGTTACAGTTGCTATGCTCTTTCCTTTTTCCTTCGAGTCAATGTTGAGCTTGAGAGAAAACTATCTATTGCTGGTCATTTGAATTTCAGCAATAATTTTCTTGCTTGGAGGTATATCTTTAATTGTGCACACATCATCTTTGAATATTACATTGTAACCTTTGTTTATGAGCTGCCCAATGCTCAAAAGATTACATTTCAGACCTGGAACATAATACACATCAGGGACAAATTTTTGCTCACCATTTCTTACTCGAATACTAAATCTGCCTTTCCCTTTGACAAAGATCTTAGTATCAGTCCCTGTGGTCACTTCAGATTTTACTTCTTCATCTAGATTGGCAAACACTGCTTTGTTGCCAGTGATATGATTACTACAACCTGAGTCTAAGAACCAAACATCATCTTCTCTATCTTGTGCTACATTACATGCTAATAGCACATTACTTGGGTTCTTTTCTTCTTTTGCTACATTATCATTCTTCTTATTTTTCATGTCATTTTGCTTCTTTCTACATTCATTGGCATAGTGCCCATATTTCTTGCAATAATGACATTGGACATTGGATTTGTGATACCTTTGTCCATGAGCATGTTGGTGTTGATATCCACTTTGCTGGCTGTTGCATTGGCCGTGGCTCTGACTTTGACTGTTGCTCCTTCCACGTGAATGTGAAGGGTTGTTCCTTCCACCTCTGTTCTGGCTTCTGCCTCTTCCTCTTCCTTTTCCTTGGCCTCTTCCTCTTCCTGAAGGCATCTAGGTCTTGAAGGCGTGCTCAAGAGATGAGTTTTAATCTCTGCTCAATCTCTGTTCATGAGTTATCAGCGAGGCATGAAGTTCATCTACTGTGAACTGTGAGAGATCTTTGGTCTCTTCTATGGTGGTAACAATAACATCAAACTTTGAGGATAAGCATCTCAAAAGTTTCTCCACAATTCTTCTTTCTTCAAGAGTTTCTCCATGGGACCTTATCTGATTTACAATCCCACTCACATGTGTAAAAAATGTGTCTACATTATCTGTCTCATTCATGCAAAGAGTTTCAAAATCTCTTCTCAGCAACTGAAGTTTTGTTGTCTTAACTTTCTCCATACCTTGATAGGCTACTTTCAGAGTTCTCCATGCCTCCTTGGATCTCTTAGCTGCTGCTATCCTTGGAAACACACTCTCATTTACAGCTTGATACAAATAGAAGAGGGCCTTAGCATCCTTCTTTCTATTGTTCTTTAGTAAGTCCTTCTCTGCTTGAGTTAAGGCATTAAAATTCTGCTCATCAGCTGGTTCAACAAAACCATCTTCTACAAATTCCCATAAGTCTTGTGAAACAAACAGGGCTTTCATGGTAATGGCCCAATAATCATAGTTCTTTCCATTAAACTATGGAAGCTGAACATTTTTAATGTTCATACCAGTGCTTGGTCCAGCCATTGCTCTTAAACTGAACACTGAGCTTATACAAACTTTCTTTCTTTCTCTGAAATAACAAACTCTTTTAAAACAAAACAACAGCTCTGTTATCTTTGAGAAATACCTGAAATTTTGACTTCTGTTGGGCTTTCACTCTGCTGGAGAAAATGCTTCAACAAGTCTTCTTCTTCTTCAGCTTCTTTGAAACATTCAAAGAGCCTGAACTAGCTCTGATACCATGTTGGAATTTTGAGAATTCCAAACAACAGAAGTAGAGAGAATGATCTCTCCTCTACAACACAGAGATATTTAAAACAAATTTGGCAGGAGACAGAGTTTCCCAGACTTTTAAAACAACATCTATTAAAAAAAAACTGATACAAGTCTTCCTCTTAACAGAGGGATAACAACAATGGTGACTGCTACAGACGCAGTGCACAAAATGACTCTCTGTCTCTCAAGAACAACACTGCTGTGTATTTATGTTCTTCTCTTCTCTTCTGCGCTGCTATGCGAGACAAAAAAAAATGTTTCATTACACAGGCTCGCTGGCCTTTTTGGCTTTTATATGCCGCATAAAAAAAAAAACATTACAACAAAACTATATTGAAACTTAAAACAAAAACTTATTAAAACAGATATGATGTGGGACCCACAATACTAACAATAAACCAAAAAACTCCGATTGCGATTGACAATCGGATGCAATGACCGAATATAAAATTTGGCTTAAAAACCAATCGGGTCCGAACTTCAGGTGGTGCGATCGGGACATGCAATGAAGAAGTTCCGATTGCGATTCAAAGACGGATGCGATTCAAATAATAAACTGCGCCATAATAGGTCCATCGGGTCCGCCACTTCAAAAAGTGAAATCGGGCCCGACACATAAAACCTTCCGATTGCGATTGAATCAACCGGATGCGATTGCCCATTAAACTCCTCTTCATGAACTTCATCGGGTCCGCGCTTTAACATTGTGTGATCGGGCCTCGTTTCAAAAAGGTTCCGATTGTCGATTGAGAATCCGGATGCGATTGGCAATAAACTGTGGCATATAGCTGGATCGGGTCTGGTCTTTGATCGGAGTATATTACAAAGCCGCTCCGATTGAACCCTTGCAATTGAACTCTTGCGATTCCATTGAGATTTCGCCACGTGGTCAAGTGGACCCACGGGCCTCGGCTGTTGGTGGGGGCGATTATAATATATGTTTCGGTTGTATTGTGTACAACTGTTCCTCTGCGGAACTCTGCCACATCAACAAGACACTCGGTCCTTGCATCATTTATATGTTTCTATTTGCGATTGCGATCGCATCGCAGAACTCCTCATCAACAAGACACTGTTCCAAAATAGCTTTGGTTGTTGAGGGCTTTAAAGCCCGAAACGACTATTTTTAATTACTCTTCTCCTCCGTAGAACTGATCTACAAAAATCTTCATCCTTCCACTGTGAAGAACGGCTCCGCCCATCACCTGTTATTAACTTCCCCTGCAATCTGTGGCTGCGGCCCATCAAAATTTAATTTCATTCATACTGATTTCTCCATGCTTTTTCAATACAGAGTGTTGTGCACTCAAATCTTTGTTGCTGCTGTTGTGTACTCGTTTTCTTCCTGCCCAAAGGCACGGCAGGTGACTTTAATATTTCAACATATTTTCAAGTCTGGAGCTCTGGAGAAGTGCCGAGGCATACATGCTTCTACTCAGAATTGGACTGCAAGAATTGTGAGGCCCAAATCTCTCCACATAACTATTGAACCATAGCCTTCGGACTAATATACAAAAAGAATAAATTACATACCAGGAAAAATATACATGAAGTAAATGGTAGCTGCTTGCCAAAAATATAAGAAGTAAATGGTAGATGCCTGCAATAGATCTCAGTAAAATCGATAGTCCAGGAAGGGGATGAAGGAGGCGAAGAGAGTGGAAAATAGAGAGGGGAGGAAGGGCAATGAAGCAGCCCCTGCCTCCATTTTCGGACTCGGTGCTGCTGCCTTTACCTCTGCGGCTTCGGCTGCCCTCATTATTATCATCAGAACGACCAAGAAAGCTACAGATGTGCACTTGCCCAAGCCTACCATTGTTGCTCACACTCACAAGAAACCTGCTGCTGCTAAAAGACCAAACCCTAAGCCCAACTGCACCGGAACAAATGTGTATCTGAGACAGGCACAAGCTGCAATGTTTCCTTGTTGAGACTCGAACTCTGATCAGAATGCACCGAGAAATGAAGTCAGAATGTGATCAAGAGAAAGATAGAGATTCGCGCATATTTATCTTCCTCGGGGCATCCTACAGCCAATAGGAAATATACACATGTCACAAGAAAAATATATAAAATAGCTCTTCCAGTTGTATGCACATTGCAACTTACTGGCAGTTTACGCGTGTCGTACAAAAGTAATATAAAATGTTTCTTCTAACTATGTTGAAATAAAGATGAAATTGACAGCCAACAGGAAACGAAAAAAATACAGATGGTGACGGCTGACGAACAACGTGGCCACCAGGCTGGCTGTCATCGTTGGCAACGTGCGGCCCATGTCACTGGTTAACAATGATAGTTGAGGTTTTTTCATGTCAACATTGAGAGTCCAGCTGGCGTAGGGACATTATGGACACGTGTTGTGACCAAAGGGCCTTGCAAGGCAACGGCTACATTTACAGGTATTTTTTTTCCCATTTTGTTTTATGGACTTATAAATATAATTTCCAAGTTTGAAAAAGATTTATGTTTCCAAAAATTTAAATATTATATTTTTATTTTTATTTTTTTAAATTAAGTTTGACTTATACACCAGGTTTATTTCAACTTTTATCATAACGATGAAGGCGTTTTATTGAGAGAATAGGTCGGGACACTCTTCGTTGAAGCCAATGAATCAACTTTAATTTCGTCGTTCCTTTATCCAATTCAAAATTTACAATTGGGGGAAGTTCCTTTCGCGTTTTTTTTCACACTTTTGTGAAAAACGCTAGTTATAATTTCTTTTCTTTTTTTCTTTTTTTCTTTTTTCTGAATTTCGTAGGGCCTTTCTATTTTCTATTTATCAAAAAGAAATTTGTTATACAAACATTGATGCATGTAGTAGCATCAACCTGGCCGAAGGAAACCACTTATGTTGGCCACCTGAGAGAGTTAAAAGCCAACCAATATTGAAGTTGTTTTTTCCTTCTACTTGCTGCTATAACTACTTTACTATGTCCATAAAAGTTGAGCCAACCAGTATTGAAATTGTTTTTTCCTTCTACTTGCTGCTATAACTACTTTACTATGTCCATAAAAGTTGAGCCAACCAGTATTGAAATTGTTTTTTCCTTCTACTTGCTGCTATAACTACTTTACTATGTCCATAAAAGTTGCAGTTTAAACAAAAGCTATTAGAACTTGCCGCAAAAAACATTTAAAACTATTAAAAACAAATATCACTCATCAGAAGAGTCAATTTGAGTCAGGTATTTTGCAGTGGATCCCAGCATCTCTACTCGCTGCATTCCTTGAAGTTGACGTTCAATCCTCCTGATTCTTGCCACAACATGATACTAAGACATGGCAATGTCTAGGATTTCCTGTTTAATCTGCTGCAATTCTGAAACCACTGTTGGGTTTCCTTTCGTTTCTTGCATGCTTGTTTCCAATAAGTGTTAACAGATTGATGGAAGAGAGATACCCTTCCTAGTTATAACTTTTAAAGAGGTATATATTTTAAATTTAAGCCTTAATAGTGTCTTTTAAATTATTTAATTTAAAAATATTGTTAAAGAATCTTAGTTATTTGGTGTATAATTTTTTTTTAAGTTTTTGATTAGGTTAAGTTTCTAAATACATCATGGAACTAGCTCTTATGATAAGTGGGAAATAGAAAACTAATGTTTCAAGGCAAGTTGTCTACCGACCTAAGAGAATAATCTGGATGGCAATTTTTTTTTTTGCCAGAATCTGGTAAAAAAAATTCAAAAAATCAGGTAATTGGAGTGTTTAGATTGCATTTTTATGGTGGAAATGGATTCAGCACCATCAAAAACCGTTAGGACACCCAAAATACTGAAGTTTAACGACTATAACCAGAGTTTCAAATATCTTTGATTAATTTTTTCATAATCTTACCAAAAATTTTAGATTATTATGTGAGTTTTTGAAACTACGACTTGAATTATTAAATCAAATATTAAAATATTATAGTAAATAGAATATTTTAATAATTATAATTTATTAAAAAATATATAATTGAATTAGTGGGAGTGGGTACTTGGCAATAATGCGCTTAATTAATTGATTTTCAATGGTCACATGTATAGAAATAATTTAAAAACAAAATAATATTGAATATGTAAATGTCACCGCTTTAGTGCAATGTCCATGCAATATTTCTTTTTTCAAAACTGAAAAAATGTTTTTTTTTTCATTAAAATAAAAAATAGAGTATAATTATGTGGATTTCATATATATTTTGTCATTTCTCTTTGTATCAGTGTCTTATCCTTTTTTCTGTAAGTTTTTTGCAAAAAAATTATACATGATTTCTTACATATTTTATATATCCTACTATTTGATAGTCTTATCATTCTTATCAAAATTAGATACAAAAATGTTCATTCAATACATCAAAAAGTGGATCTTTTCTGGATCTTAGTTTTTATATATCTCTTTCACTGTAGGTTGTCCTTCCTTGTTTGGGCCTTCCCATTTCAACTAATCTTCTCCAACACCAATACACACACCAGAATCATACATGAATTTAAGGTGTGCCTCCCACTCAATCGCCAGATTCCCACATAGTTCAATCTATGTTGCTTGCATCCATTTCTGTAGGAACATGCTCCTATCATTTCGACAACTGATATGAATAAAATTTGTAATACCTTTCGTGGAGTGCTGAGAGGAGGGCGACTCAGAGGGTGTGCACACCCACACAACATTTCGCAGCATCAAGTCTGATCTATGACAATATTCCATCTCCTAATTCCCATCTCGTGTTTCCCACCATCTAATGGTGGTTCTTGATCATACTCGGCCAGACAAATGATGCGCCCATGGTCCCTCTAGCTCCTAGCCTGGTCCATAGTGTAAGGGATTGTCCTTTCATGTGTTTTTCTCAGATGACCCTCCCCCATATACCATTATCATTTGCTGCTCTCCATAATATTTTTAGAATTAAAGCACAATTGAAATTATGAGTATTTGGAATGCCCCAACCCCCTACTTCAATTGGTCTAGAAATAGCCATCCATCTTACCAGGTGCAACTTTCCTTTTGGTTCAATGCTTGACGATATGAATCCAGAAATTAATGCATGAATTTTGTGACATATCTCCATAGGAAGCATAAATAGATGCATCCAAAACACAAAGATGTTTTGTAAAACTGATCTAATAAGAATCAAACTATGACCCATCGTGAGCCATCCATTTGTACATCCCATCAATTTGCATTTCAAACTGTCCAGTAACCATTCCCAATCATTATTCAAGTAATTATTTACAATTAGATTGAAACGCGGATATTTAATTCCCTCTGCTAGGTTAGTCGTCGAGATCCCGAATAAGTTTCATAATTCCCTGCATCTTGTTCCTTCCTTATCTTCCGTGATCATAATGGATTTCTCTTTGTTCATATCTAAACTGGATGCCTTGCCAAAATACTTGATGTTCTAATGAATAACCTTCCAATCCGCATTGTCATCCGTGCCCCAAACAACAAATCGTCCACAAACATTAGATGAGTAACAAATATATTCTTGTAAATATTCATACCTTTTATGTTTCCCCTGTCTTGCTCCGTTTTCATATTGTAGCTAAGGTATTCCATCACAAAAATAAACAGTAGCGACGATAAAGTGCATCCTTGGCATAGTTCCCTGTGAGCCTGGAAAAATCTGGTTGAAATGTCATTTATCATTATTGAAAAATTATTAGTTTGAATACAAGCCATTATCCAACCAATATTTCTTGTAGAAATGCCAACCTTATATAAGACCATTCTCAAAAATTTCCATCAATGCAGTCATATGCTTTGTTTAGATCCACCTTAATCATACTAGCTCTCCACCTTCTAACTTTCATGGTGTGTAAGCATTCTTGTGCTATGCCAATAACATCTTGTATTTTCCTGCCCTTCATAAACCCAAACTGCTCAAGTGTGATAAAACTTGATAATGTGTTTTTTATCCTCATGGAAATCAGTTTGGATATAACCTTGTATATTGCGTTGCAAAGAGAAATAGACCTGAAATCTATGAGGGATATTGGATAATCCTTACTAGGAATCAATGTAATGAATGTAAGCTTCAAAGCACCAGAAATATAACAGGTTTTGCGGGACTCTTTTGCAACAACCAGAATGTCTGGAACCATGAGTTCCTGGAAATGATGAAACAACTCCACCCCCCAATCGTTTGGTCTAGGGATTTTTTCTTTTTTTGTAGCCTGAATTACTTCCAAGATTTCCTCCTTCAGAATTGAATTTCCCAATTTTTCATTTTCCTCGAGATCAAACATATGGGGCATAAATGCTAAGTTTTGTCGCTACGCTTCATAATTTTGTTATCTAGCTTCATAAAATTGATTGAAATGTTTGAGTTCCTCCTGTTCAATGTCACTTTTCTCATAAATTAATTACCATATAAGCCCCTGATACCCCTAATTGAATTCTGTTGATTTCTCTAGCTGCAACCCATAAAGCCCTACTTTGCAGTCACCTTTCAGCTTCTTGAGACAACAATGCACTGTTCTTTTTACCCTCCAACTCTATGATCATCTTCTTATATTGATCCAAGAAACATAAAGTATCTTCTGGGTCGGTATAGTATTTTAAAGCATTCTTGATATCCAACGAGGACTCGATCTTCGTTGCTTTCCATTTTTTGTGCCATCATCGAACCTCTATTTTTAAAGCACACAAATTTTCAACCATGAAGCCCAGTTGTCTACCTGTATTATGAATGACCAACCTCCCCCAAACTTCTCTTACTAGCCCATTGAAATCTCCAGCTTGAAGCCACAATGAATTAAACTTAAAAGGAAAATTCCTCTTTCTTGTCCAACCCTCCCATTGTAAGGAGATCATATAATGATCTGAAATGGAGGATGGAAAGATATTAGAGCATACCCCTTTCATGTGCCAAAACAATTACTAGCTAATAAGAAACTCATCCAGTTTCTTTGAAATACCATATGTTCTTGTACGACCATTCCGCCAAGTTCGATCATTGGTTACCGGAACAATCTCACGGAGAGCATTGGATTCTATCAAATTCATAAAAACTTAGTAAGAGGATCTAGGAGAAATTTCGCCACCCATATACCCTGATTTCCCATCGAAAAATTAATATCCCTCACCAATATGACAAACGGTAAACCCAAAATTCCATATGCACCAATTTTCTCCCAGAAAGTGTGTCTACCTACAAAGGGCGTATAAACATTAATAAGTCGAACTCTATGTGAAGTTACCGGGAGATACCTAGACATGATGATCCTTGCATCAGAACATAAATCTTGTCAATAAATAATGTTTGGTTTCCACATAACACTCAATTCCCTCTAAAGACCATTTGCATCATAAGCACAATCGAACCAGTATGGCATATAGATAGCATAAATTCCCATGCACACACCTTGGGACACATTTTTTCCTTTAAAAAGATGATAGAGGGTTCATGTAGATGAACCATAGCCCGAAGTACCCTAGCTTTACGTGACACACCCAAGCCCCAAATTTTTATAGAAAATATGATCATGGGGGTACCAAGGAATTGGGTGTATCCCCTCTAAGGACCCGGGCATTGGGGATCTCGTCTGACAGAGGGTCGCCATAGGAAGGTGAGTTAGTCTCATGAGAGACATCCATCCATAATTTTCCCAAATCTGGATCCAAGAGAGCCCACTGGTTGAAAGAATATATCTACTTATATCTAATAGCCTTTTTTTTCTTGTCTGAAGATGACTCAGTTTGAGGATGCACAACCACCCCTTTTCCAGAATGGAAAAAATACCTCTGGATTTAAAGGGGTTCCTTGAAAAGGCTATCATATTGTGACAAACATTGAATCACCTTGTTCAGAGAGATAGTAATGTCCATTGAATGAACAGTCGATTGACGTATTTTCCCTTTGAAGGGCAGACAAAAACACATGACCTAGAGTCTATATTTTTTCCAGATATCAGGAATTACCCTTATATTTTTCCATTCCCCCTCCCCGACAGAACCTCTGACTCACCAAAATACAAATCCTGACTGGCTTCCTCATAGTGGTCGATATCAGAACCAGAAATCTCTTGGATTTTACCCCCCTCCCCTCCCAAAAAAATAATATCGTCCAAAGGTTTTTGAGGTTTATTTGATTCAGGATGAAACAAGAAATGTTGATTTTGTATAGGGTTACCTAGATTTGAAACAGTTGCCGCAAACTGCTTGTGTGGAGTCTCGATATTTGTGGCTAAAGCGACGTCCTCCGTTCGCCTTTGGTCGCTGAAACCTCCCACATAGAAACTATTTGGGCATACAACTTTCAAACGCCCCGTCTCATGGAAGATGAAACAAAATAATGGAATATTCTAGTAGTCAATGGCGATTATGATTTTGGATTCCCCCATATAATCTCCAATTATGCTAGCATCTCCTTACCCAAACCCATATCAACTAAAACCCAAGTCATTTGTTTGTCTAATTGCCCGAAACTTCCCTTATCCCAGTAGTGAAATTTACCAATGTGGTTCATAATTTCACCAATAGTTGTTTCATTCCATAGTTCGAGGGGTAGAGTGGGAAACTTTTCCCAAAAGCAGATTCCTCCAATAGGCCTCCCTGAAAGGGTCAAAACCGGTCCGCCAATGCTGCAACACTAAAACTCCCCTACCCTTCACCCATGGAGACGCAAGAATGAGCTCAGAGTCCTCTATGCACAAGAAGTGGAAACAAATCCACTCGTTTGAAAACATATTGATTTTGGGTCTATATCTAAATTTCGGATACCACCATGTTTCCACCCACTACTTGACTTGTTCTCCATTCATTTTCAAATGGTGCCAACTACCCACCAATGCTTTAATCTTGACCCTTTCCAAGCTTTCGCATAATGAGTCTGCCCCAAGTGTGAGTGGTGGCTCCCCTCTCACCGCTTCTAGAGCCTTATGGTTTTTATTGTGTTGAGTATCCTTCTCCCTGCTCTCAACCTAGCTATCCTTTACTCCCTTTGGAGACTAAATTTTCTCGTCATTACGAGGAGAGAAAACCAAAGCGGAGTGAGGGTGCAATGCTTTTTTTTGTAACATCGCTTGTTCAACCAGGATTGTAACCCCCACCAGTTGTTCTTGATAGATATTAGGTGAAACCAGCATCTATTCCATGTGTAGATGTCGGATCCATATGAGGCCCTCCAGTAATACCGTCAAGTCACTTATGACCAACCCTCTCCATAAAATGCTCGTTGCCAGTCCAGTCCTTTGAAAATTTTAACTAAAGATCTGCTCTCATCCTTGCCCGTGCAGAGGCTTAAATGTAATAATATAATTGGTCACTTCCTAAAGCACTCCCACAAAATCCCAACCACCTCCTTAAAGAAAAAACGAACCCATGTTGTCTTTCGATCAGCAAAATAACATAAAAAATAAACTAGGAAAAACCTCTAAACAGTGCTCCTTGTCGAGTGTATTTATGAACTGCACCCCTGGTTCTGCATGTTTACAACCCACATGCATAGTATATAGAGTTATCCAGTGATCAATCTATATGGATCTAATGAATGACTGTAAGTCTGTAAAAATATACACAAAAAGGATACAAATAGATCCAAGAAGTCACTTTATAGATCTCTTGTTTCCTCCCCAATCTGTTCCTATCGTATAATCATTCTCTCTTTTGAGTATCTTTGATTCTCTCCCCATTTTCCTTTCATCTTTCCTCCTGCTTGTGACTATTTTATCCTGTATCAATAAAAAAATCCAATCACCCAGGTCTTGTGTCTCTGGTCCCTCTGAAAACGAGTTAATTCATCTTCTTATCATATGTATTCCAATCATGTCCGTGTAGTGTAGTTGTACCCGAGAAATGCGGCTATGGTCTAGTTGTGTCTCCTATCAAGACTCTACTTGCAAAATCACGTAGGAAAATTTATGTACAGAGACACCCTTGCATAGGAGCATCCCCGCGCGAAGGTTCCATCGTTGCACCCCCACTCTCAAAACTGCTCCAACTTGAACCGCGCCAATGTTTAATAACACTTCACTGTCTACGAACACAAGAAGCCTTACACTGTTATGCAGCTTCAACAATATCCCACTCATGAGCCACCATTTTGTCTAGATTTTCACACTTTTTGCTAAGGATCTATATGCCTTCACATGGTGTTTGTAGTTATTATTTTCCATTTCTATACATTGTTGTACTATTATAGAGGTATTGAGAGGTAACACTTTATTATTATATGAATTCTCTTTGTTTTGATGGTTTGAGGAATATTTGTGTGAAAATCACTAACAATATGTCATCCTTGTGACAAATGTACAGATCTTTTTCTAGCAATTCAGTTCTTGTTCCTGCAGTTTAGTTCTTATTCACATAGTACATATCCTACTCTCGTCTCCATGATTATCATACATCCAGTTGTCATGATGGAAAATGAACATATGGGTTTTGAAGAGAAAAGGTCCAAGATGGTGACTTGTTCCCTTAATCACACCCAAATCTTCAAAGCAATTCGTAGAGCTGAGGTCAAAGTACGCGGTCAAGCCATTTTTATAAGTCATAGAGGTTGTTAACAACGTGTTATTCCCATGGACGTTATGGAAAATATTGCGTGACTTGGCATCGGTCATTGTGTTTTTATGGAACTCCATATCAATACGAATCCAGTCAATCATCACATTTCTTATTGTAGTACAAGAATTGATTTTAAACTCTAAAATTGTATGCATTTCCCAACCTTCGATCCAGAAAATTATGAGGCATTGTTGTTATAAATAGGGAAACCTTGTACTGTACAAGATATAGGAGGATTGAAATTTAAGTTTGTATTTTGATAAGCAAAGGACGAATTTCATTAAACAAGGAAGGGAAAAGACTATGTGCCCAGTGAGATGATCCATGGGGGGGACCACTGGAGCTAAGCTTTGCATTGATCAATGTCTATGTAACAATACTTCTGAATTAATATAAGTTGGCATTCGATTTCTGTTTATTGATCTTTTGAATCTTTTGGGCTAGTGATTTAATATTTACAAGGGCAACAAGTTGGGTGTTTTGGGACCATCTTTGTTATATGTTTGATACAGTCGAGAGCCGGTGTAATATGTATAAATTTTAAGATAGATTAGGATGGAAGCTAGCGATATTGTGCAAAATTTATTTTGGTGTTTCTATCTTTAGAAAGCTTGTATCGCCATTACCTATCTGAGGCTAGATTTGTCACTCTATGTTATGTATTGAGCAGAGACTCTTGTTTTTAATAAAAAGAGGGATGATTCCATATTCATGCATTCTGTTTATCTATTTCCCGTGATGAGAAACTTGTACTTATAGATGAATCTCGTTCCTTAATTAGAGAAACAAGCTGGTTGGATAGGGCCCAACAAACCCAACTCGTTCTCCCTCCGTTTATTATATCGTGTGATAAATGGTGTGATTAATATTTTTATGTGAAAGTGTGCTTGTAGGAGGTGTCCCTAATCAGATAAGCTCTTGTGTGTTTTCTTTCGAAACGAATGATAGATGTTTAGATCTCTTTTTCATTCTTGAGTTTATGCTTGGATTTATTTTCAAAGCAAAATTTTCGTTGTTATTGAAGAATTTATTTCGTTTATTATGAAATGTAGTTTGGATCTAGGAAGTTTATTTCATCTTCAATTCATCTCTTTGGTTTAGAATTACTTTGTGGTGCACAAAACTTTTTCGAGTTAAGATCTGCAGAGGGATTATTTTAGTCTCGCTTGGTTGATACATTTATAATTTAAATCATTCTTTTTATAGCAGTAAAGTTGATCCAGGTGGATTAAACAGGTACAGGTACAAATGGCTTGAGTACAAGGCTCAAAACTCAAAGTGTTCGAAAATCCTTCAAACCAAGTTCAAGTTGTAGATCTCGAAATTCTGAATCCAACGGCGCAGACGACACTAAATTCCGAGTCCGAATGAAGGAGTTAGGAGCAGTCAAAGATCAGAGGTTGACTTGGTGATGTGGCAGACTAAGGAGGCAACAATTTTGCTGAAACCCGGCCACCAGATTTCGACCAACCTGGCCAGATTCCGGGCGAATTTGTGGGACTATTAAATGCACTCTTTCAGTCAAAATTCGAAGGTTCAAAAACCAACATTTTGTTTTAATAACAAATAAAAACAAAAAAAATATATATTAAGGGTGGCAGGCCACCAACCCCGCCACCCCATGCAAATCCATGTTATATTATAAAAAGAAATGTGTTGGGGGGCGGGTGGTCAACCCCGCCACCCCGCGGTCTCCATGGTACCAATGGTTATATTAATACGAGGCGGGGGTTGTTAACCCCACCGCCATCGCCACCGCCACCGCCTCCTCTTATACGTGGCGCGTTTCCATATGGGGGCGGGCCGCCCTATATGGGTCCGGCCCCCCCACATCACATCAACACCAAACTGAAATTTTAAAATATCAAACGGTTCAGCACTGTTCTTTTAAAGGAATGCGGTTTAAACAAAAACAAAGTAGTCGGCCTTTTTATGACGGGGTCGGGATTTGACCACCCGACCTCCGCCCAAACAATATGGATCTGCAACCAATTCGGCTAAGGGTCGCTTTGGAGTATCCGCCCACGTTTTGTTATTTAAACCTTCATTCATTTTTGCGCCCGAGGACGGACAGGAGTGGGCACGGAAAACGAGGCAGTGGAACCTTGAGCAGTGTGCAGGAGGGGACGGAACCATGATCTGAGCCATTTTTCCAGAGGGGCCATATTTTCACTTTGTCCGATTGGGGCAAGTTTTATATGGATTCAGCACTACTCGACACCACAAATCCAACGGTGCTGCCCATTTTGTCATCAGAGGTCTGCAATTTTCGGCCATTTCCAGATTGGGTAGGTATAAGGGTGTAATTCCTCATTTTGTACTTGTACTTTCATTTTTCCATTTAATGAAAGCAGGGCCTCCCCACTATTAGAGCAGGGCCTGGAGACATAGTCCCTCTTGGACGAACTCTGATATCAACTCTTGTGTCTTCATGCATGATGTTAATTTCTTCTCTCTTTTTCCACTTATGCCTTTAAGTTTCTTGTTTAAAGCGACAATTTTCACATGTTAATTATTTTATGCATCTCAAACAAAAGATCTTGGATCAAGTGGCATCAGAGCGAGTGTTTGTAGATGTGAATTACATATTTGTATGCTAACAATAAGCAGGCTAAGAAGAGGCGAAGGGACACTACAGGCTTTTGATCCCGAAGTAGGACGTGCACGTCAGAGAAGGAACATGGGAGACGAAGATCAGAATGAGGAGGAGCTCAATTTCCGCAAAAAATTCTATACCATGGCAGATCGAGTAGAGAGACTATTCTCTAGACTTGAAAGGTTAGAGAAAATAGGAGATCATGCTTTATAAAGGCAAGGTTCACCACATGGATATGGTGGAGGAAATCGACCCCCTTCAGGAAATGAAAGTCCTTCCTCCTCTTCTAACCATCATAATAAAAATTCTGGAAATGCATCTAAAAAGCCTTTCGTTAAGTTAGATGTTAAGTTTGATCTACCAGTATATAATGGTGAAAGTAATGCTGAGAAGCTTAACAATTGGATTAGGCAGCTTGAACTCTATTGCAGGATCCAGCAGATTATGGAGGACGAGGCAAAAATCCAATTGGCTTCTCTTCGATTGAGTGGCACAACTCTCATCTGGTGGGAGAGCAAACTTCGAAGCAGCAGTAACTTGGGTAACCTTCTTTCTTCCTGGTCAGATTTTATTACTGCAATTAAAAATCAATTATATCCCTTAGGTTACAAGCAGAAAGCCTTAATGGAGTGGCAGTACCTAAGGCAAGGTAAAGGACAAAATGTGCAAACCTTTACTGAAGAATTTCGAAAACAGGCATTAAGTTTGGGCATCTCATTAGATTCTCCTGAAGTTGTAACTAAGTACATTGGTTCATTGCATAGTTACATTAGACATTCATTGTTAATGTTTGAACCTACTACCATTGACTCGGCCAGTGTGAAGGCCATTCATCTTGAGAACAGGGGAATAAATGATAAGGACGATCATTCAAAGAAACCACCTTCCAAACCTTCAAATGGAAAATTCAAAGGGAAAGGAAAGGGAAAGGAAAAGAAGACGGCGTCAACAAAGAAGGATGAAGGAGAAAAGCCTTATTGCACTCACTGCAAAAAGGAAGGCCATGACGACGATCATTGTTGGAAACTTTATCCAGAAAAGAAGCCGAAAATATATGGAGGAAAGGGTAAGCAGAAGACGGTAGCAACCGCGCAGCGGGACCTTGGATCCGACTCAGGGGATGAGGCATTGATCACAGCAGCAGGGACAAAAGGTACTCATTCTCTTCATGATTTTGAATCACATGAAAGCACTAGTTCATCAAATGAGCCTCTTTCTAATGAACGCAAGAGAATTGAGTTGTTTCATATTAGAGTTGTTATAAACCATGCAAAAGTAGAAACTCTATTTGATTCAGGCTCTCAAGCAAACCTTATTTCAGAATCCTTGGTTAAAAAGTTAGGATTAGAAGTTAAGCCTCATCCAAAACCTTATCCACTTGGATGGATACATGATAAAGTAAAACTAAATGTAACCAAGCAGTGTAAGGTAAAATTTGTTATTGCTTCTAAGCTGGTAGATGAAGTAGAATTAGATGTAATACCATTGGATATTTGTGGCATTGTGTTAGGGAGTCCCTATCTTTATGATAGGAAAGCAGTTTTCTTTCGCCGTGAAAATAAATACCAAATCACTAAAGATGGGGTAGAATACATTGTAAGAGCTCATCAAACCAAAGTCAGTGCCAGCCTTGTAAGTGCAGGACAGATGAAGAGACTGGTGAATTCCAACAAGGGGTGTTTGCTCATGGTTGTGAGAGAAAAGGATGAAGAAATAACCGATGCTTTCCGGGGATGTGATCCGGCTCATAAACAGGAATTATGTGATGTTATTTCTAACTATGGTGAGTTGTTTCAGGAACCCAAAGGTTTGCCTCCAAAACGAGGGATCCAACATGAGATCCATTTGCAACATGATGCTCCATTACCAAACATAGGTATGTACAGGATGTCATCCATCGAAATGGAGGAAATCAAAAAGCAGGTACAGGAACTGTTGAACCAAGGGGTCATTCGGCCAAGTACTTCTCCTTGTGGCTCGCCGATCATGTTAGTGCCCAAGAAAGATGGCACATGGAGGATGTGCGTGGATTATCGGGCACTAAACAAAATCACCGTGAAAAATCGATACCCTCTCCCTCGCATTGATGATTTATTAGATCAATTAAAAAATGCTATTTATTTCACCAAATTGGATTTGCGTAGTGGTTATCACCAGGTCAGAATTGCAGAGCAGGATGTGTGGAAAACCGCCTTCAAGACCAAACAGGGGTTGTTCGAATGGATGGTGATGCCATTCAGACTTTGCAACACTCCAGCCACATTCATGAGGGTCATGAATGATCTTTTTAGGCCTTTCATTGATGAGTTTGTCCTTGTGTATTTAGATGATATTCTTGTATTCAGTAGGACTTGGGAGGAACATGTATGCCATGTAATCAAAGTGCTTGATGTTTTAAAGAAAGAACAATTGTATGTAAAGTTGTCAAAGTGTGAGTTTGGGAAAACCTCTTTGATTTACCTTGGTCATATTGTCGGTAATGGTCAATTAAAAATAGACCCCTCAAAAGTCGAGGTGATTGTAAATTGGCCTAAGCCCACCAATGTAATAGAGGTCAGTAGTTTTTTAGGTGCAGTACAGTACTGGAGGAGGTTCATTGCCAACTTCTCCGTTATTGCATCACCCTTACACACTCTGACAAGTATCAAACAAGCCTTTCAGTGGGGAGGAAAACAGCAGAAGGCCTTCGAAGCACTGAAAGAGAAAATCAGCGCCGCACCAGTCCTGGCTTTACCCGATCTCCAACAGCCTTTTGAGATCGAAACCGATGCCAGTGGGTACACCATGGGAGCTGTACTTTTGCAGCAGAAGAAGTCGATTTGTTACCATTCGGAGAAGTTCTCCCAGGCTGTAATAAATTACCCCACTTACGACAAGGAATTGTATGCCTTGGTCCAAAGTGTGAAAAAGTGGAAACACTACCTGATTGGCAAGGAGACCATCATCCATACGGATCACCAGCCCTTGCAGTACCTTCAGTCACAGACCAAGCTACAACAATCTCGTCATTTCAGGTGGATGGGGTTCCTACAGCAATTTCATCTGGTAATAAAGTATAAGAAGGGCACTAGTAACAAAGTAGCAGACATGCTCTCTCGCCCTCCTATCACTGCTTCTATTATTTTTCATAATGCGTCATTGTCTTTTGAAAGTTATGTTGAATAGTACACTAACGATGATGACTTTAAAGAAGTTTATGCAAAACTAACTCATGGTTCACAGGTGGACAACTATCATTTGCAGGGGAAGCTGTTGTATCACCTTGGTAAATTGTGCATACCCACAGCAGAAAGAGTTCATGTAATTCGAGAGGCGCACACCTCTCTTGTGTCTGGTCACTTTGGTGTTGAAAAAACCTTATGTCATTTGCAAAGGTTTTGTTTTTGGCCCCATATGAAAAACATTGTAACCCGTTTTGTAAAGGGATGTGTGATGTGTTCTGTTTCAAAGCCCTCTAATAGAAAACTCGTGCTCTACACACCACTCCCTATTCCGGGTCGTCCATGGGAAAGTGTGTCGATGGATTTTGTAGGAGGTTTGCCTATGTCAAGAAAGGGTCACGACTATTTGTATGTTGTCGTCGACCGCTTTAGCAAAATGTGCATATTGATGCCTTATAAAAAGCAGGTCAATGCTGAGCAGACTGCTTGTCTTTTCTTTCAGTATGTTTGGGTCCACTTTGGGTTGCCCACGTCGATTGTGTCAGATCGAGACTCTCATTTCCTTGGAGAGTTTTGGACCATCTTGTGGCGCATGATGGATACCAAGTTGAAGAGAAGCACGGCATTCCATCCACAAACCGACGGACAGACAGAGGTCGTTAATCGTATCGTGGTACACTTGTTGCAGGGCTATTGCAGCAAACATCCCAAGTTGTGGGATGAACACCTTCCATATGTGCAGCACACTTACAACCGAGCAGTGCACTCCTCTACGCAGCGTTCACCTTTTGAGACATGCTTTGGTTACTTACCAAAGGACCCTTTCGACATGATCTATGGAAGGGATGAAGATGCCAGTGGGCGTGATGACAGGGATAAAGCACAACGGTTCATTCAGCGGATTCAGATGATTCACCAAGTAGTGCAAGAGCAGTTGGAGAAGAGTCAGGCCCGATATAAGGCCTGACATGATAAGCACCGAGTCGACCATCAATTTCAAGTTGGCGACAAAGTGTGGTTCCACATCAGCAAGGATCGAATGAAGGGAGAAGGTAAGAAATTGCGACCAATCCAGTATGGTCCCTTTACCATATTGGAGAAGACTGGGAATAATGCTTTCCGACTCGACTTGCCGGCATACATGCAGATGTACTCAGTTGTGAATGTTGAAAATCTAAAACATTATGAACCCCCATTGATTATGGACACTAAGGAGGTAGGATCAGTTCCTACAGTGGATGACTTTGCACCAGAATATCTCGATGAACTGCCAGAGGACATCATTCTCGATCGAAGGACCAGGACTTCGCGACGAGGAGATGTGGAGTATCTCTGTGTTGGTTTCAAAGGGATGCACCCAAGTAAAGCCAAATGGCTTGAAAAGGAGAAGGTGAGGGAGCAATTCCCTCACTTGCCTATTGATTGATGAGGCTTTTGGGGTCCAAAAGCTCTTTAGTGGGGAGGAATGATCCAGGTGGATTAAACAGGTACAGGTACAAATGGCTTGAGTACAAGGCTCAAAACTCAAAGTGTTCGAAAATCCTTCGAACCAAGTTCAAGTTGTAGATCTCGAAATTCTGAATCCAACGGCGCAGACGGCACTCAATTCCGAGTCTGAATGAAGGAGTTAGGAGCAGTCAAAGATCAGAGGTTGACTTGGTGATGTGGCAGACTAAGGAGGCAACAATTTTGCTGAAACCCGGCCACCGGATTCCGACCAACCTGGCCAGATTCCGGACGAATTTGTGGGACCGTTAAATGCACTCCTTCGGTCAAAATTCGAAGGTTCAAAAACCAACAGTTTTTTTTAATAACAAATAAAAACAAAAAATATATATATTAAGGGTGGCGGGCCACCAACCCCACCACCCCATGCAAATCCATGTTATATTATAAAAAGAAATGTGTTGGGGGGCGGGTGGTCAACCCCGCCACCCTGCGGTCTCCATGGTACCAACGGTTATATTAATACGGGGCGGGGGTTGTTAACCCCACCGCCACCGCCTCCTCTTATATGTGGCGCGTTTCCATATGGGGGCGGGCCGCCCAATATGGGTCCGGCCCCCCCCACATCACATCAACACCAAACGGAAATTTTAAAATATCAAACGGTTCAGCGTTGTTCTTTTAAAGGAATGCGGTTTAAACAAAAACAAAGCAGTCGGCCTTTTTATGGCGGGGTCGGGATTTGACCACCCGACCTCCGCCCAAACAATATGGATCTGCAACCAATTCGGCTAAGGGTCGCTTTGGAGAATCCGCCCACGTTTTGTTATTTAAACCTTCATTCATTTGTGCGCCCGAGGACGGACAGGAGCGGGCACAGAAAACAAGGCAGTGGAACCTTGAGCAGTTTGCAGGAGGGGGCGGAACCATGATCTGAGCCATTTTTCCAGAGGGGCCAGATTTTCACTTTGTCCGATTGGGGCAAGTTTTATATGGATTCAGCACTACTCGACGCCACAAATCCAACGGTGCTGCCCATTTTGTCATCAAAGGTCTGCAATTTTCGGCCATTTCCAGATTGGGCAGGTATAAGGGTGTAATTCCTCATTTTGTACTTGTACTTTCATTTTGCCATTTAATGAAAGCAGGGCCTCCTCACTATTAGAGCAGGGCCCGGAGACGTAGTCCCTCCTGGACGAACTCTGATATCAACTCTTGTGTCTTCGTGCATGATGTTAATTGCTTCTCTCTTTTTCCGCTTATGCCTTTAAAGTTTTCTTGTTTTGAAAGCTACAATTTTCACATGTTAATTCTTTTATACATCTCAAACAAAAGATTTTGGATCAAAAGTGAAAATCATTGTTTTGGTACCTGTAGTTATTTGACAACCTTATTGTGCAAGTGAATTTGTTTGCCGCTGAGAACCTCTTTTTTTAATATTTCATTGTACCAATATGGTCTAGTTGAACAAAAATCTTCCTTTGGTCATTTAGAAACTCTAAGCGTAGGAAAATAGTATTGTTATCTTTAACAAAACTAGAGTTATCAATTGAGTTTATTCGTAAATCGATATGCACAAGAGTTGATTTTGAGCACAGTGATAAACCAGAACAAGATAGTAGAATTTGTGAGGTGATATCTTCATTTATGTACAAGAGTTTAATATTTCCTTTGATGTTTGCTAAGATTTTAAATTCCATGCATTGAAGGTGTGATGAATCTGGGAGTTTTGTCTTAATTCAAGCACAATTTATTTCTGCAATATTTGAGTTTAAACTTATTACAAGATATTCCTTTTCAGTACAGGAACAATGAGTTTATTTCTTCAGTACAAGCACAAAGTGTCTTGTTTTTCCTAATGTTTTTTAAATTTAATAAAGTATCAAATAGTTTTTTTCTTCTAAAAAAATGTTCATCATTTCTGCACAAATGGTTTTCTTAATTCATGATGTGTAATTACGTACCATGAATTTATAGTTTGGCTTAAATTATGTATAGACTATGAAATCAACCCCCTTATATGATTCTAGCATTGTTCTCTAAATGGTCAAATTGGTAAACCCAAAATCGATTATTATGTGGAAATTGTTTTGCTAATAAGTGTGGAAGAACTAACATATTTAGTGCCTTCTTTGTTTAAACACTTACGAATCAGGTAGCATTGAATCTCATTTAATTATTATTATTATTATTATTTTATAGAAATTATAATTATATAATATTAAAATGTTTAAGTTTAAGATTTTAGAAAATAAAATAGATATTATCTTTAAAGAGGAGTAATTTTCATAATCTCTAATTATTCCATTAACACAAACACAAATTAAGATGAACCAATATCTTATAATATTAAAAAATTGAAGATGAATATAATTTTGTTTAATATAATCAATGGCTAATATCTATAATATTTATAAGATATATTCTTACAATTTTTCATAGTTTAATTATAAGTTAAATGATTGGTCAATGTCAATAGAAATCAATTTGTAACAAAGACTAAAATTAAAATAAAAAACCATAAAACTAACTAAATTATATTTTTATTTTAAACTAAACTCCTCATTTACTAAACTTTACCAAGCTCCAAGGCTTCACTCTAAAAAAAAATTATGTAAAAGATTTGAAAGATTAAATCTTAATAAATCTAAAATTAAAATAAATCTAATATTAATTATAAATCAAATCCATCAACTTATATAAAATTTATATTAATAAATAAATATTATTTTAAATTTACTTCAATTGTTTATTACATAACCCTCAGCCATTTTTTTACCGAGTGGCGAGCTTGAAGAAACGGGTGGTTTTGGGCATTGGATGTTCCCGGACAACTGCGACTTCGACACCACGGCTTGGATCAAGCAATATTGGAATCCCATTATAGGATACACTCCTAAGGTTAGTCTGCTTATCATTGGTTGTTTCTCTATTCACTTCATGGCCCAGTGAGATGTTTTTAAAATTACCAGTCGGACATGGGTTAGAGGCCGTAGCTTTATGCAATTGGTTCCGTGGTATTTGGGGTTTAACCCGGTTATGGAGGCGCCGCGCAGCAGGGTCATCTAGGTTAAGTTACCAGGCCTCCCACTTGAATTTTTGACCCTTAAGGCTCTAAGAGCGATTGGTGACTATATTGGCAATACGAAATACATTGATCCAAGCATTTTAGGAGCGAGTGATAAGAGAATTGTCTAGCTGCTTGTTGAGGTCGAATTTGTGGGAGGATTTCTAGGGGACGTGGATTTATTATGGGGTGACATGAGACACAGACAACGCATTGATTTATGGGGTATCCCTTTTAGATGCCTCATTTTCCATAAAACTGGACATCTTAGGGAACATTTTCCTTTCCAGCTTCGCATGGAACGTTCGAGTGGTGTTGTGACTAGTGCTGACGATAGCAGACAGAATCATGCGGCTATGGGTACTCCGGGAGGCTTCACATTAGGTATTCCTTCTTCCTCTTCTTTTGAGGATGTTGTTTTTGTCTCTGCTGAAGAGAATCATGATAGGAATTTGCATCCTGAGAAGGGTGATGATAGGATGCTGCTTCAAAATAGACCTCCTACTGACACGGTTAGGGTCCTATCTCCCGAATCTAATATTTCACCTTCTGTCGATCACTCCAGCCCACCAACTTTACATAGTCCATACATGACCATCCCGCTTATCACCAACACTCCCATCCATGTCACGGGCCCTCCCATATTGGACTCTCCTCTTGGGGTCTTTGTCAATGCACCTATTCACTCTACACACCCTCCTAATAATGCTGACCCACCGCTTTTTCATAGCACAAATTACTCTGTTGGAGAATCATCTACCGCTCCCATTAGTTCTTCGGGTGGGCCTCCAATGTCTCCTATAAACAATATTGAACCTACCGACCCCGATTATCCTCCTGAATCACCAAGAAACTCGGTAGGGAGCGATATCGAGTCTTTATCGGGCAATCCCAATATTGATTTGGCTGCCTTAACTGTGTTTGATAGGCCACCTATGACTCGGGATTCCCGAGACTTCCATCCCCTGTCTTCTAATATCACAACCAGGAAAAAATCTAAGAATATAAACAAATTGGCCAGGGGCAAGTTAAAGTCCAAGTCCATTTCTCTGTTTTCGGATGGGGAAGAAAATTTTACAGATATTCCCATCTCGGCATGTGATGGCAAGTGGGAGTGTTCCAGGGCGCTTAGAGAAAGTCACCCTGAAATGGGTTCCCCATGACCCACATTCTATCGATGAATATAAGGGGGGTGGGCGATGCCCCCAAATCACATTGCCTTCGAGAATTGTTAGTTGATAATAAGTGCAGTATCTTTCTGGAACAGGAGACTTTATGTCCGAGGGAAAAAGCTATTAAAACCTTTTTGAGTTATAAGTCTGGGTGGTGTGCGTTGGCTGTCGACTCAAATGGCCATTCGGGAGGATTGATTGCTATTTGGAATCCTGATTAGGCTAATTTTAAAGCCTTCAGTTTTTTTGGCGGGATTCTACTAACTGGTCACCTGATGGGTGTGGATGGACCACTCAATATTGTTAATGTTTATGCTCCATATAACAACAGGTAATCCTTCTGGGTCCGAATGAGGGATTCCGGAATTTTTATGCTGCCAAATCTGATCTTGATGGGGGATTTTAATTTCACTATGCAGTCTGATGAGATATGGGGGAACAGCGTTCGAATGGATCCTCTTTCAAACTTTCTAAACGATGTGTTCATTTATTATCACATCGTGGATATCAGGCCCTGCCTATTGATTCCTACATGGACAAACAAGAGGATGGGGGATAACTATATTGGCAAAATACTGGATAGGGCACTTGTAAAAGACAATCTGATAGATAGCTGGGGGGCCCCCAGATCAGTGGTCTCAGGCATATCGGGTCACATGCCGATATCTTTATCCTGGAATCCAAGAGATATGAATAAGGGGCTCCCATACAAGTTCAATCGGGTATGGCTCGATGATGCAAAATATATTAATCTTGTTAAAAGACTGTGGCAAGAGGATGCTTGATTGGAGGATCTTGGGCAGTGGGATCGATTTCATCATAAACTCCATAAATTAAAGATGGCTTCCAAAAAGTGGGTAGTCCAAAAAAAAATGGTCCTCAAGGCAGAGCTGCATGACATCAACAAGCGGATGGAGTCGATATATAAAGAGTTCATAAACACAGCTCCGGATGAATCATCATATCTCATTCTCAAGTAATCGGGGATTCGAAGAAGGGAGATATTGTGTATAGAGGAGACTACATGGAAACTTAAGAGTAGGATCTGCTGGTTACAGGAGGGTGATCTCAACACTAAATTTTTTCACAAATATGCAACCGATAGGTGGAATAGAAATGCGATTTGGCGCATCATGTGGCCTGATGGTAGTTATGCCATTTCCACTACTGAGATTCAAAGTGAAGCATATTCCCATTTTTCATATTTCTACCAAAAAGACCAATCCATTGATTTTGAAAATCAAACTTGGTTACTGAATCATATCTCCAGAATGTTTAATGAGGAGGTTATTTCTGATCTTGACCAGAAAATTACTAGGAATGAAGTGCACATGGTCCTGAAATCTTTTGCGCATGATAAATGTCCGGGGCCGGATGGATGGCCCACGGAATTTTTCACCTTCTTCTTTGAATTAATTGGGGCTGAACTTACGGAGGTTGTGGATCTAATCCGAGCAAAAGGTCATATGTCTGCTAATTTAAACTCTACCTTTATTACTCTGATCCCCAAAGTTGCTGATCCACAATCCTTCGCTGATTTTAGACCGATTGCGCTCTGCAATATTTTGTATAAGGTCACCTCAAAGATGATTTCTAATCGTATCAGAGCTACTTTATCAGAACACATTTGTATGGAACAATACGGATTTCTTCAAGGTCGTTCTATACATGATGTGATTGCCATCGCACAAGAAGTTCTTCACTCTATGCACTCGAAAAGGAAGGAGGCTCTGGCCATGAAGGTGGATCTTCACAAGGCATATGATTCAGTAGACTGATCCTATATTAGACTTGTCTTACTCAAGATTGGGTTGCCAATTAGAATCATTAGATGGATCATGTCTTGCATTACTACAGTTAGATATGCAGTATTGGTTAATGGTGTGCCCACTCATTTTTTTGAGGCTGCTAGAGGTCTTCGCCAGGGATGTGCTCTCTCCCCGCTCATTTTCATTCTCATATTGGACGGGTTTAGTAAGGTCTTACATAATGCAGAGAAAAAGGTCTTCATTAAGGGTTTTTCCTTTTCTGAATCAGTGTCCACGTCGCATTCACTTTTTGTTGATGATATGTTGTTATTTGGATACCTCATCAGAAATCATTGGTTTTATATTCATCTCGTACTAATGAGGTTTGAATCTGCTACAGGATTAGGAATCAACAAAGATAAATCTTTTCTATTATATGAGAAGGGTGATTTGCAGGAGATTCTTTTTATTGTTGATTTTTTGGGGGTCCACTGTCAGCTTGCTTCGGATGGATTTAAATATCTGGGTTACAACATAAAGCCCTGTGGATATAAGACCAGGGATTGGATGTGAATGATCGAGCAATTTAGGGCTCGTATCTGTAGATGGACACACAAGTGGTTGTCTTTGGGCGGTCGACTCATCCTCATACAAGCTGTATTATCACAGTTGATGGTCTTTTGGGGCCATCTTTTTTACCTGCCAGCCAAGATTGTGGAGCTGATCAACAACACTAATGCTCAATTTTTGTGGGGTGGTTACAATATGGGAAAGAAATATCACCTCTGTAAAATTGATGTTATTTGCAAGACAAAAGAACAGGATGGGTGGGGTATTTTAAATACTCGAATTTTCAATACCGCCTTGCTTATTAAATCCTTATGGCGTGCTATCAAAGGGGATAACATTTGGAGTGCTATTATCAGATGCAAATATATTGAGGGCGAATTTCTACATCAACTTATCTGTCAGGAATTAGTTTGTCCACGGAGTATATCTGCCATTTGAGGCAGTTTTAAAAAAGTTCTAAGGTATGTCTCTGGTCGATTGACTTGGTTTTTTTGTGATGGAGGGCGAATCCCGCTGGCTTTCAAAAGTATTATGTCCCTCCCTCTACAAACTAGCCTTTCCCCTCGTCTGCTACACCGTCTATCACACAGAGGTTTCCTCTATCTGTCACAGACTATACAATGTTGGTCATTTGGCGCTCCGATTTTCAAAACAGCAAACCAACTAGAACTGGCTGGGGAAGATGCTATTGAATGGGATCTCATTCGGGATTCTTTTAGATGTGTTGGTCTATGTCATTCTCAGGGGGGCGATAAGATCATTTGGAATGGTCCCATGAAGAATAAATATGTCATTGTCAAAGATGTATACAGGAACATCATCCTTACTTCACTGGGGGGTATATCTTCCAAGATATTCTATCCCTACTGGAGGCGAAGAATCCCAACCAAGATCACACTCTTCGGGTGGCTAGTGTGGCGTGGTAAGATACTAACCTGGGATAATCTCAATAGAAGAGGGGTTCATGGCCCCAATCGATGTGCTTTATGTTGTTTGGATGAGGAAAGAAATGTCCATATATTTTTCATTTGCCCTGTCTGTTAGCCACCTATAATTTTTTGTTGTTATACCCAAAGGTGGCTAAATATGTTTTGAGCCTTCAAAGAACAAATTTTATCACTAAAAATTGTTGGCTCTTGAAGTCTCTTTAAGGCCTCATGCCTCTGTCCAAAATCCTCATTTACTGTCCCTTTTATACTCAGAAAATTCTGCTGATTTTGTATAACAAACTGCTGCAAAGCCATCCCTTTTCCCTTTCTCCCACTCGAAATTAACCTTCTTTTCCTTTCCCTTTTTTCCCATATTTTTCCTCTATTATTCATCTTTTCCTTTCTTTCCTTCATAAATCACCCTTCCCATGGTTAAAAACTCACTTTTTAACCCTTTCGGCACCCTTTGTTTCCATTAAAAAACCATGAAAAATCATAAAAATGCAAGTCTTTTTATAGACTTAAGCCCCTTGGGTTTAGCCCTAAAACCACTTCCCCAATACGCCCTCATCATAAAAACCAAGCGCCAAACCCATGAAGCGCTGATCGAATCAAAAAGATTCAAGTGTGCATGTTTGTGCACCATTTCAAAATATCGATTGCGATTGGGCCTGCAGTTTCGATTGCGATTAGGCCCGCAGTTTCGATTGCGATCCGCCGATCGGCCATCCCCTGATTCACTCTCCGCCGTCGATCTGATCTGCAGATCGACGGACAGCGCTTAATCGCCTTCTCCCCTCCCGATTGTGCAATCGCATCGGAGTTTTATTTTCAATCGCCTCCCCTTTTCTGTCACCTCCGATTGAGATCCTTCGATTGAATCTGGACCGTCCACGTGTCCAGATCGGACGGCCCAGATTCACCCCACCTTATTTCTTCCCCCCGCTCCTCTTTCGCCTTTTTATGCAGATCTCCACTGTTGGTTGCCTTCATCCGATGGCTTCGCTCCTCCCCCGCCATCTGAAGCAGTTTAAACCTACTTCCGCAGGATTTCTTAACTATTTTTGTGTTTTGCAGGCGTTTTAATGGTTTTCCATTGTTTAATGAAAGAAAGCCGAGGGTAGGGAAAGATGTTTCTTGCGCCTTCAAGCTGTTAAAGAGAACCATCTGCGGGGTTTCACTCCATTGTTTTCTCAATGCTTCATGGGCATTGATGCCTTTAAAAAGCCCAGTGCGGCCTGCACATCGACAAGACACTGTTTTAATTCAAAAACAGTTAAAGAGTATCAGTTTGAAGACAGAACACAGCAAATGAAGATTGAAGACGGTTTTTATGGGGATTACGGCTAAGACCGTTATCAAAAGCCTAATCCCCAATCTAAAACATAGTTTAAAGGAAAAACCTAAAGTGTTTCATCATACAGAAAGCCTCCACTGCCACATCCGAGGCAAATTGATTCCTCAGCTACCACCAAGCCACCTGTCGCCTCAAACCTTTCAAAACAGAGGCCGAAGTTATTGAAGAAAATCAGATATTCGCCTCCAGCACAGCCAGGGAGTTAATTCTGCAAGGAAATCAATGCAGAAAATATCTGCAGAGTTACTCCAAACATTACATAGAGCCTCAAAGTCAAATAAAGCTCCCACCGAGCTTAATCCATAAATGTGAAACAGTTAATACAGTGTTCCACCTGTGAACTTCTTCATCGAGCCCCTCAAAGGGCCGATAAGTCTTGAACCTGTATTAATTATCCTGAGAGATATTTTCTTAGATCACCTCCTCATTCTTCTATAAATACCTCAGAAGAAGATGAGAAAATGTTGGTAACTGCATATCTGTAGCATGTAAATAGTTTTCTGAAGCTGCTGTAAGCTCTGTTTGTAAGATAAAATACCTATGTTGAGCTGAGAAGCCTGAAGCTATAAAGAACCATTGGACTTAAAGATTGTAACTGGTTTGGAACATCAATACAAGCTGATTTATGGGATCCTGGTCTATGTTGACGGTGATGTTATTCTCATTTGTAACTTGTTATTTTATTTTTGTTTTCATGTTGTTTCATTTTCCACTGTAAAGAACAGTTTAAACAGGGTTAGGATTTTCTGTATAGCAGTAACCTTCTCTGGCTGAGAAATCTTTATTTGAATGTTTTCTTCCAATCCGTGTTATTTAGGAATGACTTAATTCAGTTTAGGCATGAGAATGTTGGTGTTCCCTCGTCTTATTGTTTTAGCTTAATATTATTTCTGAATGTTACTTTCAGTATATGTTGTGTGAAGATGAACTGAAGGAAGATATGGTTAGCCCTGGTCCCAGAATTGTCTGCATAACTAACTAATTGTTTCCCTTGGAATGTGTTAAAAGCTGGCTAGTTTAGAAGCACTTACCAGATCTTAGACCATTCTGTGTTATCTTTGTGGTTCCCCTTGTTTTGTATGTTTTCTATTGGAAGTGTGTCAAAGGTCAAGTTGGTTTGGGTGGGCACGCCGCATCCCCTAGTCTCGCTTTTGTCCTTCTCTTAAGTGTTTGTCAAAGGCCGACCGGTTTAAAATTACTTATCGCATCCTAGGTCGCTCTTTCGGCTTCGTATCCGTTTAATTCCTCTTCTTATTGTTTCATTTCATTCCATAAAATCAACTTAAAGAGATCCTTAGACATAGATGACTTGCCCCATGGACCACTCTTGAACCTTTTTGTTTCAATTAAATCCTACTATGACTCCATAGCCCAATGGATTGAAGTTGTTTCTTGCCTATCTTCTTAGCTGAATCATTTTTCCCTTTCATTCATCTTCGCCCTTCATTTAGACTTCCTTCACCTTCATTTATCTTTGTCCAACCAAAACAAAACAAAAATCTTGGTCTTCATAACTAGCCTAATATCACAATTTCAGTCTTTAAAGATCACATCTTTGAACTCATTTATAGAGAGATCCCTCTCTGGATTCAGGAGGGCTAGATCCTTGAATCCCAAAGCGGTTTGATGTTACCTCTGCAGTTGGACTTTGCCAATCTTGCTAATTACAGAGTGATAACATAATGGCGACTCCGCCGGGGAAAGCCGAGTTCTTTCATTTTAAATATCGCTAAGACTCGTAGTACCCTTGATATCTCTAGATTGGTACATGGTGGTGGACCATAAAACATTTTACCTCCTTAGGAGCCGAAAATTTTCCAATTCGGCGACTCCACACTCGTAACTCCCAGAAGACCAAATGACTCCACCGTAAAAAAGACCCCCGAATCGATTAACCGGTATACGTTGACCCTTTTTTCTTGATTTACAAACATGATTCCAAGAATACAACGAATATATGCCCCATTTATTAGAGATCATATTCTTGGGTTTCACGTAAGATGCCCCAGGTGAATTGGGATGACAACCTGCTTGTTTTTCAAGGTAAAAAGTTTGATGACCCTTTATTACATCTTATCAATTTTCACATACATGTATGGAGGTTGAAGTTTGAATGGCATGAAGACTGCCTAATGAAAATGTTCATGTTAACATTAGAAGGAAAAGCTAGGGATTTGTATGAGTGCTTGATATCTAGTAGTTTGTTTTCTTTAAAAGATCTTGAATATGTGTTCTATGAGAACTATAAAGAAAACACTACATCATTATCATGGGGTGCAATATATTATGATCCATCACAAAGCATCTCCCAACACATCATAGATAATGATGAAGCTTTGGAAGAGATGCATCCTGAAGATCCTTTAATAGCCATTCATGGGTTTAATATCCTATTGAAAAAATTTAAGAACAGAGATGAAACACTTGAGGAAGAAAACAACCAAGAAATACTAGACATTCCTCAAGAAATCCTCGAAAACTCAAATATTGATTCATCATCCCTTATAGCTGAGGCTCAAGAAGACAAAATCTTCAAAACCGCTCTTCACATAGAACTTTCTGTTGTATAGATTTAGAAAGTTCTTTGTAGATCGAATAAAAGGAGCCCGTCGACAACCCATGTTTGGCCGATGAAATTGTTTATTCCGATGATTTTCCAAATTTCGATCAGTCTAATGATAATGATGATTCACAAGAAGAAACTAATCATGCAGGGCAACCAGCGTTTGATTGGTGTTATCATTTTCACCATCACCAGCTTGAAAGCCAAAAACATCTGTTTCAATCCATCACTAATGGCTTTCACATAATTGGAAATCAGCAACCTTTCAACTCAGAAGGTGAAGAGAAGAGCAATGAAGAAATTTTTGAGCAAGAGGAAACCATTGAATACACCCCTACTCAAGAATATAATAACATCTTCACAAAGTTCGGCCCACTCAATCCAAGCATACTAGGGCCACAAGAGGACAACATTGTCAAATATGATGAGTCCTCCAGTTCATAGGATGATGAAGATGAGGGAGAAAAACAAATAGAAGACTATCCTGCTGTGGATATATCATCTTCTCAAGAAGAAACTCCTCCCTTCACTGATATTATTTTTTCATATAAAGAACCTGAATTTGTATCAGAAGCAAGCATATGTTTAGAGAAAGAAAATATTTCACTGTTTGCTATTGTGCAGGTTAAATATGACGATACTTCCAAGCTACGTGCTGAAGAGATACTCCTCAAAGCTGAAGTCTCGAAGGCATGCTCACTTATTACGGAGGATGTTAGCAGGTCATCTTTTCTTTCGTTGATCCTTTGGAGAAGTGTGGAATCCCAACCTGGCTCAAATTATCACAAGCATTGATCTGGTAAGAGCCGTAGACATGAAAGGACCACCTTCGTGATAGTTTTGACATTGAAGGTTAACCTTCAATATGTTCTATGGATACCTCTGACAAGCAGCTAGAGTTACTACTTCTTCTTGACATTACTCAGCTGGCTGCATTGGCACTTTTGTATCATATGAATATGTAAATACTCCATGTTTAGAATAGGTTAGATAGGGATGTCAATAAAGCTCAGTTCTGAGCATGTAGTTAGTTGTTTTTTTCTGCTTTGGAGAAAAATCAAGAATCAAAAATACAAAAACAAAGAAAAATGAAAAGAGGGTAGAAATGAAAACAAGAAAGGCAAAGCCCCATGCCAAAAAAGAGAAATAGATTCTGAAAGTGTGCAAGCTCAAATGCCACTCCTCAAAAACACACTTCTAGTTAGTCAAACTGTTTAAACTTGACTAATTAGCTTTAAATTTTCTGCTGATAGGGTAGTGAATTTGATTTGCCAAACTGTTTAATCTTGGCTTATCAGTAGATAGATTAAGTTAAGGATGAAAGGCTCAAACATGTTCAAAACCTCAGAGCCAAAAGTTTCCAAAAGGATATGACTCAAAACCTGCTTTATTTTCTCGAGTCAAGAAAGTATAAATCAAGTTCTAATTTGCCCAAAAATCAATCAGATATCAAGAAAGAGACAGCCTCAAAAACAAAATTAAAAAAAAGTTCAGAGTCAGAAAGAAAAAGAAGGCCATAATGAGAGGTCTTCTGTGTCTTAAGCCTTCTATTTTGATTTTAATTTTCTGCAAATAATAATCTATGTGCAGCTTTTTTTTATGCCATAGATCATAGCAAGTCGAACAGCTCAATCTTGACTTGACTATTTTTAAATTTCTGTTGTAGAATTTAGAGAATGAAAGTCTGATTGGACAGTTTAATCCCAACAGACGGTAGATTAGGTAGAGAAACATCTGAACTCAACTGTTTAATCTGAGTTCAGGTAGAAATAAGGAGTAGAATTAGGTTAGTTTTTTATGCTTTCAAAAGAATAAAATGTTGTTAAGATTTTGCCAATCCAAGTGCACTCTGTTGAAGAAAAAATGTTAGATCAGTAGGATTGGGTAGGTAGAAGGTTGTATTGATGAAGCTCATTTTTCATAAATAATATCATTTTTTCAGAGCTAATCAAGACCATTCAGAAAAGAAAGAGAAATTCATTGGATTAGGCACATGGTCAGCATCCCAGAAGGAATAATGGATCAAGCACAGGCCTACCTCCCAGAGAAATCAAGTCTGAATTCTTGATGCCTTCAAGAAGGCACCATCCCCAAGTGGAGCCACTGTTAGCCACCTATAATATTTTGTTATACCAAAAGGTGGCTAAATATGTTTTGAGCCTTCAAAGAACAAATTTCATCACTAAAAATTGTTGGCTTTTGAAGACTCCTTGAAGGCCTTCTGCCTTTGTCCAAAATCCTCATTGCTGTTCTGATCTCATACTCTGAAATTTCTGCTGAAATACAAAGAAGAAACTGTTGCAAAGCCATCCCTTTTCCCTTTCTTCCACTCGAAATTAACCTTCTTTTCCTTTCCTTTTTTCCCCATATTTTTCCTCTATTATTCATCTTTTCCTTTCTTCCCTTCATAAATCACCCTTCCCATGGTTAAAAACTCACTTTTTAACCCTTTCGCACCCTTTTGTTTCCATTAAAAATCGTGAAAATCATAAAAATGCAAGTCTTTTGCGTACTTAAGCCCCTTGGGTTTAGCCCTAAAACCACTTCCCCAATACGCCCTCATCATAAAAACCAAGCGCCAAACCCATGAAGCGCCGATCGAATCGAAAAGATTAAGTGTGCATGTTTGTGCACCATTTCAAAATATCGATTGCGATTGGCCCCAGCTTCGATTGCGATTAGGCCCGCTAGCTTCGATTGCGATCCGCCGATCGGCCATCCCCCCATTCACTCTCCGTCGGCCGGACCGATCTCGCGCATCGACGGACAACGCCACCGCCTTTCTCCGCTTCCGATTGCGCAATCACATCGGAGTTTTATTTTCAATCGCCTCCCCTTTTCTGTCACCTCCGATTGAGATCCTTCGATTGAATCTGGACCGTCCACGTGTCCAGATCGGACGGCCCATATTCACCCCACCTTATTTCTTCCCCCCGCTCCTCTTTCGCCTTTTTATGCAGATCTCCACCGTTGGTTGCCTTCATCCGACGACTTCGCTCCTCCCCCGCCATCTGAAGCAGTTTAAACCTATCTCCGCAGGATTTCTTAACTATTTTTGTGTTTTACAAGCGTTTTAATGGTTTTCCATTGTTTAATGAAAGAAAGCCGAGGGTAGGGAAAGGCGTTTCCTGTGCCTTCGAGCTGTTAAAGAGAACCATCCGCGGGGTTTCGCTCCATTGTTTTCTCAATGCTTCATGGGCATTGATGCCTTTAAAAATCCCAGTGCGGCCTGCACATCGACAAGACACTGTTTTAATTCAAAAACAGTTAAAGAGTATCAGTTTGAAGACTAAGCAGAGCAGAAGGAAGATTGAAGACAGTCTTAACGGGGATTACGACTAAGACGGTTATCAAAAGCCTAATCCCCAACTCAAAACACAGTTTAAAGAAAACCTAAAGTTTTTTATCAGACGGAAAGCCTCCACCGCCACATCTTGAGGCAAATTGATTCCTCAGCTACCACCGAGCCACCTGTCGCCTCAAACCTTTCAAACAGAGGCCGAAGTTATTGAAGAAAATCAGATATTCGCCTCCAGCGCAGCCAGGGAGTTACTTCTGCAAGGAAACCAATGCAGAAAATATCTGCAGAGTTACTCCAAACATACACAGAGCCTCAAAGTCAAACAAAGCTTCCACCGAGCTTTGATATTTAATGTAAAATAGTTAATATAGTGTTCCACCTGTGAACTTCTTCATCGAGCCTCTCAAAAGGGCCGAGAAGTCTTGAACCTGTATTTATTATCCTGAGAGATATTTTCTCAGATCACCTCCTCATTCTTCTATAAATACCTCAGAAGAAGATGAGAAATTGTTGGTCACTGCATATCTGTAGCATGTAAATAGTTTTCTGAAACTGCTGTAAGCTCTGTTTGTAAGAGAAAATACCTATGTTGAGCTGAGAAGCCTGAAGCTGTAAAGAACCATTGGACTTAAAGATTGTAACTGGTTTGGAACATCAATACAAGCTGATTTATGGGATCCTGGTCTATGTTGACGGTGATGTTATTCTCATTTGTAACTTGTTATTTTATTTCTGTTTTCATGTTGTTTCATTTTCCACTGTAAAGAACAGTTTAAACAGGGTTAGGATTTTATGTATAGCAGTAACCTTCTCTGGCTGAGAAATCTTTATTTGAATGTTTTCTTCCAATCCGTGTTATTTAGGAATGACTTAATTCAGTTTAGGCATGAGAATGTTGGCGTTCCCTCGTCTTATTGTTTTAGCTTAATATTATTTCTGAATGTTACTTTCAGTATATGTTGTGTGAAGATGAACTGAAGGAAGATATGGTTAGCCCTGGTCCCAGACTTGTCTGCATAACTAACTGATTGTTTCCCTTGGAATCTGTTAAAAGCTGGCTAGTTTAGAAGCACTTACCAGATCTTAGACCATTTTGTGTTATCTTTGTGGTTCCCCTTGTTTTGTATGTTTTCTATTGGAAGTGTGTCAAAGGCTGGTTGGTTTAAAAGTACTTACCAGATCCTAGTCTGCTTTCGTGTCCTTCTTAAGTGTTTGTCAAAGGCTGACTGGTTTAAAAGTACTTATCAGATCCTAGGCTGCTCTTCGTTCTGCATCTGTTTAATTCCCCTTCTTGATGTATCACTCCATTCCATAAATCAAACTTTAAAGATATCCTTAGACATAGATGACTTGCCCCATGGACCACTCTTGCCTCTTGCTACTCCAATTAAAACCCTACTATGACTCCATAGCCCAATGGATTGAAGTTGTTTCTTGCCTATCTTCTTAGCTGAATCATTTTTCCCTTTCATTCATCTTTGCCCTTCATTTAGACTTCCTTCACCTTCATTTATCTTTGTCCAACCAAAACAAAACAAAAACCCTTGGTCTTCATAACTAGCCTAATATCATTACCATAAGCTTTCAAAGACAATATCCATCTTTGTACATATTGGAGAGATCCCTCTCCGGATTCAGGAGGGCTAGATCCTAGAATCCCAAAGCGGTTTGATGTTACCTCTGCAGTTGGACTTTGCCAATCTTGCTAATTACAGAGTGATAACACTGTCATTAAGAGATTGCGGAGACTATTTGGTCCTTTCTTTATGGACCCCACTTGGTTAGCAACTGATTTCATGTCTGCTGTAATGGAATGGGACAAGCTTAACGGAAAATTTAAATCACTTCCTTTTTTCCTTGTATGGGAGGTGTGGATTGGCCAGAATTATCTGATCTTTGAAAACAAGTTATTTCAAATACATAATATTTACTCCAAGATTATGAATTGGATTGCTCACAGGCCTGAACCTTCTCAGATGGTGGTTAATGGATCCATACGGAACAGACCTCATGAGATTTCCATCCCAGCCATCTTCTTTGATGGGGCATCATCAACTGAAGGCATCACAGGATGTGGTGTATGGATAAAATTGTCGCAGAGAGAGAGAATACACATCTTCTGGAATGGTGGTCCTAGATCCAACAATAACGCTGAAATCATGGCTCTGTGGGGTGGTCTCCTTGCGGCCTCAAATCTTCAATTGCAGAATGCTAATTTTTATGGTGATTCCATGCTAGTGATTGGATGGATTACAAGTAGATGTGATATGATGAATCCGGGGTTATTGGGCTGGAGACAGAGAACTCATAGATTATGGCAAAATTTGAACTACCCTCCTATTAATCATATCTACATAGAAAATAACACGAGGGCAGGCGGACTTTCAAAAAAAGGTATTAATGCAGAGTTTGGGTTTATGCATGTACTCCAGTTCAAAGATGGTGTGCAGATTTGGAACTCGACTATTCCAATTCCATGATTTTGGTACACAGCATTTTAGGAATATCTGCTATTGCTATATCTCTTTTCCAACATTTTTGGTTTACCTTTTGCATATCTATCATTATATCGGCCATATCTTTTTGGTATAAAAGTTCTTCTAATTTATCAAGGGTTTTGGAGGCACTTCGTTTCTTCACAGGATATGATCTCTGTTGAAATATGCTCACAGCTCCTTCACACTGACTACATGCTGGGTATGACTCATATCATATAACAAGCGAGCCTGATTTTTTGTTCCTAGTGAGCATCAGCAAGCAGGTAATGTCATCAAGCGAGCCTGATAAGATTTGAATGTGGTACAAGCGAGCTCGACCTTCCTTGAATCAAGCGAGCCTGTTACAAAATTTTATTCAACAAGTATGATTGTTAGCTTCTTTCTACAGGTTCTCCGTCCTTACTACACTCAAGCGAGCTTGTTTACATGAGGATCTTATGCAGTTCTTGTAGTGGCATGGGTCATATTCCGATAATATTCTTTCCATCCTTTCAATTGTCATTTCAATTCCCTGTTTGTTACAATACATGTAGCTCTATGTTTATCTAAGGTTCTGTCTTGATTATCATACAGGGATGTATAGGAACAATCTGTTTGGGCATGGGTAATCCTGCGAGTAATTTTGTTTGCCATGAACAATGAATTGCTTTTCTTACTTAGAAGAGTAGTTTATGTATGTGGATGGGGATTTTGAGTTTCTCGTTGGTTCACTTTTTCAGCTGAGAATGTAATTGGGATTATGTACTGTCATATTTAATATATACAGCGTTTTTTTTCTTCTGGAAAAAAAAAAAATTTACGTAAAAATAAAACATTTGTAAATTCAAAAGCCCTATCCCCGTAAATATACATTTTTTTTTATAAATATACAATATTTTTATTTTTATTTATTTGATGTGAACTTTGCCATCTTCTCTGTTCTCACTCAATCATGTACATTTTCATTTTTCCCGCCTCTAACAAATATGAGACCAACTATCATGCATTACCTGTTAGCAACATTTGAAGTTTTAACACTACAATTTTTTCTAGTGAAAAAATAAAAAGTTTTAACACTACGATATCTCCTCGGCCACAGATGCAAACAAAATGCACACACACTTATCGTGGCCAATGCATTTTTAAAAACTACAGTTGAAGTTTCAAGATGCTTTTTTAATCAAAATTTGGGTGGGAGATTTATAAAAACTTCAGTTGAAGTTCTCTAATTTGGGGTGGGAGATTTTTCAAGATAAGTTTTTTAACAATAAATTTTTTAAGATATTTCTAATTTATTTATGTATTCAAAAATTTATAAATAATAAAAATAGAAAAAATTTATAAAAATATGAAAAAGCATTTAAAAAAAATTATAATTAAAAAAAATTAATATATGTTTTATCAATTTATCATTTTCACGTTATATATTAAATGATTTTTGAAATAAAATCAATGAAATAATGATTTTTTGAAATAAAATGAGTTTGGAATTTGAATTTAATGATTTTTAAAATAAAATGAGTCTGGAATTCGAATTAAATGATTTTTGAAATAAAATGAGTTTGGAATTTGAATTTAATGATTTTTAAAATAAAATGAGTCTGGAATTCGAATCAAGCGCCCGCCCGAGATTCGAATTAACAGCCTTCAGCCAACTATTCAAACTTTATTAATTTTAATGGGTAAATCACACCAACCCATTCGAATTATCAAACATCTTTACCACAGTGACTCCCGGACATATAAAACGAGAAATCTAAAAAGCCCTTATATTTGATAGATCAGGATTAACACGGTTATGGATTGTCCCTCAATCTATTATCAGTAAGCAACCCTGTAAATAAAGGAGGAAATAGCATGTTTGCACACATCCAGATTAAAATAGTCTCCATAATAAAGCGTTATAACTCTGCGATGATCCCGCTCTAAGAGATTCATAAATTTAATTACCCTAAAATAGACAAACCCTAACACTGGATGATGAATAAAAAAATGCGAAATCCAATCATGTCTGCAAAAGAATATACAAAGACTATAAAAAGATCCTTTATTCCCTAAATGGCTAAACAATGGAGTAAGGAAAAATATAAAATGCTCTCTCGTCCAGGAGAGAATAACCATTACAGAACTTATACATAGAGAATAAAGAATAATATTTTTTTTTAAAGTTTGGAGCAGTGGCCAGACATACATGCTTCTGCTCAGAACAAAATTCCATGGCAAGAATTGTGATGCCCAAACCTTCCTACATAATTATTAAACAACAGCCTCCGGACTAATATACATAAAGAATAAGTTACATACCATGAAAAAAAATATAAGTAAATGGTAGCTGCATCTCAGTAAAATCGATAGGCCAGGAAGGGGATGAAGGCGGCGAAGAGAGTGGCAAATAGAGAGGGGAGGAAGGGCAATGAAGCAGCCCCTGCCTCCATTGTCGGACTCGGTGCAGCTGCCTTCACTTCTGTGGCTTCGGCTGCCCCCATCATTATCATCAGCACGACCAAGAAAGCTACAGATGTGCACTTGCCTAGGCCTGCCATTGTTGCTCACTCACAAGAAACCTGCTGCTGCTAAAAGACCAAACCCTAAGAACAACTGCACCGGAACAAATGCGTATCTGAGACAGTCACCCCCAAATCTGATGCTGCAATATTTCCTTGCTGAGACTCGAACTCTGATCAGAATGCGCCGAGAAATGAAGTCAGAATGTGCTCAAGAGAAGGATAGAGATTCGCGCATATTTATCTTCCTCAGTGCATCGTACAGCCAATAGGAAGCATACACATGTCACAAGAAAAGTAATATAAAATAGCTCTTCCAGCTGTATGCACCTCGCAATTTACTGGCAGTTTAAGGGTGTCGTACAAAAAGTAATATAAAATATTTCTTCCAATTATGATGAAATAAAGATGAAAGGGACAGCCAACCGGGAACGAACAAATTACAGATGGTGACGGCTGATGGACAGCGTGGCCACCAGGCTGGCTGTCATCGTTGGCAACGTGCGGCCCATGTCACTGGCTGACAATGATAGTTGAGTATTTTTCATGTCAACAATGATAGTCCAGCTGAGGTAGGGACATTATGAAATAGGATAATCCAGAAGAAATTTTAGTAAAAAAATTTTGAATTTTTTTTTTTTTAAATTTGGGTCATAGTTGTTAAATTTTAGGATTTCGAGTGTTTAAGGGTTTTCGATGATATTAAATTTATTTTCATCATAAAAATTATTAAACTTCAACTACTTAACATTTTGAAATTTATTTTACCAAATTTTAATAAAAAACAATTATCATCATCCTTACACATTGCACAACTCCTTATGGATATGTGCTCTGCACTTGTGTGACCGAAGGGCCTGGCAAAAGCAACGGCTACATTTACAAGTACGTTTTTTTTCGATTTTGCTTTATAGACTCATAAATATAATTTTCAAGGCAACGGCTACATTTACAAGTACGTTTTTTTCCTATTTTGCTTTATGGACTTATAAATATAATTTTCAGTTTGAAAACAGTTTATGTTTGCAAAATTTTAAATATTATATTTCTATTTTTTATTTTTTAGTATATTATAATTTGTTTTTAAGTTGTTGAATAGGTTCAAGCTTCTAAATACAGCGGTTATGATATCTGTGAAATAGTGGTATCTAGTATAATACCGATGTTTTAAGATGTTTTTCAAAATTCAATTTTGATTATTAAATTAAATATTAAAATATTATATTAAATTGAATATTTTAATAATTATAATTTATTAAAAAATTATAATTGAATTAGTGGGAGTGGGTATTAGAAATAACGTGTTTAATTAATTTCTTTTTAATGTTTATTGGGATAGAAATAATTCAAAAATAAAATAATATTGAATATGTAAATGTCACCAAGTTAGTGCCATGCTTATGGATTTTTTTTTGTTGCAAAACTAAAAAAATATTTTTTTTTCATTAAAATTAAAAAGAGATCAATGATGTGGATTTTATATATATTTTGTCATTTTTCTTTGTATCAGTTTCTTATTCTTTCTTTTATCAGTTTTTTGCAAAAATTGCATATATGATCTCTTATATATCTTATATATCTTATCATTTGATAGTCTTATCATTCCTATTAATATTAGATACAAAAATGGTCATTCAATATATCAAAAAGTGGATCTCTAGATCTTAGTTCATGTTTTTCAATACATTGTATGCACAAAAGAAACAACATTATGACCCTCTAGATATTGCAGCCCTTATGCAGAATGGATGAATCTAGTATTCCTAAGCTTTTCCTGCACATATGCCACAAAATGATACTTACATGTTTCTGACTCAATGCCCTTCTTAGATAGTAGATCAGCTACCTAGTGTTGTTCTCCGTATATATGAGTAAAATAAATTGTCTCGAATTTGTTTGTTAGATCCATGATCCAACCCATCCAATTTGATAGAATATGTGGACTAAAATGAGTAAAATCATTAACCCACTCAATAATACTCTTGGATTCTCCATGAAAGTAAATCTTCTCCAAGCCCAACCATTTTTGCGAAGTTGAGGACCCCTCATAGCGCAATAACCTCTGCTATGTTATTTGTCCCTCATTCTCCCTGCCACCAAAAATGGTAGAGTCAACCTTGTTGGCCGGATAAATCGTTCTTGCGGATAAGACTGATCTCCCTAGTGTCAAAAGACAATCTAGCAACAAATGAACAACTAAGTTTGTCTTTCTCTAAATATATTTGTTTTGCAATTAAATGCTATGAAGGTGTCGATCCTACCTTAGATCCAAATGCTTATTTGCGGTTGTAGTGCTTCCGTCGCATCAATAATCCTTTGTCGCAACAAGAGTTCTTTCGTCGCAACAATAATCCTTCTATCACAACAAGAGTTCTTTCGTCGAAGAAAGTGTCGTCTTTCGTCAATCTGCAATCACAAACAAGAAAATATCAATAGCACCTTTATAACAAATAATTATAAAACATACCTATCATAGTGATCAAGGAATCTATGAAATAAACGATCAAACGACAGCTTATTGAAATAAACAATCGAATGACAATTTATTAAGAAAAACAGAACTTGATTGTATTAATCTTAAAATATATAGAAGATCCTTACAACCTTAGCCTTGATGTTTGAAAGGCCTTCCGGGGGTCTGAAGCAGGAGTCTCCTCTACTTTGATAAGTCATGCACTCTTCCTCAAGGAGCATAAAGAAGTATGTGATCTTTCCTCTCAAAAGCTCAGCAGAAAGATGTCTAAATCTCAACAACACTTCAACTCAATCACACATAAAGCTTGAACTCCAATTCTCAATCTCCAAAAGCTAACCATTTGAGGCTACCCAATGCCTCCTTTTATAGAGCAGATGAGGAGGTTAGGATTCCACCTTTGAAGGGATAGAATCCTCCTTCAAAGGGATAGACTCCTCGCATCAAGGGATTAGTTCCTTAAGGTGAGGGATACATGCACCTTATCAAAGCGTACTCATCCCCAAAAATTATCATCTAGAACCTTCTAGAATTGACCTCAAACCAACTTTTTAACTTTACTTTCTCGCCTTTTTGAGTTTGGAGGGGGTCCGCAGGCATTCCAAAGGAAAACTGCATTCTAGAACAAAGGTAAGCCATGCATTACCTGCTTACCCAAGCCAGGAACGTAGGCAGGCTTCATGTTACATGCGTACCCATTCTTTTAGAGGTTTTTAGGGTTTTTCTTCTTGTTTCAGGGCTTGACATGAGGAGTAAAGGTTGTAAGACTTGCAAAGGAGGCATGTATGAGTGTTAATGAGCTCATACAGTTAACAGATTGCCCCCTAAAGTGAAAAGTCTGAAATAGATGAAGATGAAGTCTGTCATATATGAAGAGTGAAGTACTTTATCATTTCAAGGATCATCCTGTGGACACCCCAGTCGGAACCTGTAAAAACATTCAAATGAAAAAAATATACATGTAAACATATCATCGATGCGGTAGGCATTCCCATACTCAGATCAAAACTAACTAAAATTATTTTGATACAGAAATGATTTTGAATACATCACAGTATAGACATGTGTAGACACAGTATGGACGCAGCCATCTGTTTATGAATAGTCCACTGTATAAATGAATAACAAATTTCCTCGCAGCCTGGATGGTAGAAAACTATATCAAGGGTCTTGATTTCCGCTTCTCGAACTAGTACGATTCTATCCATGTGAATAAATGTGTCGAAGTCGAACATGGTAGAAACCACTTGATTACCAGTCAATAATGTAAACTGTTAACAAGTGTGAGAGTAACCACCAGTAATTTCAATGGCTCTCAAAGTACTCAGTACAATCCATGAAATGTGAATGAATGAGCTGAAGTTGAACATGTCACGGAATCATTCAATCGAAGGTCAATGATGGAACCTGTCGTCGAAGGCGAGAAACCTTCCATTGAGGCATGCAGATTTCAAGGTACTGACGATTTCTAGACCAAATTCCTAGATAATGAGCTGTCGTCAATAGAAAGTGATCCATCGTAGGCAAGCCCGCAACACAAAATCATAGATCAAGTTTTGAAGAAATATATTGGCAAGGACTGACTCAGGGATGGTCAAAATGGATGACAGATATTTCGCAAATGAATGGTTTCTTTGAACTGTCCTCTTGAACACATAACGACACTGCAGATGGCTTGGTGACAATTGACCCAAAGCTAATACCCAGAAACCGGCTGAAGACTTTCAATATGGTTTGATTAACTATTAGGTAAAGTTTTATCAATTGAGCAAAGAATGTGTTGTTCAAGAATGGTTAACGGTTCCAGTTAATCAAAATACAACAAACAAGTCCATTTTTCTCTCTTTTCCCCCACCCATTTCGGCAAGTACCTCTTTATTTTTAATGACTTGAGAGGACCTTTTCTTGTTTATAATATCCTTCGTATGAGTCCAACTTAGTTTAAGATTCGAACCCTAAGAAGGAGTGGTTGTTCATTAAAATTGAACGGGTCCTTTTCTTACATTAAGTTTTTAACAGAGTCAGTGCAGGAAGTTTTGTATGTTTTCCAATTTTAGGGGTGGAAAAAGAAAAAACTTAAGAAAACTCTACGGATTGCGCACCGTAAATTTAGTCTGAGGCGAAAAAGGATAAAATAATGCGGGAGAGAACTCTATTGGCCGTAATTAGTCAACGTATACCTTTTTCGTAAATAGTCCATTTCAGTCCGTAAAAGGGGTAAACTTATACTGAAGGGACGATTATTCATTTACTTTAACGAGTTCGAATAATCAAGTGCTCGACAATCTTTTCAATTTTAGAGAGTCTAAAAAGGGCTTAAAAGAGGACTCCAAGGTTTCACTTTTTCATAAATTTTAAAGAGCTCAAAAAGTGATAAAAGTATACTCTTTAGTTTCGCTTTTTTTGTAAAATTTTAACGAGTTCGAAAAAGTGATAAAAATGTACTCATATGGCCGACTTTCAATTTAATTAACGAGTAGGAAAAGACGGAAAGAACTTAGAATTTTCATGTATTTTACGAGAATGAAAGATAGCAAAATAATCTCGGGATTTTCATGAGTTTAATGAGTCTTGAAAATAATAACCGAAATGGACTCGAGATAGGTTTCATTTTCCTGAAAATCTTGAAACGAGAGAAAAAACTATGCTTCAGTGGTTTCATTTTACAAGCTTGAAACGAGAAAGAATTGTTTCTTGTTTTTACAAGGATATTTGCTAGGCGCATGCTGACTTCATTTCATTAAACTAAATACTGCCATTTAGTAATTAATAACTAGATGGAATGAAGGTTCATTTACGAGATCATATGAAAGACCCGACCTAAAACTGTAAGAAAATTATGCAAAAACTGAAATGACTAACCTAAATATACGACTTAACATTTAAGAGATCTAGTCAAAGACTCTACTCAATTAGGGGAGGATTCGTTTCATTTTTTAACGAGCTTGACACAGGAAAAGAACTGTGCTCATGGCAACGTGTTTCATTTTTTAACGAGGTCGACACAGTAATAGGAAATATCCTCACCTAAATGTTTCATTTTTTAACGAGGTTGACACAGTAAAAGAAACTATCCTCGTATCTACTTATATCTATATAGTTAAATTTTTAATGAGGTTGACAGGAAAAGCTTGTCCTCATACGATTCATTTTTTAATGAGGTTGACCAGTGTGAGGGAACTATCCTCACTCACGATTCATTTTACTTTTACTTGAGGTTCACCACGGAAAAGAGCCTCCTCAGGATATAACTGATTCATTTTTTGAGGTTGGCTTGAGTAAAAGGTGTCTCAATGACTATGATTGTTTCTAGCAGAGGTTGGCTTGATGGAAAAGGAACTATCTTGAGACCAGAGTTCATTTTTTTAACAGGGTTGAGCTGATGCCAGGGAACTGTCTCTGCTTGATCATGGCTTTCAACTGGAAGAAACACATGTCAATGGACACACCTTGATCATGGCTTCCAAGAGGTATTCATCAGAAGGAAGAATAGTTCTCTGGAAGGAACACATGTCAAGGACTCAAAAGGGATAAGAACATCACGTTCAAACAATCCCATAGAGTTTTCCATGTCAGTTATCGGATCAGTCAAGGACAGCGGTGATGACCAAACCTCATCGAGCTGCTAAAAACATGGACAGTTGCACATAATTAACAGTGGCGGGGTGAAATGCCATAGTCAGAGACATTAGAGATTGTCATATGTGGTGTCCAGAAACAGACTGAGGAATGAAGGATTCAACCTCTGGTCCACATTGTTTGATTTGTGAGGGAAAGACATCACGCGAAAGAGTGTCGATACGACAGCGTTCATTGCATATACATAGTCTCGCCCAAGGAGTAAATTGAAATACAAGGGGCCTCGAACTACCATAAGATCAATACGGACAGTTTTACCTTCCAAAGTAATAGAAAACTTAGGAAGGATCCCTAAAGGTTCACTAATGGATTTACGTACAAAAGCCCAGTTACATGTAATAGGCCTGGCGAGGGGCAAAGCTTTCGGAAACGATTGAGGATAATACTGTGGAACGAGAAGCACCTTCATCTACCTTGTGTCACGGTGTATGTCCCCACTACCACCAAACTTCACGTGATTTGGAAGGGATGGAGGAAGGAAGAGCGAGGTTAGGTCATTTGTCAAGGAAAGAGCCTCTGGTACTTGGAGGATTCGTGGCAGGTGAAATGCCCCCTGGCGTGAGAAAAATACGATGTAACAAAAAGAAGGGGAAGGTATAGTTATCTCTCTGGGGAGAATGGGATCGACCGAATGTGAAATCCAATTGACCACTTGATCAACTAATGGATCATAAACCTGAGTGATATGAGTTACACTCTCCAATGGAAAAGTGGGATCGACTGTACTTAAAATTAGATCAATCACTCTGTCAGTTGACGGTAGGTTGGGAGAAAGTTTACACTAACTAGTTGGAAATTCTTGTTGTGGAACAGTAAGGTTTTCCAATAATCTTGAGGCTTCATCCATGTGAGGGCAAATGTGAGTTTGATGACTCCCTTTGCATAACTTACAAGGAAACCTAACTTTACCCTTTCCGAGACATTATCTTTGGTAAATTGGATCAACGGAAGAAGAGTGATGAGATTTTCGACCACAGATAAGACCTTTGAATGCAGGACAATTGATAAGGAAGTGGTCACCCTTACAACGCTTGCAAGGGTATTTGGGTTTACGATGCATGTTGGAGGTTTCCTCAACACAACTAACACTTACAGCCATGGTTGGTTGGTTGACTTCTTTCTTATCTTGCATCTTCTTCTTCTTCTTCTTAGCCACACAGTTCTTATCATCAAAACCTTTTACCCCGGTGAGGAAAAGAAATGGAGGAAGAAATATTAGGCGAAGAAGGTAAAGGGTCAACAAAAGGTTGGTGATGTTGAGATGGTGAACTTTGTTGAGGTGAAGCATCCGGTTGAGGTGGAACAATTGGAGTATTTGGGGCCAACGAAGTTGAAAATAACCATATCGGTAAACCTATTGTAAATCCAGGTAATGAAAAAGTAGCCATATAAGGAGGACCGACATTTTCAAAGCAAGGAAAAGTACTAGGAATCTCGTTAAGAGGGGTTCCTTCGTTGGTAAATTCCGGAACAGTTGCCATTATATTCAACTTTAGTGAATTTTTATAACAATTTAAAACTAAAATTAACAATTAACAATTCACACCTAACAATTAAAATTCACAATTCACACCTATGGTCTCGAAAAGTAAAAACAAAGAAATTAACACGCGCTATCAAATCTAGGAGTCAAACCACACACAAACAGTAGATTCCCGCACTAAAAACACTAGTTGGTGATGAAATCCAACATCGTATAATTTTAATGCAGAAATGGCGGTTGGAACAGTTACCCCGACAACCTGCTTAATGAAACAGACTGGCACAAGTTTCTTCACAAAACCATCTCGAGTGAAGAGAACCCCCCAGAGAGTCCAAGTGAGTCTAGTCGACGTCTGCTCCAGGTACAGTGAGATCTTTCCTTCACCGTCACCTTAGGAAATAATCTTAAGTTTATGGACACTAAGGTTACCAACAGTAACAAATACAACTGGGGGAACAGTCTACGATCTGATTCCACGCGCGAGGGCAGAGTAACAAAGCTCAATCCCCTTGAAGGCTCCTCGACATGGTCAATCTGAGGTTTACCGACAAGTGACCCCAGGCTCCTCGACAATGGTTAATCCAAGTTTTACCGTTTGTAATGCGTGCAAAATCTTCTATCTTTCCCAATGAAATAGAATTGATTGTCTCAAAGGTTCGGACATGATCTCGTGATTGACTTCTTTAAGAGAATCTTCCTAGATTGTACAAATTACAATTGGATTTATTTCCTACCGCAAGATTTATCTACTTGTTTGTTTTTTTTGCTTTGGAAATTTAACTACAACCTATTCCAAAGCACTAATCCTGAGCTAGATTGGTGGAAAGAGCCCTAAAAATGTAAAAAATACTAGATGAATTTTAATTAAGCGCTATGTTATTTAGGCTATTATTACTCAAAAGGGTAAATGGATATGAAACCAATGGTGTTATGACTCGACCCAAAACTGAATGCAATCGAATATGATAATGTAATCTTTTCAATTCGATGAATCCTAACTAAAGAAAGGAGAGAGTTTCCATTACACTTCCAACAATGAAAAAATTGATCACTAAGAGAAAATATAACAAATTCTCTAATGCACTAATTTCATCAAGAAAAACTAATGCAAATCAATTCCAAAACAATTTTTTATATTTTTGTGTTTTTAAAACAAGCATAAAAACATCTAAATTCAAATCAAAGAAAACTGATCTAAATCTATGATTGATTTTTAGAATGTAAACTATGCAATTGTCATCTATGCACAATTCACTTGAAAAGTATGCAAATGTAATCTATGCACATTTTTCATTCATATTCTAAAAATGAGAATTCTAATTATGAAAATGTTATCTATGCAAGAGAATTCTCAAACAGAAGATGATTCTAATGTAATCTAAGAACCAATCAAGTGCAAGTCAAGAAAATCGGGTGAGAGTTCCAAAGATCAAAAAACACTCAAAGCAAAAAGATGGAAATTTGTGAAAAGACTGAGACAAGCCTCCAAGTAATGAAAAAAGGAAATCAAATTAAGAATTTCTCAAAAAAGAGACTCAAAACACCCAATTAACTTAATGGAGATTGATGAGATGAAAAATTGCTGAAAGAAACTCATAAACAAGGCTTTTTTGACAGAAAAATATTGATCTGGGTAGATACTAAGAATCCTAAATCAAATCTAAACTAAATTGGAAAAAAGAAATCTAAAGATTTTCAAAAAATTTAATAGGGTCCGCACGCTTCCAGAAGTAACAGGTGTGGTCCCGCACTGTTTACTTAAGGAAAGTGCGAAACTGCCCGCACTGTTCAAAAGAACAAAGTGTGATCCCCAGAAAAGTTCAAGAAAAACTTAAAAGATTTCAAAATTTTCAAAAACAGAGAAAATCTAAGCTACCCAGGTAGATATCCATCAATAAAAAACCAGGAAAAACTTTTCCTCAAATCAAAATAAAATAGAACCAAAAACAACAAGTTCTTTCCCCAGGGGAGTCGCCAATTGATTGTACGGATTAATCGCTCTTGCGGACAAGACCGATCTCCCTAGTGTCAGAAGACAATCTAGCAACAAACGAACAACTAAGTTTGTCTTTCTCTAAATATATTTGTTTTTCAATTAAATGCTATGAAGGTGTCGATCCTACCTTAGATCCAAATGCTTATTTGCGGTCATAGTGCTTCCGTCGCATCAATAATCCTTCGTCACAACAAGAGTTCTTTCGTCGCAACAATAATCCTTCCGTCACAACAAGAGTTCTTTCATTGCAAGAAAGTGTCATCTTTCGTCGATCTGCAATCACAAACAAGAAAATATCAATAGCACCTGTATAACAAATAATTATAAAACATACCTATCATAGTGATCAAGGAATCTATGAAATAAACGATCAAACGACAGCTTATTGAAATAAACAATCGAATGAAAATTTATTGAGAAAAACAAAACTTGATTGTATTAATCTTAAAAATAACGAAAGAACCTTACAACCTTAGCCTTGATGTTTGAAAGGCCTTCCTAGGGTCCGAAGCAGGAGTCTCCTCTACTTTGATAAGTCTTGCACTCTTCCTCAAAGAGCATAAAGAGGTATGTGATATTTCCTCTCAAAAGCTCAGCAGAAAGAAGTCTAAATCTCAATAGCACTTCAACTCAATCACACATAAAGCTTGAACTCCAATTCTCAATCTCCAAAATCTAACCATTTGAGGCTACCCAATGCCTCCTTTTATAGAGCAGATGAGGAGGTTAGGATTCCACCTTTGAAGGGATAGAATCCTCCTTCAAAGGGATAGACTCCTCACATCAAGGGATTAGTTCCTTAAGGTGAGGGATACATGCACCTTATCAAATCGTACTCATCCCCAAAAATTCTCATCTAGAACCTTCTAGAATTGACCTCAAACCAACTTTTTAACTTTACTTTCTCGCCTTTTTGAGTTTGGAGGGGGTACGCAGGCATTCCAAAGGAAAATTGCGTGCTAGAACGCAGGTAAGCCATGCATTACCTGCGTACCCAAGCCAGGAACATAGGCAGGCTTCATGTTACATGCGTACCCATTCTTTCAGAGGTTTTTAGGGTTTTTCTTCTTGTTTCAGGGCTTGACATGAGGAGTAAAGGTTGTAAGACTTGCAGAGGAGGCATGTATGAGTGTTAATGAGCTCATACAGTTAACAGAATGTCAAGGTGACATTTTTTAGTGTAACAAACCCGGTTCCAAAATGATGACAACTCCTCACCCACAAAAAATCCTCTCGAAAAAAGTATATTTTATCTCCTTATATATAAACTTCCTCTTTTCTTTCCTGATCATCTTTTTGTCATTCTCATATAAGTATGCAGTGACCTTCAGTATGGTCTCTCTAACCATTGGCCTTCTGTGCTCGAAAATCCCACCATTTCGACATTTCCAGATCATCTATATAATGTGAAAAGGGAGAGAGTAAAACTCTAATCGAAACTTTAACCAATAGTAAAAATTATCGGCAAGAGAATATATTGGCCCTGTGTCATCAATCCTTAAAGTGTCCATAACCCCCGTCCATACACCCCTAGCAAATGCACATTCAATAAATAGATGTTATGTTTCCTCTTCTTTCTCTCTGCACATATGGAAAATGCTTGGTCCTTAGAAGTCATTCCCTTGTAATCTATCACATGTCAATATCCTTTTGTGAATGGCAAGCCATCCAAAACAAATTATTTTTTTTGGGATATCCCATCCTCGTGCTTCTTTAAACCATTTTATATATTGAAAATAGTTTTTTGTCATCAGAAGTATTTTATATATCTCTTTAACTGTAGGTTGTCCTTCCTTGTTTGGGCCCTCCCATTTCAACTGGTATTCTCTAACACAAATACACCCACCATAATCATACAAGCATTTAAGGTATTCCTCCCACTCAATCGCTAGATTCCCAAATAGTTCGATGTATGTTGCTTGCATCCATTTCTATAGGGACATGCTCCTATCATTTCGACAACTGATATGAACATAAATTTTTTTACCTTTTTTTCGAGTGCTAAGAGGAGGGTGACTGAGAGGGTGTGCACACCCACAAAACCTTTCACAAAATAAACTTTTATATACAACAATCTTCCATCTCCCAATTCCCATCTCGTGTTTCCCACCATCTAATGGTGGTTCTTGATCATACTTCGCCAAAAAAATGATGCGCCTGCAATCCCTCTAGCTCCCAACCTGGTCCATAGTGCAAGGGACTGTCCTTTCATGTATTTGTCTCAGATGACCTTCCCCCATATACCATTATCATTTGATGCTCTCCATAAGATTTTTATAATTAAATAACAATTGAAATTATGAGTATTTATAATGCCCCAACCCCCTACTTCAATTAGTCTAGCAATAGTCATCCAACTTACCAGGTGGAACTTTCCTTTCGGTTCGATGCCTGACCATAAGAATCTAGCCATTAATGCATGAATCTTGTGAAATATCTCCATAGGAAGCATAAATAGATGCATTCAGAACACAAAGATATTCTATAAAACCGATCTAATAAGAATCAAACTACCACTCATTGTGAGCCATCTACTTTTCCATTCCATCAATTTGCATTTGAAACTGTACAGTAACCATTCTGAATCATTATTTTAGAAATTATTTGCAGTTAGATTGAAACCCAGATATTTAATGCCCTCTTCCAAGTTAGTCACGGAGATCCCGAATAACTTGCATATTTCCCTGCATCTTGTTCCCTCCTTATCTTCCGTGATCATAATGGATTTCACTTTGTTCATATCTAAATTGGATGCCTCACCAAAATACTTGATGCTCTTATGAATAACTTCCCAATCCGCATTTTCATCCATGCCCCAAACACCAAATCGATTGCAAACATCATATGAGTAACAAATATATTATTTTAAGTCTTCATACCTTTTATGTTTCCCCTTTATTGCTCCGCTTTCAGTTTGTATCTAAGGCTTTCCATCACCAAAATAAACAGTAGCGGCGATAAAGCGCATCCTTGGTGCAGTCCCCTGTGAGCCTAGAAAAATCTGGTCATAATTTTGTTTATCATTATTGCAAAATTAGTAGTCTAAATACAAGCCATTATCTAGCCAATATTGCTTGTAGAAATTCCAACCTTATATAAGGCCATTCTCAAAAATTCTCAGTCAATGAAGTCATATGCTTTGTTTATATCCACCTTAATCATACTAGCTCTCCTCCTTCTGACTTTCATGGTGTGTAAGCATTCTTGTGCCATGCCAACAGCATCTTGTATTTTCCTACCCTTCAGAAACCCAAATTTCTCGGGTGTGATAGAACTTGATAATGTGTTTTTTATCCTCATGGAAATCAGTTTGGATATAATCTTGTATATTGCGTTGCAAAGAGAAAGAGACCTGAAATCTGTAAGAGATATTGGATGATCCTTCTTAGGAATCAATGAGATGAATGCAACATTCAGAGAATCAGAAATATAACAGGTTTTACGGGACTCCTCTGCAATAGCCAAAATTTCTAGAACCATGAGTTCCTAGAAATGATGAAACAACTCCACCCCCAACCATCCGGTCTAGGGATTTTTTCTTTTTTTGTAGCCCGAATTACTTCCTAGATTTTTTCCTTCGGAATCAACCTTCCCATTTTTTCATTTGTCTCCATATCAAACATATGGGGCATAAATGCCAAATTTTGTTGTGGCGCTTCATAATTTTTTTTATCTAGCTTCATACAACTGATTTAAATGTCTGAGTTCCTCCCATTCAATGTCACTTTGCTCATAAATTAATTACCATATAAGCCCCCGATACCCATAATGGAATTCCATTTCTTTCTCCAGTTTGCAAACGCATGGAAAAACTTCATATTGTTGTCTCCAGCCGCAACCCATAGAACGCTACTCTACAGTCGCCTTTCATCTTCTTGAGACAACAATGTACTGTTATTTTTACCCTCTAGCTCAATGATCATCTTCTTATATTGATCCGAGAAATATAAACGATATTTCGAGTCGGTATAGCTTTTTAAAGCATTCTTGATATCCAACAAGGACTCGATCTTTGTTGCTTTTCGTTTTTTGTGCCAACACTGAACCTCCATTTTTAAAGCACACGACTTTTCAACTATGTAGGCCATTTGTACGCCTGTGTTATGAACGACCGACCTCCCCCAAACTTCTCTTACTAGCCCGTTCAAATCCTCAACCTGAAGCCAGGATGAATTAAAGTTATAAGGAAAATTCCTCTTTCTTATCCAACCCTCCCATTGCAAGGAGATCATATAATGATCTGAAAGAAAGGATGGAAAGATATTCGAGCATACCCATTTCATGTGCCCAAATAATGACTGGATAATAAGAAACTGATCTAGTCTCTTTGAAATACCCTATGGTCCTATACACCCATTCCGCCAAGTTGGGTCATTGGTTACTGGAACAATGTCACAAAAAGCATTGGATTCTATCAAATTAATAAAAAACTTAGTAAGAGGGTCCACCAAAGCTTTCACCTCCTATATCCCTTGCTTTCCCATCGAAAAATTAAGATTCCTCACCAGTATGACAGACGGTAAACCCAGAATTTCATATGCACCAACTTTCTCCCAGAAAGTGTGTCTGCCTATAAAGGGCGCATAAACATTAATAAGTCGAATTCTATGTGAAGTTCCAGAGAGATGCCTAGAAATAAAGATTGTAAATAAATAATGTTGGGGTTCCACATCACACCCAATTTCCCTGAAAGAGCATTTGCATCAGAAGCACATTCGAACTAGTCCGGGCATATAGATAGCATAACTTCCCATGCACACACCTTAGGATACTTTAGGAGCTTGTAAATAAATAATGTTGGGGTTCCACATCATATCTATTCAAAAGTGAGTTATGAGATCATTCATTTAAAGATATCCCCATGGTGTTTCATGAGAACATTGTCAGCCATAACGAATGTGGTTTTTCAGCAATATCAAACTTCTTCTTATAAGAGGGTTGTTTGTCATGCTAATTCAGAGGGAGCTATGGGAATTAACATCAAAAAGAAGGAGGAAGAAATAAGAAATTCATTCCATAACATTATTTTATTTCGACAAGAGGAGTAATAGCATGATCTTCTGTAACTGTATTTGGATAGAATTTATGCTATCATTATTCAAAAACCATTTTATGCTATCTCAAAGAAAGATTAATTTTTAAAAGTTGTTTGGTCTCTGTAAAGGAGCAACCAATACTATATTATCCTTCACGAGTAAAGTGATGGGCTTTATTAGTTTATTTAAATGTTTTATCATCAAATTATAATACTAAAACCAACATTATAATAAGATCTCAAGGAGAGTTCATCATGTTGTTTCTTATACATGAGGTATTATGTGAAAGCTCTCCCTAAACCAGAGCCCAAGAAAACATACATCCGTGACTTGTCAAAGTGATTCACGAAACCTTGCATTCAACTTATCATAATAAAACCAACATTATAAGAAGAGCTAAAGGGGATTTCATCACGTTGTTTATTATACATGACTTGGTATTCTATGAAAGCTCTCCCTGAACCAGAGCCTAATAAAACATAAATCTGTGACTTGTCAAGGCAATTCACGAAACCGTATTACACTTCCGATAGGTTTCTTTGACCGAATGATGCAGCGGGGTGTTTGTGGATGTGGGGTGTGGTTGTGGGTAGATGAACACACAAGTTACAGGCTTCATTGGAATGGTGGGTATGGAACAAATACCCGGGCCGAGATGATTTCCCTATGGGGTTTATTATGGTTTGCGAGGGGGAAGGGGCTTCATAATTTGAATATTTTTGGGGACTCTAAAACCATTGGTGATGGCTTCTCTGGGATTTCTTGTTTCGAACCTCTAGAGCTATAGGGATGGATGGATTGAGTCAAGGCTCTGTTAGATCTTCTTGGGAGTTTCTCCATTACTCATCTCTACCGAGAAGCAAACTGTGTTGTTGATGGGCTCTCCAAGCGAGGAATGTTCGACTCTGGCAGCCTCATCTACTAAAACACCTTCTTGGACGACAATCTGACGGTTGATGGCAGTATTTTCATCCCATAGGTGGAAATTTGTGGACTGGCATTTATTTTGAACTTGTTTTCCACAATTTACCATGTTTTTCCAGTGAATTTTAGAACTTACTTGGAACATGTTTCTATATTGGAAATACATATTATTTTTGTATTAGATATGGATCTGTTTCGGAATGTAGATGTCTCTCATATGTACATGATGTCGTTTTTTCATATGCCAAGGGAATGTAATTGGTTAGTTAAATTTAATAAAGTATCAAATAGTTTTGTTCTTCTGAAAAAAAATGTTCATCATTTATGCACAAATTCATAATGTTACCATGACTTTATAGTTTGGCTTAAATTATGTATAGACTTTGAAATCAACCCTGTTATATGATTCTAGCATTGTGCTTCAAATGATCAAATTGGTAACCCAAAATCGATTATTATGTGGAAATTATTTTGCTAATAATTATGGAAGAAATAACATATTTAGTGCCTTTTTTTGTTTAAACACTTACGAATCCAGTAGCATTGAATCTCATTTAATTATTATTATTATTTTATAGAAATTATAATTATATAATATTAAAATGTTTTCATTAAATTTAAGATTTTAGAAAATAAAATATATTATATTTTTGAAGAGGAGTAATTTTCATAATCTCTAGTTGTTCCATTAACACAAACACAAATTAAGATGAACCAATACCTTATAATATTAAAAAATTGAAGATGAATATAATTTTGTTTAATATAATCAATGATTAATATTTATAAGATATATTCTTACAATTTTTCATAGTTTAATTATAAGTTAAATGATTGGTCAATGTCAATAGACATCAATTTATAACAAAGACTTACTCATATCACATCTTACATTATTAAAATAAAAATAAAAAACCATAAAACTAATTAAATTATAATTTTATTTTAAACTGGACTCCTAATCTACTTAGCTCTACCAAGCCCCAAAGATTCACTCTAAAAAAAATATACACCTTTTATTGAAAGATCAAATCTTGATCAATCTAAAATTAAAATATATCTGTTGGAATATTGCAAATTCTAGAATTAAAAATGGAGAAATTAAAACTTCCCCTCCACAACACAAAGAAATAAATTCAATCTCAGAAAACAGAGTTTTCAACTCTATAAAACAAAATTTTTATTCCATAAAAATATGTTACAAGTTCTTCCTCTACACAGAGGGAATTACAAATTGTTGACTGCTCCTAACACAGTGCATACATAAGACCTCTGTCTCAACAAGAAATAAACTTCTTGTCTCTGTTTTGAAACAAAACAAAACAACTCTCTGTTTTCAAAAAAAAATATACACTGCTGTGTATTTTTTTTTATTCACTGTCACTGTATTTTTCAACAATTTCACTCTCTGTTGTTTTTAACAAATCAATGCACTGCTGTGCATATTGCATGAAAATAGAACTGCTCTATTCTATATATCAGCAACAACAACAACAACAAAAAATACAATTCTGTTTTATATATATAAAAACAAGAAAAATATCTAAAAAGGAATTAATGTCATTCATTGACAAAATTACCCAAAATATCACCGCTTACAAATTTCATTAATGGCCTCATTAAAAAAAATCTGTCAGCACCGCTTAAACAATTTATGACAAATTTGAATTTGGTGGCAGCGGTGAGTTTTCCGCGGTGGTGGCGGAATGGTGGCGTGATGGTGGAGCTTGGGCGGAGCCACCTCTCCTGGTGGTTACGGGGGGTACAATTCTGCCCGTACAGACCAAATGGGTGAGGCCCTGTAGTTCACCGTGGCCGTTGATCGCCCGGTCAACCGCGATTGGAAAGTCAACTATGGGGGGTGCCCATTCGTTAACCTCCGGGCTGTTTGACCTCCCGTACACGGTTGATCTCCGCCAATCTGCTGCAGCGTTAACCCTACGTTGATCGACGGTGCTGCCGCCTGCAACACGTTCCGGCAGTTGGAAATTACTCCAACACTCCCCCTTAATTTCAACTACTGGGTTTTCCTGCATACCCATGCATTTTCTGAAATGTTCAAATCTTTTCTGCGCAAGTGGCTTTGTGAGGATATCTGCAAATTGATCCTCCATTCTACAATGCTGCAAAACGATTTCTCCATTGGTAACCAATTCACGTATGAAGTGAAACTTGGGTGTCAATGTGTTTTGTCCTCTTATGAAAAACAAAATTTTTAGATAATGCAATAGCTGAGCTATTGTCACAAAAGATCACTGTCCCTCTTACCTGTTCTTGACATAAGCTTCTCAACATTTTCTGCATCCAAACTTCTTGACACACTGCTGCTGTAGCTGCCACATATTCCGCTCCTACTGTAGACAATGCTACAATGGGCTGTTTCTTAGAAGCCCATGAAATGGCTCCTGAACCCATGTGAAAAACATAACCGAAAGTGCTCTTCCGATCATCAACACTTCCAGCCCAATCACTGTCAGTGTATCCAACTAAATCTGAACATTCTGAAGTAGTATAAAAGATACCAAACCTTTTTGTACCTTTAACATACCTCAAAATTCTTTTTGCTGCTTGCCAATGTGCATCCTTTGGCTTTTCCATGAACCTAGAAATCAAACTAACAGCATGCATTATGTCCGGCCTAGTTGCAGTCAAATACATAAGGCTGCCAACTATGCTTTTGTATAGACTAGGATCAAAATCCTTGCTGCTGTCCTCTTTGCTGAGTTTTAATCCCATCACTATGGGAGTGATTGCTGCTTTGCTCTCCTGCATGTTAAATATTTCAAGTACCTCATTAACATACTTTGCCTGTGAGATAAAAATCCCATTTTCATCTTGTTCTACTTCTATTCCCAAGAAGTATTTCAACAAACCCATATCAGTCATTTCAAATTATTCCTTCATGACTGTTTTAAAATGTTCAATAAGGCAATCATCATTACCTGTAAAAATAACATCATCAACATATAAGACTACAATCAAGATTTTACCGTCTTTTTCTTTGATGTAGAGGGTGGGTTCTCCCTCACACTTTTAAAATCCATTTTCCAGTAGATGTGAATCTATCCTACTGTACCACACTCTTGGCGCTTGCTTCAGCCCATAAAGAGCTTTCTTCAACTTGCATACTTTGTGCTCTTGGCCTTTCTTTTCATAACCGAGAGGTTGTTCAATGTAAACCTCTTCCATTAACACTCCATTCAGAAATGCTGACTTCACGTCCATTTGGTAAACTTTCCATTTTTTTTGTGCTGCTATGGACAACACTGCTCTCACGGTTTCCATTCTAGCAACCGGTGCGAAAGTTTCCTCATAATCTATCCCATGTTTCTTCTTATAGCCTTTGACAACAAGTCTTGCCTTGTGTCTCTCTATTTTGCCTTCAGCATTACTCTTGGTTTTGTAAACCCATTTAACACCAATAACATCTTTACCTTTTGGGAGTTCAACCAAATCCCAAGTCTTGTTTCTTTCTATGGCATTTATTTCCTCATCCATAGCTTCTATCCATTTCCTATCCTTGATAGCTTCTTCGAAATGAACAGGATCATCAACATGACAATATAAAGCAAACAAAGAATTGATACCTTCATTTGCCATATCTTGTTCATAAATTTCTTTCAAACTTTTGAATTTCTTACCTCTTTCAGTAGGTGTACAAATGCTTGAAGAAGCACTTGAATTTCCTCCTTGTGGTGTGCTTGGAGAAGCACTGTCATTTCTCCTCAAGGGTGTGCTTTGCTGCTCTCTTGTTGGTGTTTCTGTTTGGGGATGTATTTTAGCCAACTCATCTTCATTTTCATCATGAGATAAACAGTGTTTAACATTCACTGTTTTCTCTATGCTTCCATCCCAAGCTTCCTCTTCAATGAACTGAACATCCCTGCTCACAATGAACTTCTTGGCGGATGGGTTATATAACCTGCATGCCTTGGATTCCTCACTGTATCCAATGAAAATACATTTCTCCCCCTTGCTGTCCAACTTCCTTCTTAGCTGATCCGGAATGTGTTCATAAGCCACACATCCAAAAACCTTCATGTGTGTGACACCCTGCTTTGTGCCACTCCATGCCTCTTCTGGCACTTTGTTCATAACTACTTTTGTAGGACATCTATTCAAGATGTACGCTGCACAATGTACAGCTTCAGCCCAATAATCATTAGGCAAGTGCTTTGCCTTTAACATACTCCTCGCCATGTCCATTATGGTTCGATTCTTCCTTTCGGCTACTCCATTTTGCTACGGAGTATATCTAGTTGTAAACTACTTTTGAATACCATTTTCTCTACAAAAACGTAGAAAATATTTAGTGTTGAACCTCTAATTAAACTGAGAGGGGGGGCTGAATCAGTTTAATACATTCCTGATCTCTTAAACTTTTCATTAAACTTATTTACACCTTCATTTCCAACTCTATTTGATGTGAGAGTAATTTTAGAATGTAATCAGAAAGTATTAGTTTAATAGAGCAGTAGACTTAATATGAGAGCAGCAGGTATTAAGCAAATGCTACATATCAAATCAATACATAAATATCATGCACAGAGACACCAGATATAAGTGGAAACCCATAAAGGGATAAAACCACATCTTATTATTGTTGTGATGCAAAGGCAAGCTCCAACTCTCTCTCACCACTGTTTTTCTGCAGGCACCAACCTACAGGAGGCTCCAACCTCAATTCTACAAGCTACAACTTGCAAGGAACCACCCACTCCCTTCAATTTTTCTGCAGGCACCAACCTACAGGAGGCTCCTACCTCAGTCAGCTACAACTGACATCTATCAAGCTACAACTTGATAGGGAAGCTCCAACTTCCTCAATTTATCAAACTGAGAGTTTGCTGATTTACCTTAGATATCAGCTCTGTTTTGTAGCTTCTCCTTCTGTTCTACTTTTCTTAATCTTCTCTGCCTTATCCTTCTATATTCTGCCTTTTCTTGATTTACTCTCTCTTACTCTAAAAAAAAAACTCTCTCTGCATATCAAGATGATATGATTTATAGATTTCCTCACATGACTGTTTGTATTCTGCTTGGAATTCGAAATGGAAAGTCATGTCTCTTTGCCTTCTGCCTTCTCACTCCTTTTATCAGCTTACTCAGAAATTATAACCGTAGGTGTCAATTTTAACATTACAGTGGGAGTTTGTTTTCTCTCGGAGACTTGCCAATGCATCACAAACAATAAAAATTTAAATAAAACATTTACATTCAAATTTAAATGAGAACTCCAGCTCAACTCATTTAGTCTTTTGAATTGGTACACATTTGTCTTTTCTTTGGCTGTCTTTGTCTTTTCTGTGACTTTGTTTTATCTTCTTTCGGATCTGTTTGCTCTTCTGTCCTCTGCTGTGGTGTAACTACTGCATATGTGTAAATGTGCCTTTTATATCCGCTGACTGTAAATCTGGAGGAATTCCAATCCCTTTTATGCCATTAGTGTCTTGTTGATGTGGCGAGTTCCGCAGGCTGGAACATACATATATCACAACTATATTAATTTAATAATCGCCCTCCCGTTAAGCTGAGGCCCGTGGGTCTACAGACCACGCGGCTTATCGCAACAGTGTTATATATATACAACAGCTTCTTTTAATACAATCTTAAATCGACTCTCGGCGTCCTTATATAAGGTTTTAACAAACAAACTGTCGCTTCTACTATAATCAATGAATAATATTGTTAATACTTAACGAAAGCCCTTTTTGGGCCCACATATCACGCTTTCCGATGCATTGATTACTGTTCACTATTCTTTGCCGATGCGATTGGGACTCGAATTTTTATTAATCAACGTTTATAAATCCATCGGGTCTGGGCTTCCAATCGCAATCACAACTCATATGTCCTCCGATGCGATTGACCAATCTTTGATACGTTAGACGTAACTCAAATATGTATTAACCACAGTTTATACACCCATCGAATAGGAACTTCACAATCGCAATCGCAACTCTTTGTTTGCAATTCCGATCCCCTTGCGATTTCCGATTGCGATTGATCGCAATCACAGCTTGAGTTACGAGTCCCTGCTGCTTTGTTTACCTCCGATGCGATTGGGAAGGGGTCCCACCATATAAAACTTCGTTTTGTATGCTCCATAATATATACCTTGGACCTTTGGTTATATGCTCCGGGCTTCATTGTATTCGCAAATTCTCTGTTCATTTAAGTTCCGAGATTTATCAATTGCGGTTTATAGACCCATCGGGTCCGGATTCTCATCGCAATCGCAATTTCCTGTGGGTTACATATTACACTACTCTTGTGATCTCCGATTGCGATTGGGTGAGGGGTCCCACCTTATAAGCCATTTCGTTTTGATAGAACCTTTGATTATATAGATATAAAGCGCTCCGCTTGTATATAACTAATATATATGTTTATATATATATATATATATATATATTTTGCATTTGGGTGAGCGATTCCGGAATAATGATACATTATATATTATATGTACTCCAGGTTGAAGAGTGCGATTCCGGGTACTGTGCTTGCTCTGCGCACTCTTGCTCCGCCGGTTGGGGGTGCGATTCCGAATTTTGTAAGCGCTCTACGCACTCTTGTCTGCCCTTCGTCACTACGCCTCTGTCTCTATCTTCAGATAACGGTTCTTCACTATGCTTCTATAGTGTACATTTTGACTTTCTTCTTGCTTGCTTCTATTACATATGTGCCTCTTTTTGCCTTCCTTTGCTACATTGACGCCTCTTTTCTTTGATCTTTGCCTTCTTTGCTGATCTTGCCTCCCTTTGCCATCAATGACAATATTTTCAACAGTCTCCCCCTTTGGCATTGATGGAAATCCACTTTCTCTGTTTGCTTTCTCTTTCTCTTGTTGCTTGCTCTTCCTCCTGCTATTTTTTCTTCCTCCCCCTTTGACATCAATGGCAAAGGATGACTCCTCATCCCTCCATATGCATTCTGTCGTTGTATTTCCTTTCTCTGAGTTACGTTTAGGTCCTCTTCTGTTGAAATTGGACTATGATGTGTTTCAATTGCAGTGCCTGTAATATGTGCTAGATTGCAGACAGAGATGATGCATTTTATGATTGAAAGGTTCTTGTTGCTTCTGAATGCTGATAATATTGATAATGCTAATCCTATGGACTTATTTTATGCTTATCTTGCTAGCTGTTCTCCCCCTGGAATGATATCTTCGTTTTGTTCTCCCCCTGAGACTGTACTTTCTCTTCATATTAGAGAATAGTATCTACAGATACTACCCCTAGTTTGTCTCTCAAGTATTCAAATGGTTCTCGTGATGGTTTGGTAAATATATCCTTTATACGTTCTTTCGTTGATACATAGTCAGTTTCAACTATCTTGAGCCATGTTCTAGGAGAAAATGATACTTGATTGGTATATGTTTAGTTTTTGAATGAAGCACATGATTTTTAGATATACTTATAGCACTTGTATTATCACATTTGCTTGAGATAGGTTCATTAATGCTTACCTTCCTGTCTTGAAGTGTCTGCTTCATCCACATGACTTGTGTGCAACATGCTGCTGCTGCTATATATTCTGCTTCAGTGTGAAACGAGAGAGATGGATGTTTGTTTCTTGCTTAGCCATGCCACGGACATTTTCCCAGATGATACCTCCACTTGTACTCTTCACATCCCACACGGTGGCCCAATGCATGTTTGTGTATCTTTGTCGAGGTGAAGCTTTTGCCTTTAGGATACCAAAGCCCATATTGCGGTTCCTTGTAGATATCGAGTATTCTTTTTACGGACGAGAAGATGGTTTTGTTTAGGTCTTTGCTTGATATCTTGCCACTAGTCCCTCTTTTGCTAGCATGATGTACGGGTCTTAGGCTTCTCAATGCAATGAACTTCCTATCATGGATCTGTAGAGTTTTGATCTATATCTGCAGACCCGTCATCAACACACAGCTTGCATCCTGTGATCATGGGAGTTGACAAAGGTTTTCATTCCTCCATTTTGAACTTTTCAACATTTCTTTTAAGTATTTTTCCTGTGAGATGAATGTACCTGTGTTCTTTTGCTGAATTTGAAGTCCTAAGTAGAAACTGAGCTCTCCAATCATAGACATCTCAAACTCTGTTTTCATCTCATCAGAAAACCCTTTTGCTAGTTCTTCTCTGTTGCTTCCAAACATAATGTCATCAACATATACTACAACAACCAGGAGTTCATTTTCATGGGCCCAATCTGCATCTGTGTACACTGTTAAGGTGAAGCTTTTGCCTTTAGGATACCAAAGCCCATATTGTGTTGTTCCTTGTAGATATCTGAGTATTCTTTTTACTGCCAGAAGATGGTTTTGTTTAGGTGCCGCTTGATATCTTGCCACTAGTCCTACTGCTAGCATGATGTCTGGTCTTGAAGCTGTCAAGTACAGCAGGCTTCCTATCATGGATCTGTAGAGTTTTTGATCTACATCTGCAGACCTATCATCAGCACACAACTTGCATCCCGTGATCATGGGGGTTGTCACTGGTTTGCAGTCCTCCATTTTGAATTTTTTCAGCATTTCTTTTAAGTATTTTTCTTGAGAAATGAATGTGCCAGTGTTCTTTTGCTGAATTTGCAGTCCTAAGTAGAAACTGAGCTCTCCAATCATAGACATTTCAAACTCTGTTTTCATCTCATCAGCAAACCCTTTTGCTAGTTCATCTTTGTTGCTTCCAAACATAATATCATCAACATACACTACAACAATCAGGAGTTCATTTTCATGGGCTTTTATATATAGATTGTTGTCTACTCCTCCTCTCTTAAAACCCTGTTTTTGCAAATATTTATCCAGTCTTGAGTACCAAGCATGAGGAGCTTGTTTCAGTCCATATAGGGCCTTTTTTAGTTTACATACATAGTCTTCTTTATCTGTCAATGAGAAACCTTCTGGTTGTTCCATGTACACTTCTTCTTCTAGATCACCATTAAGAAAAGCAGACTTTACATCCATTTGATATACCTTGAAGTCTTGGTAGCATGCAAATGCCAGGAACATTCTGATAGCCTCCATTCTGGCTATAGGGGAAAATGTTTCATCATAGTCAAGTCCTTCAATTTGTGAGTATCCTTTGCAGACCAGCCTGGCTTTATTCCTGATTACTTGTCCTTGCTCATTCATTTTGTTTTTGAATACCCATTTTGAACCAATGATATTTTTCTCAGTAGGTCTAGGAACTAGTTCCCAGGTATTGTTCTTCTCAATTTGGTCCAATTCTTCATTCATTGCTTTTATCCAATACTTGTCCTTGCTGGCTTCTTCAAATTTCTTTGGCTCTATTTGTGATAACATGGCTATGTATACTTCTTCTGTTTTTTCTGTTAGCTGCTTTCTTGTCTGGACTCCTGCTTTCTTGTCTCCTATGATCTGATCTTCAGGATGATTCTTCTGAGTGTATCTTGAGGGGGTTTTTGAGCTCAGCTCTGCATATTCTGTTGTCTTGCTAGTTTCATCATCATTCTCGTCTTCTTCTTCATTGTTGTCTGATGTACTGCAGCAGTCTGTATCTCTAGTATTGTTTGGAAGTTCTTCATCAAATCTCACATCAATACTTTCAACTATCTTCCAAAGGGTCTTGTTGTAGCACCTGTACCCTTTTCTTTTGGAGGCATATCCTAGAAATATCCCTTCATCTGCTCTTGTATCAAATTTGCCAAGATTTTCATCATTATTCTTTATGTAACACTTGCTTCCAAAGATTCTGAAATGTTTGATTGAGGCTGGCTTTCCATGCCATAGTTCATAGGGAGTCTTGTCACTGCTTGGCCTTAAGTGAGCTTTATTAAGGATATGTACTGCTGTGTGCACTGCTTCTGCCCATAAGGTTTGAGCAATATTATTCTCTTGCATCATGGCTCTGGCAATTTGTTGAACAGATCTGTTTTGTCTTTCTGCTACTCCATTCTGCTGAGGTGTTCCTGCAATAGTGAATTGTTGTTTTATGCCATGTTCATTGCATAGGTTAGCAAAGTCATAATCTGTAAATTCTCCTCCTCTGTCTGATCTGATACATTTTAGTTTGCATCCTGTTTGATTTTCAGCTAATGCCTTGAATATCTTAAATTTGTCCAGTGCTTCTGATTTATTCTTGAGAAACGCAACCCATGTCATTCTGGAGAAGTCATCTATTATCAGCATGAAATAGGATTCTCCACTTGGTGTCCTAGTTCTAGCAGGTCCACACAGATCCATGTGCACAAGCTAGAGTGGTCTTCTTGTTGACAGCTCCTCTTTAGATTTAAAGGATGTGCGAATCTGTTTCCCCAATTGACAAGATTTGCATATAGTACTTGAAGGCCTTTTTATTTCTGTCATATCTCTGACAGCTTTCTTTTTGCTCAGTCTGATGATATGGTCAAAGCTGAGATGTCCCAATCTCCTATGCCACAACCATGACTCCTCAAGTTTGCTAAGATGGCAGGCTTCATCTTCCTCTTTCACTATGTATACATTGTTCTCTGTTCTAACTCCTTTGAGCAGAGTCTTTCCTGTTGTGCTTGACCTGACTACACAGTCTTGTGCTCTAAAAAGAACTTCACAGCCTTTGTCACACATCTAACTGACACTCAGTAGATTTTCTTTCAGTCCATCCACAAATAGTACCTCTTGGGCTTTTCCTCTGCCATTGTCTATGCTGACTGAGCCTTTTCCTTTGATCTTTCCTGATTTATCATTACCAAAAGTAACATTGCCAGATTTCTTTTCATCAAGAGTTATAAACTTGCTTCTGTCTCCAGTCATGTGTTTGGAGCAGCCACTGTCTAGATACCACTGGCTTTTCAAATCTTGAGCAGTTAGAGCCAGGTCACACTTATTCACCTTCTTTTTCCACTGGAGGCATCCTTCGGTTTGATATCTTTTGTGAGGTGATGAATTGCATCCTTTCAGAGGACATTTGGAAGGCATATGTCTAGCTTGATTGCATATAAAGCATTTTATCATAATTTTTGCAGGATTTTGAGTATGACCAAAATTTCTTTGATTCATGAACCTCCTTGGGGTGTTGAACATCATTCTTTTTCCATACTTTCTACATTCAATAATTCTATGGCCAAAATCCTTACAATAAAAGCAATAACCATAAAAATTACTTGCATACCTAAAGTAAGGTTGTGTCTTCCATGCTTGCATCTTTTGTTGGTTTGAATCATTCCTCCTTGCATGACAATATGCAGCAATGTGTCCTGGCTTGTGGCAGACATAACAGGTGGCATTCTTCATAGGAGGCAAGAATCTCCTCTGATGAATTCCAAATTTGATATAACTTTCTGTGGAATATACGATCCTTTCTCTCGTTGTCTTAGTATTTGTTACAATCTTTGTTAGAGTTTTCTTCGGTCTCTCGTCTTTCTCATTACATGTTTCTTCATTTGTAGGAATTATTTGAGCCGCTTTATCACCTCTTTGCTTTCACAAAAATTATATTTTTGTTTTCCTTTTCTTTGCCTTTACTCGATTCTCCCCCATCATAGCCTATCCCGGCTTTTATGAGAGAAGATCTTCGAGCATCCAAGATTTCATTCAATCCTACTGCATCCTGTCATTTGAGAAGGGTATAGAAACTTTCTCCGTTGAGCACTTTCCAATTTTCCTCGTACTTTCTAACTTCTTCTTCCAAACCTTCTCTCTTGTTCTCGAGTTTTATCTTTGATTTGGGTTTTCAGTAACACATCTTCTATCTTCTTGGCTTCTTCAAGCTTTACCTTCCACCGCATGAGAACTTCTCGAATTCGTTCTTCTTTCACACGAGGAGAAAAGGGTTTTGTTTTCTGCACTTTAGTTTGAGTCTATCAATCTCCTCCAGAGCACTTCTTAGCTCCCCCTCAAGGTCGACTTCACCTTCTTCTTCTTCATCTTCTAGCAGGAGTCCTTCAAGTTCTTCTATGGCCATCAATAAAAATTCAGAGGTTCCTTCTTCACTTGAGGGTTCATCTGAATCTTCAGATGTACTGCTGTCTTGTTGAGCATAAAAGGATTTTCTGCTGAACTTCTTTCCTTTCTGCCAGTTCTTTGATTTATTTCTCTCTGGCTCTTGAGGCTGATTCCTTACTTTCTTGTGAGGACACTTAGCAGCATAGTGTCCAACTCTTCCACAATTAAAGCATTTGAAAGGAAGTTTACCTTTGTATCTTCCTGAGCCTCTATCCAATTTCTTGACAAACTTTGCCTCTTCTTCATCCGAGCATGAGCATATGTCTCCCTCTTCTTCTTTCTTCTTTTCTGTTTTAAAAGCTGCTTCCCTCATACTTGGCTTTTTCTGCGGGAGCCTCATTTCATAGGCTGTTAGATTTCCAAGTAGCTGGTTCATGGTCAAGGTCTCCCAATCAACTGTTTCTTCTATTGCAGACACCTTTGGATTAAATCTGGATGGAAGAGATCTTAGAATTTTTTGTACAATTATACTTTCTGGCATTTTTTCTCCAAGAGCTTTCATATTATTAATAATTTCTGTAGCTTTTAGGAAGAAACTAGCAATGTCTTCATCATCATTCATTTTTAAGTTTTCAAACTGGGCTCTATAGACTTGAATTTTGGCAGACTTTACCTTCTTGTCTCCCTCATGGATGCTTTCCAGAGTATCCCACAATTCTTTGGTAGTGTCTTTGTGCATCACTTTGATGAACTCTGCTTCACACAATCCATTCAAGATGGCATTCATAGCTTTTGCGTTAGCTGCAAAATCTTGTTTTGTTTCTTTCTCTGTGTCAGTTGCCTTTAGGGCATATCCTAATTCCACAGCAGCCTAGACTTCTATTCCTAGAGACATTATGTATGTTCTCATTCTGATTTTCCAGAAAGCATAATTTTCACCAGTGAAGAAAGGGGCTTTATTGGTTGAGCATCCTTCTTTACTAGCCATCTTGGGAACCTAGGATCTCCTTTCAGTTGTTAGACTTGTACAAAGGAACTTGGCTCTGATACCAATTGTTGAACTCTTAGTTAAACTGAGAGGAGGGGGGGGGGGGGGTGAATCAGTTTAACACATTCATGGACTTTTAAAACTTTTCCTTTAAAACTTATTTTACTTTATTAACACCTTCATTTCATGATCAACATAATGTGTGAGCAATCTTTATTTATGAGCATCAATTAATAAGCAGATTAGATAATGTACCAGCAGTCTTAATATGTTAGCAGCAAGTATTAGCAGAATAGATATATCATATCAACACATAGACATCATGCACATAGACACCAGATATACGTGGAAACCCATAAAGGGAGAAAACCACATCTTATTATTGTTGTGATGCAAAGGCAAGCTCCAACTCCTTCTCACCACTGATTTTCTGCAGGCACCAACCTACAGGAGGCTCCAACCTCAATTCTGCAAGCTACAACTTGCAAGGAAGCTCCAACTTCCATCTATTTTCTGCAGGCACCAACCTAGAGGAGGCTCCTACCTCAGTCAGCTACAACTGACATCTATCAAGCTACAACTTGATAGGGAAGCTCCAACTTCCTTACTCTTTCAAAAGAAAACACTTGCTGATTTACCTTGGATATCAGCTCTGTTCTGTACCTTCTCTTCTGCTATTCATCAGTCCTCATATCAGCCCTGCATCATCTCTGCTCAACCCCTCCTTATCTGCTCAACTCCTCCTTCTTCATGTCTTTTCTCCTCAATTCTTCATACTCTGCATTCTCTATATTCACACTCTCTGACCTCTTGCAGCTTTCTTATTTTCTTCAACTTTCTTCAATTCTGCTGCACGCTCTCTCCTTTTCTCATTCTATTTTCATCTTTTTTCTCCCGTTGGATATTACCCTGTTTTATACAAAAACAGCTTCATGGCTGTTTGTATTCCACTAGGAATTCGAAATGGATGACCATGTCTTTTTGCCTTCTGCCTTCTCATCTCTTTTCAGCTCACTCAGGAAAATGTAACTGTAGGTGCTTATTTTAATATTTCGCGGGATATTTTTTCTCTCTTCCTAGAGACTTGCCAATGCATCACAAACAATAAAAAACAATTAAAACATTTACATTCGATTCATAATGTGAACTTCTGTGCCTACTCATTTAGTCTTTTGAATCGATGCGCATTTGTCTTTTCTTTGGTCGTCTTTGTCCTTTTTGTGACCGTGTTTTATCTCCTCTCGAACTGCTTGCTTTTCTTCGTCCTCTCGTGGGGGTGTAACTCGCTAGAATTATGCACTCGTGCCTTTAATAAATAAAATGTAATTGCTGACTTTTAAATCAAGGCAATTCCAACTCCTTTTCATGCCACAAGTGTCTTGTTGATGTGGAAGTTCTCGCAAGCGTAACAAACATAGATCACGCGCCTCGTATATTAATAATCGCCCTCCCCTAAGCCGAGGGCTCATGGGTCTATAGACCACACGACACTTTTCAATACAACCGCAACATTCGTTTTATATTAACAACTCCACCTTAAGCCGAGGCCCGTGGGTCTACAGACCACGCGGCACTTTTCAATACAATCGCAACAAATTTATATATATATTTATATATAACAGCGCCTTCACAAATTTCCGATTGCGATTAGAACTGGAACTCAAACACTTGTTAATCATAGTTAATAAGCCCATCGGGTCCAGGCTTCAATCGCAATCGCAATCGCAACTTTTAGTTGCAAGTGATCCGCTGCCAGATTTTCTCCGATGCGATTGGGTTGTTCCGATGCGATCATGTCGGACTTCAAAAACTTGTTACTCATGGTTTATAAGCCCATCGGGTCCGAACTCTTAATCGCAATCGCAAGTCTTTTAGTTGCATGTCCGATGCTCCACTTTAACTCCGATTGCGATTGGTCAATGCTCATCGTATTTTTCCGATGCGATTGACCACCGTTCATGGAACTTAAAACATATATCAATCGTGATTTATAACCCACTGATCCGAACTCAATCGCAATCGCAACTTTCCGTTGTGATGTTCCGCTCCTTCATATTTCCGATTGCGATTGATCACAATCGCAACTTTGAGTTGCAAGACTTATCAATTGCGGTTTATAGACCCATCGGGTCCGAACTTCAATCGCAATCGCAAATTCCTGTTGGTTACATGTTCCGCTGCCCTTGCGATCTCCGATTGCGATTGGGAAGGGGTCCCACCTTATAAAACTTTGTTTTATGTGCTCCACTTATATAACATAATATATATGCCTTGGACCTTTGTTTATGTGATGCATTGCAAAAATATATTTATATATATTTTTTCCACTGGAGTGGAGTGATTCCCGGAATAATGTTTGTGTTATATTATATGTGCTTCGCCTTGCCAGAGTGTGATTCCCGAATTTTGTAACCCGCGCCCTGCCTCCGCCCTCGCTCTGCCGAAGGAGAGTGATTCCCGGAATTTTATAACGGCTCTCTGCCTCTGTCTCTACCTTTGCTGCTTCTGTCGCTCTGCCTCTGTCTCTACCTTCCGATAATGGTTCTTCACTGTGCTTCTATGACTATTACATTTTGACATTCTTCTTGCTGCCTCTATTGCTTTCACTGTGCTTCTTTTGCCTTCCCCTTTTGCCTTCCTTTCACCGTGCTTCTTTTGCTTCCGCCGCCTCCTTTTGCCCGAGTGCCGCTCTCGCCATCAATGACAATATTTCCAACAAAAAGGTGTGACAACTGCCAAAGAATAGGGAAACCTGCTCCATCAAATGAAATGACATTGCAACCTTAGGTACTCATAGAACCATTTGAAAAATGGGCCTTGGATTTTGTTGGACCAATCAATCCACCATATAAAAAAAAGAAATATATTTTGGTATGTAATAATTATGTCACTAAATGGGTAGATGCTAAAGCATTAGCTTTTGTTAATGAACGTTCTGTAGTTAATTTTCCTTTTGAGGATATCTTCACTCGTTTTTGTGTTCCAAGTGAAATTGTGACAGATTAGGAATGCCATTTTACATCCAAATTGGTGAAATAACTTGTGAAAGATTACAAGATCAAGCATAGAAATTCTACTCCTTATCATCCACAAGAAAATGGTCAAGTAGAGTCTACCAATAAAGTGATTGAAGGAATTCTCACTAAGACTGTACATCTACACAGAAGAGAATGGGAAGAAAGGCTTCCTGAAGCCTTATGGGCCTACAGAACTACATGGAGGAATACAACAGGACATACTCCCTATGAACTTGTTTATGGAAAGCAAGTCCTATTCCCTATAGAATCTCAGATTCAAACCTTCAAGATGGAAATCCGATTGGGACTTGATTTATCAGAAGCATAGAAACCTAGTTTGGAGCAACTTAATGACCTTGATGAAACCATGCAAGATGTAGTTCAAAGAACCAATATAGTCCAGCAGCAAAGGGCTAAATGGCACGATAGATATATTAAGGAGAAGAAGTTTCAAGTAGGGGATTGGGCACTTTTGTTCGATTCAAAATTCAAAGATTTTCAAGGAAAGTTTTAGACTCATTGGCTTGGGCCATATGAGATTGAAAACATCTTTGAAAATGGAGCAGTCAAGATAAGGACAATTGACGAAGAAAAGGTACCTCTTCTTGTGAATGGTCATCGGTTGAAAGAATATCATAAGCTAATTTCAAGAGAAGATTTTATCAAGATTTTCCAAGATAATACTGATATGAAGTTAGTGAAGAAAAATTCTTCTTCTTCACTAACTTAGCTTTTATTTTTCCTATAAAAAAAATTAAAATAAAGTGTATAAGTATGAAAACCAATCAACGATTGGCATCCTTATACAGAAAATATAGGGTGAAAATTAGAGACATCCTATATTTTCCATTTCTTTTTTGCAATAAGTAGTAATACATAACTACATTCATATTCCATTTTTGTAGACCATAATCTGCAGTTTCATTCCATTTCATAGTCATATTCCATTCCACAGCCATATTCCATTTTATATTTACATTCCATCCCACAGTCATATTCCATTTCATGGTTACATTCCATTCTACAGCTGATTACATTCTGAAACTGATTACATTCTGTAGCTGATTCCATTCTGAAACTGATTACATTCTGTAGCTGATTCCATAATTCGTAGCCACATTCCATTTCATTCAGCAGCTCTGACACATTTGTACAACCTACTAAAAAATGATGAATACAGGAAATTTAAGGACTACATTTGAAGACCACCATGCTAAAAGGTACCTGAAGAATCAACACCAAAGAAATGACAACGAAAGGCTAGTTCTAAAGGTAAAGTTACAAAAATTTATTTTAATAGCAAGGTTAAAACATTAGCATGTATAATATGGATGATCATATGCTTCCTTGACATATCATTTGATTTGATTGAGATTTCCATCATATCATAGACTGGCCACATCATCCACATTATGTTTCATAACGGTCCATAATATACTCCCCATTTATGATTAACGGTTATGACTTGTTGACGTAACATATCTGTTTATGTTTCTTCAAAACCCCAATCCATACCACTTATTTATTCCTACAAACCCTCGATGCCTTTCATCATATCCGTAATCCAATTCATTTCATAACAGAGAAGGATAATTTTTAAGGTTAAACTCTTCATAATAGAAGGCATGGGACTGATAGTCAGATCAGAACCAGTGGGAACAAAATATATGGAAGGATATCCTTAGATCAAGGAAATGTTGCAAAAAGCTAGATGGCTCAAATTCATAGAGAAATTCGATGGTTTTCACAAAGAGATCACAAAGTCTTTTGCTAGGTATTTTGATGGCACAAAAGTGGAAATTGGAGACATCAAGTTCACAGTTACTGAGACATTCAAAGCCGAAGCCATAGAACTCCAAAGGGTTGGCGAAAGGTGGTTCAAAAACAAGGATTTTCACAACGAATCATGGAAAGTTATCCTCAAAAACCTAGGTATGAATGTTTGTATTTTCAGAAAAGGTATCCCTAGCTCAGCACTTAAAATAAATGGAGGAACATGCTCTTGGTTTTACAGAAATTTATCACCTGTGAAGGAAGGTTTGGCTGCATGTATGTATATCATATTCGATTGTTGATGAATTTATTAGAGAATGGTGAAATAAATCTTCCCTTGTTTTTACTGAATAACTTAAAAAGAATGTCTAAAAATGTGCAAAAGAGAATACAATTTATAGATAAAACTATGCACCATCATGGGATGATAAAAATACTTGTTGAGCTTCATTTAAAAAGTATAGGAGATTCCTGAGAGAATTTTTTTTATCAGAAACCATTTCTAAGAAGTACCAGAGCAACCTAAAGAAGAAAATATTAGAAAGAGTAGAAGGAAAAGGATTGATACAAGCATTGAAGACAGACCTGTATCTTCATTTCAGAAAAATGATGAAAAGATCATCTTTGTAGAGATGAAAAAGAACAAAAAGAAAAATAAAGTCAAGACAGGAGGTAAGATAGGAAAGAGGAGCAAGGTTACAAGTGAGGAAAATGTAAATCCTCTACAGCTGAGAAGGAGCTCCAGAATCCGAGGTTTGATGAAGAAAACACTATCAAAAGAGACAGAGTTTATAAGTTTAGATGAAGAAACTCCAATGCCATCGTTTGTCGATATTTCTCCTCCACATTGTCCTCAAAATTCTCCTATTCATAATTTTGAAGGTAGTTCCAGCAAAAAATCTCCAAGCATAGAACTAGTACAACAAGATGATTACATAGAGTCACTGGAGAAGAGAAATTCAATAGTGAATCCAGAACCTCCTATCAATCCACAAGAACCTCTAGTTGATACTCTAAAACAGGAAATTTATGAACTAGAGATATTGAATAGGCATATTAAATAGGAGAATGAATCCTTGAAGCAGCAGAACAAGTTGGAAAAGGTAATTAGTGAAAATAACATTTTACATTTAGGACTATGGTAAAAAACGAACATGAAGTTGAAAAGAAAGAACAAGTCACTAAACAAGGAAGTTATTAATCTCAAATACAAGCTCCTCATGAGAAAGCCCAGGATGGCAATCACTTCATAGAAAAGCAAAAGAAGGAAATTGGATGTGTTAGCAGAAGTGTCTGAACAAATGCCGTAAGAGAGGAAAATTCAAATTTTTGGAAATTGCATGAGGACATGCAATGAATTCTCAGTGGGGGTATGTTGAACCTCAAAATTATCCTCTCTCTAACATCATTTCTCACATTTTCCCCTTACTTTCTCATAAGTTCATATACTCTAATCAATGATAAATGTCATGTTTTGTCTCAAGGAATGTATTTAAATGATTTCCATGTTATATTCTGATGTTCTTGATATTCGAATGGATTTCTGTAATTTGGCTACAGAACGCAGCCTATTCTGCAGCTAATCATTGGTTCCACAATTACTTTCATGGTCTGACAGGTTCCAATGATCAAATGGAGAAATGAGCTACATGCGCATTTCCATAATAATCTACACATGGATTTCATCCTATCTACTTGATCGAGATCGAGAGGAAAAGATGCCTGAGATTGTGGTCAAAGTCTGGTCAAAGGATGTAAGCCGAGAATAGAAGGACTCTTGATTTTCTCTATCGTAGAAAATCAAGAGTTAAAAAGTCCAACTCCAATTCTATAATTTGGTTCAGATTAGCCGCCTGTAGGCAAAATTAGCTCATAACACTTATGTTTGTTTTATTTAAATACTGGTTGTACATAACCAAGATTAAGTAAGTTTTTGATGAAACGATGTGTATTGTTTTAAAACTCCATTCTATTACAATACAAGGATCGTGTTCATGGTACCAATGATTGCTTAGTGTGTATATAACCAGCTAGGATCTCAACCGAATCTGTTGCAGAGGGCCCCTACACAAGAGGAGTTTTTTCATTCATTGTTTTAATTTAAATTCCTTTATTTTTTCAATTCAGTTTTTTGAGTAGATTAATATTACATTACAGTTTTGATCAGTAGCATAGAATTAAATCATGAATTTATTCCTAGCATCAATAGAATTACTATGTAATCATTGTCCTTCTAAAAACATTTTGTGAGGATAGATCTATCTATTTTCAAATTGGATTAAGTTTGAAGAAATAAGAATTCAAAGTTATATAGTTTCCTTTACTGTTATGTTATTTACTTTCTTAGATTAAAACAATCAATTAATTGTATCATTGGATGTTTTTAGAAGTCATTTCAAGAAGATGATTTTATCACATTTCTAAACTGAATGATTGAATATCTAATTTATACAATTATTGAGTTTTCCTCTGCTTTACTTGCTTTTATAGGACATTAGAAACTAAGGTATAATTGGTTGCTTACGCATCATTTCAAGAGGATAATACTTCATATTGAATGCTGGAGCAATAAAACATACATTAGTTGTTTACAATCAGTTGAGCTTTAACTTTGCATGCTTTCACATTTGATTTTAGATCCTCATTTAATTGCATAGTTGGATGTTCTTGAAAGTCATTTCAAGAAGATGATTTTATCATATTTCTAAACTGAATGATTGAATATTTTATTCATGCAATTATTGAGTTTTCCTCTGCACACTTTTACTTGATTTTATAGGACATTAGAAACTAGAGTATAATTGGTTGCTTACACATCATCTCAAGAGGGTGACACTTCATATTGAATGCTGGAGTAACTAAACATACATTAGTTGTTTTTTTTTAATATGTTTTCACTTAGAGTAGCATTGAAATTTCAATTTCAGTTATAAGATTTATATCCATGGAATAGGACTAATGTTAAATTAGAAGTCATTAGAATATATACTCTGTTTTTCAGATCAAATTATAACCAGCCAAGAGTCTTTGATTCATTTTTATGTAAATTAGTTTAACTTAGGAACACTTCCTTTTTTTGCTTCTTAAAATTCATTAGGATTCATTTTATTTCTGTCATAGTTTTTAGATTAACACTCTTAGATATAAAGAAGAAAACCCCCAAAACAACATAAAAATACATACAACGAAGTAAGAAGAAGGTTAACTAAGCACATATAGTGCACCACACTTCATTATTTTACAAACCTCGGTTGATAATTTATGTAAGAAATTTAAGACATTAAATTGATTAAACACCCATTACATGGCTCCGAAAGTGGATTCCCTTCATAATCAGCCATCTTATAAGCCCCTTTTTTGAGAAATCGTTTAACAATAGAAGGCCCATGCCACATGGTTTAGAGTTTAGCATCCCCTAACTTATCATTGTCTTGGTCATAAACCAAAACAAGATCACGCTTAGAAAAGACATGAGGTCAGACATATTTATCATGATTGGGTCTTAACGCATTTCTTATGAATTTTGTTATTGACAAAGGTGAGAAGGAATTTTTCATCAAGATGGGTAAGTTGTAACAAACATGCTTCCTCGGCTGAGGTGTCAGGGAGTAAATCGAAAAAAAGTTAAGAGAATATATTTTGCACTAGATAGGAAGGAATGACTCTACCCCATAAACTAATCAGAACAAAGTGAATCTAGTGCCATATTTCATGGAGGTTTGGTATTCCCAGAAGGTGGAAAATAGCATAAGGTGCTAGTTAGATTTATGTCTTCCTACCATCCATTGAAACATAGTTTTCAAATTACTATTCACTACTTCTACTTGGACATTAGCTTGAGGATAATACGGTGAGGAATTTTCATGGTGAAAACCCAACTTAGCAACTAGTTCCTGCATCATATGATTTTGAAAGTGTTTTCCATGATTATTCAGGATGCGTTTAGGCACACCAAACCTATTGATGACATGATTGAAAAAGAATAAAGCAACAATATCACCATTATTAAGACATGTAGGCATGGCCTCGACCTATTTGGTAACACAGTCAACAACAACAATGATATAGTGATGTCCTTGGGCAGAGGGTGGGTTACATTGTATAAAGTCATTTCCCCACTGGGAAAAAGTTCTGACAGTGATAAATGGATGTAACAAGGTGGGATGAGAATGCATCTTGCGAGAAAATATTTGACAAGGATGGAAATTTTGGATGATTATGATGCAATATTTAAAGAGTGAAGACCAAAAGTAATCAGTGCACAATATTTTCTGTATAGTGGCATGCCTAGACAGATGACCACCAAATTCCCTAGCGTGGAAATCATTCAAAACATGTTTGATTTCTTCATGAGTAATAAATCGATGTGAAATAGTGTCGACACCACAACGGTAAAGAGTATCATCGATAATAAGATAGTGTCAAGACTGATGGCAATTCACTAACGGTCATCACCAGACAAATCAGGCTGAAAATCTTGTCTTTGGAGATAAATAATGATGTCTCCATAACAGGGATCAAAATTAATAATGAATCACAAGGATTTGTCAGGAAAAGGATCCGTGGCCACAATTTCCTCATCAGTTGAAGGAAATTCAAAAAGAAGCTCGATGATGGCTAGGGATTTTTTGGATTTAGCAATGGAAAAATCCAAATCAAACTCCTGAAGGATTACAATCCATTTAGAATATCCCCCCCCCTATGATTTGGTGACTAGGGATTTTTTCACGGGGTTTGAGTCAGCAATGACTGTAGTCTTTCACAGTAGAATATAATGCCTCAAGCGTTGCACAACAAATATTTTTGCAAGAGCCAACTTCTCAACATGGGAATAGTAGAGCTCAGGACCGATCATGCCTTTGCTAAGGTAATATATAATATGTTCATTGTGCATGTCATCCTCTTCGACGAGAACCATTCCTACGGAATATTTTGAAGGAAATAGATATAACAAAAAATCTCGGTTGAAGTCATGAGGGAATAGAAAAGGTGCCGAAAACAAAGCCTATTTTAGATCATAAAAAGAACGTTGGGCTTGATTGTCCTTAATGAAAGGGAATCCTTTCTTTAGCAAATGCATGAATTCATGGGAAATATGGGCATAGTTGGTAATGAAACATTGTAAAAATTTGGATTCTCCCTTAATTCTTTGAAGCTAGCAGACAGTATGAGGAGGAGGTAGATTGGTAATTGCCTCAACCTTGGAAGGATGTAGATCCCTTCTTGAGAAATTATGAACCCTAAAAATAATCTAGATCGTATGCAAAAGATACATTTATGTTGATTAAGCCAGATTTTGAAAACCAACATCGAAGAAATACCTCTCGAAGGTGGGAAATATGGTCCCCACGCAGCAAAGAATGAGCAGTAAGATCAAGGAATGCATAAGACATGGACCGCTGGAAAGTAGCACCAATATTTTTAAGACCAAAGGGAAGTTTATGATAGGAAAATGTGATGATCTGGTTATAGTTGGAGAAGCCATCCATAAAGGAGATGATAGTGTTACCGACACAGACATCAACAATCTAGTCGATAAAGGGTGTAGGATAATTATCCTCAGGACAGGCCAAATTCACGACACAGTAATCAATGTAGAATCGAATAGTCCTTTTTTTATTATCAACTAGAACAAGATTAGAAACCCATTCCGTTAAAGGTATGGAATAGATAAAACCAACATCAAGAAGGTTTTGAACTTCGGCTTTAGTACTTGTTATTTTATGTGGGTTAGCCGGCCAGAGCTTTTTCCGAGAAGGCTTAGCTCCAATATATGTCTTGATTTTATGTTGGATGATTTGTGGGTCAATGCTAGGAATTTCCTCGTAAGACCATGCAAAAACATTTTGGAATTATTTGAAAAGGGCGATATAAGTGGAAATATCTGAGGGTGTGAAATTGGCCCCAATTAAGATGTTTTCCATGACACCTGGTTTCGTAGAAATATTGATCGGAATTGTAGAAGAAATGTTGGCCAAGTTCCCTTCCAAATAAATGGAAAAAATCCATTGAAAATTTGGGGAAGGACTGGAATTTCCAGAGGAAGTAAGGATTTGATGAGACTCATCCAAATCCTCAACACGAAGGAGAAATGAAGAGGTCCCCAAGGATGGTCAGAAATATACATGAGTTCTCGAATAGCTTCATCGGATGGTAATGGAAAGTCAAGAAATTCACAAGAGGAAGGATGGTCAATAACCCAAGAAGGAAAAAATAAATCGTTAGGTGGTACTAAGATGGCATCACAAGACTCATTGGGTGAGGAATTCAACTCGATAGCCTGATAAGAAAGATCTCCTGGACTTAAGGGCATGGAGATGCCATATTGATCGATCTCAGATTCAACAAGCACCACCCAAGGATCATCGATAATTAGGGGTCCATAGGTGTGTGAAGAGATCATATGGAAGCGGGAAATGGTAGGAGATGAAGGAGTGTTGTGTGAAGTGAGTTGAGGAAAAACCCCCATAAGAGTAGAAAATTTAAAAATTCCAGTGCCAACACTCGGAAATTGATGAGGATGGTCTCTCACAAGTGGTACATAATTTTTGGTGGTGGAAATCTAAGATGACAACATGAAATAGTCAAGCTGATTGATAGTGAAAATTTTCCTTCATGGGGAAAGCAAAGTAGACGGAAAGCAAACGAGATGAATGCGGTCATTGCGTAAAACCAACTATGACCAAGGAGTAGGTTGTAATCTAATGAGGTGTTGGCAACTTCGACATCAAAATATACCATTTTTCCACCTAACTTGATGGAAAAATGTGGAAGGAACCCCTTGGGTATGAAATTATGACCGTCAAAGGCTTAGAGAGTGGTGTTGGATGTGTCAAGTGCTAGAGAGCCAAGATATTTCCAACAAGATATTGACATGAAAAATTTGGAAGATCCGTCATCCACCAGAATGCGATGGATATTATTTTGAAAGATCTACATGATGATATGAAAATAAATCTAATGGGAAATACAAGGAGCATATTTCTAGACATTGAAAGTGATGAAACTAGAGTTGGATAAATCAACTCCACTGATGGTAGACAACAAGGCCTTGCACTATTGAGGAAAAATTTGCAAGACCTCCAAGGCATACATGGCACAAGGATCCTGAGCAAGGTCTTCAACAATACTATAATGCTAAGCAGCCCTAGCAGAAGGGTGGCGTGTCTTCTTATAGAGAACACCCTAGGGGGGGCGATCGAAAGGTTCTGGAGGCTTATCGAAAGTCAGAGGTCCAATTGAACTAGGTGGAGTTGGTGAGTCCTTAGAAGGAGAACTTGACTCATGAACATCATAGGATTTGGCTCGCGTAGTCACATTTACATCTTCCTTTCACATGAAGACAAATGAACTATGAGGGGAATTGGAAGAAGAGCCCCAGTTTCCCCCTTGTGGAGGTCAAGAAGATTGAGCAACCATCTATTGATGATATTGTGCAAGGAATGGATGAGTCAAAACAACAGGTTGTTGAGTAGACGGTGGTGAAAGAAGCCTATGTACTTCATCCATTCGAGGACACTCATGATATTTAAGGTGACTTCCTTGAAAAATTTTGTAGGGGAACTTGAATTTCTGGAACCACTCACTGGTGCCCCCTCCCTAACTCCAAGGATTGGTTTAAGACCCTTGGACTGTTTGATTATATTGTTTATTTCTCTTTTTATTCTTTTTTTTCTTACCACGAGATTGAGGGTTTTTATGTAGTTGAGTGGACTTCACGATGAGAACATTGGTGGACTTCTTAGGAGGGGGTTCTTTAGCAGAGCTAGATGCCCTTTCTATGGCTTGATATGTAACAATCAATTTCCCAATGTGGGCAGCAAGTTGGCTCATCGAATAAAAAACAGACCCAATCACACCATTGGCATGTGTGCCAGGAACAAGTTTATGAGGGTCAATAGAAGGCCTAAGGGCATTTGGAAACACTTCGTATGGTGTAACCGACTGTGAATATATGAGATATAATTGTTGGGAAGCTAAAATGGATTGCTTCTCAGTAGCGAATCGATACATAGACACATCCTTACAAATTTGAGGTCAGAGAGATCGAATGAACCATTTACGTAAATTTTCATTAGGTAATTTGGTTCTCAATAACCTCTTGTGATGATGCCACTCATGAATGTGATTAGAAATTAGTGTGGCATCATCTTGTTTAAATTTTTACAAAACTTCAGAGTTGATATCATGAGGTAGGAAACTGGAAATGTGTTAACAAAGTTGGATCTATTGAGGAAAATTCACCGTAGGATGCAATATCTAACTCGATATACCACTTTGCGGCATCCCCAGTTAACGTTCGTTGTAACAAGTGAAGTTTAATAGTATCATCCACCAGAGAATTAGATGAGCACCATATCTGATAGGTGGTAATGTGAGTGGATGGATTCTCCCTACGGTTCCCTTCAAGCTTGGGAATATCTGATGGTAACTTGGTGGGTAGGAATGGCCACTAGGGATCATGATGGATGGAGCCATTAGTCAATTTGGTAAAATCAAGTAAGTAGAGAGAAGATAAAAATGGATTATGGATTTAGCTAAATGGGCCATAGGTGGGAGAAGCCCTTGACCAACCTTGTGGTCCCCCCATATTCGAATTAGATGGATGCATTTTCTGGTGTAGAAAAGGGTTCACCCTGAAAAAAGGCTATTGTGGGCCAACATAACTAGTAGATGGATGTTCCCCCCAGGGTAGAAACCTCAAGAGAGAAATGGACCCCCAAGAGCATGAATTATTATGGGGTTGTACCCAAGGTTAAAAGAAGTACCACTCTTCACAGTAGGACCAACATAAGGAGGATAACCCATGTTTTCTTGAGGGGTCCTGACCTAGGTTCAGATTTTATCTCACAACCAACAAACCCTCCAACTACTGGCCCTCTTGGCAGTGACCTACATGCGCAAATCAAGGTCTCACCAAAAGAAGTATGGGGGGGTGCTGGAACTAGGTTTCCGCACCCTGAGAAACAGAATAATGAAGTGGCCTTAAGCAGATTGATTGCATACTTATATCAATAATAAACATATGTGCACAATACATCAAATATTACAGACAGAGTCACAGATCGGTTTAGCGCAAATATAACATAACAGAACCACATGCAGATCTAAATAATGCGTAATAAATTATGCATATTCATTCATGTATCCTCTCATCAATGTAACTTCATGCTTAACTAACAGGTGTCTTTGCATAGATATAAATAAGAAATACAGAAGCAAAGCGAAATTAAAACAGAACGGATAACTCAGATCAATAAACAATGTTTCACCAAAATCAATCCTTGTATTAATTCAGATCCTTCAGTGCATTAGACTTCACCCTTACACTTTACCCTTCTGTGCACAAAACTAGAGGAGTCTACACAAAGCCAGGACTAGGTCTTCGTGCACACAGCTAGCAGGAGCCTTTCTACCTAACCCAGACAACCCTTAAAAAAGTATTACAGATTCATAAACATTCATATCATCATAATGGTCTATTCAACTTAAGATACTTCCTTAGATGCCCTATATCTATTTATATCATTCAAGCGCGCAGATATTATGGTCTCAAACCATGGCTTGAGGCCAAAAATTTACCCTTAAACCATTTTACATCAAAATAGGGACTTTGACCTGCCCCAAATCCCCTTGACTCATTCATGCAATGTGCATATATAAAACTTGTACAAAAAGATACCAAAATGTGTACCCCAGGGGACCCTACTCCAACAGGACCCCAACACAAACATGTGACTCATCCCAAGTCAGTGAGGTGTCTACTCCTTAAGCTTGGCTTGGAGTGTGCTAAAAGAATATTTCAGAGCGAGCACCATTTCAAAAATTTGCGTAGTAGCTCCCTGCGCTTACAAAACTAACTTCTCAGTGGTGGGCCCTTCAGTGGCCAACTCTATACTGCATTGTGTTTGTTGAATCGCCTTTAGTGTAGTGTCTAGAGTCTGTGAAAGATGGAGAGCCTCCTTAGCCCATGGTTGCATATGTGCTTCCAAAAAATGTTCTTTATGGCATAGGTCTTCAATCGTTGTCTGGATTATTTGGCCCTCCAGCAGACGGGCGAGGCGTTGTGGAAGAAAAAGGGTTGGCACCACTCTTTGGATCTTAGAAAATTGTTTCTCTTTTTGGTGCAGCTTGTTGCACAACTACTGTACTATAGTATCATTCTGCAAGGACATCCATACACCCATAACCTCATCCAACAGGTTGTCACACTAGGTGACTACAACAACAATACTGTCTGTGGCTTGTTTTACTTCAGCTACCCTTTTTGCGTGGACTTCAGGGGGAGTGTCAGATTGCAAATTCATTTTTAGGTCAGTGATTTGATGTTAAAACACTGCACTTCAACGCATGATGCTTTCAAGGTTGCAGCCAGTCCTTCCAATTTTTATTTTGGGGCATTTTTGGCTAGGGCTGCTAGAACATCGCTGCAGACTTGGTGAATTTTGGCTTCGAGCGCAGCGCGCTGGGCTTTAGCCGTGCGGCATGATACTTCGACGGCTTACTATTTCCAATGTGCATCTTCGGCCTGCTTCTTGGACTCGAAAGAAGATGTTTGAGCAACAGCCTCACGAAATTGAAGTTCTTCAACAATCATGGTGTGCATCAAGTGCAACTTTCCTACAGGTAAAACAAACAAGTTAAAGTTAATATCGCTTGCACTGCAGAATTGAGTGCGCTGGATGGTGTCCACATGGATGGTTGGCGTGGGGATTTGCACAAGACGCGCATCCTTGGTGGCTGGTAATGTTATATCCAATGGTTGTGCGCTGGTGACTTATGTGTTAATATGGTTTCCTAAGGAACTCTCACTTGTATCAGGATTGCTTGCATTTTGAGTTCTTGGATCCCTACCTGAACAACTTCCAACACAATATTATACTACACCTCCATATCTTTCCAATGATCCTCAGTCACAGATGTGAATGTGTTATCAATCTCATTCAAATCGTCCTCCGTTAGCGTCAAGACCTTTTGTCCAGCATCTTTGTAGCCTGTCCTTTTCTTTCTGGATCCACCAACGGCCTGAGAGCCACGCTTCGTTCCCTCAGATGTCTGCACTTCTACCTCCTGCACTGTATCTTTCAGTGCGAAACCATTTTTCTCTGGCTCAGTGTCTTTCTCCAGGTCGATAGTCTCGTCAGTGGTCAACGGCGTGGCTTCTTTCTCTAGAGGCTTTTTAGTCACCTTCTATGTGGTTTTCTCTGGCTGACTACTAGTGCGCGGCTTATTCAGTGTTTTGGTGATAGGAGTGGATGCACCAGGCTCCAACCATGCTGGTGGCCATTCTGCAGTAATTCTGATCAAGTCATCCTCTGTCACTAAGTATGGTAACTTGTACCAATCTACCTCGACAATGCCTTTCTCGCGGATGTGCATATTATGGAATGTGGCCTTGAAGTTGGCTATGACCTTGTATTTCTCATAGAGTGCGGGAGACAAACTAGGCTTAGACTACATGGCCTGATATAATGAGGCATCATAAAGGAACCAAAAAATATTATTCTCCTTAGCGTGTGCGGGGTTTGAAGAATTCCAAAGCGTCGCGTACCATGCGGCCTCACACATTTGGGGCTCAATCTCAGGAAACTGGGTTTCCTCAGGGGTATTCCACCTTATCAATGCAATTAACAACAATACTAGCCAAGCATACTAAAATTTATTTCCTTCTTCATGTGCTTCGCACACATTTTCCAGAAAATCCTTCCATAGATAATGAGACCAATTGTAAATTAAACCTTTCTCACACTATCCTGCGAGAGAAATCACATGCGCGGGCACCTCCTTTGGTCCACCTTTGTGCATCATCTTGCAGGCCAAGAGAAGCATGCTGAACTAAACAACCGGGTCATTTATGTTGCTGACCAAAAACCTTGGCTCTTCTGTGAGACTTGACACTTATTCTTGATCTGGTCTGCAACGGATTTTTCTTGCGCTTTTCCTCCAAAATCCACATTTGGATTTGCGCCTTTAGTAGGTAAACTAGTGATCCTATGGATCAATGCAACATCTATTGGAATACACTCTCCCAACCATAGTGCATCATCATGCACAAGCGCAAGTGATTTCTGGACACAGATGTAGTTTATTGTGCTGTGCCCAAAGTGAGGGATTTGCAATAGATTTAACAGGCCTGCTTTGTGCAGACTCAACACCCATCTCTTTGGCTCTAGGCACACTATTCCCTCTTTATACTAAACTTCGTCAAGGTATAGCTCTAGCACGAGTTAAGGAAATATTTATACGTACGCAATGTCCCAATCCTCCATTCTGAGTTGTGGAACTTTAGCAAACATGTCCCCTTCCATTGGGATATTTTCTGGGATTAATAACATTTTGATGATCGCACGCACTTTTTCAATATATTTACATATTTTGACTGTCGATTTTCATGGTGCGACATAGGTCAGAAACCGCGAGAATGGGGCCACTTCGACCACATCCCCCTCTTCCTCCATAATAGTTTTTGGGAGCTCTGTCATGGGAATTTTCAGATGCTCAGCCACAGTGGAGCACTGATTTGGAGTCTTTTCTCTTGGGGATATTATTATATCAGATGACTCTGCTTCTTAGACTTCATGGCGCAAGAGTCTTAACAATAGGGACCTCGGGCGCAACATGGTCATCTATAGGTCGCGTGGCCATCGTACTACCTGGAATTACGTAACCCAACCCTACGTGGCACAACTCTTCCTCGAATTCTGGATCCAAACCAGACATAGACACAGAGTATGTAGCAGAAATCAAAGAAATCAAAGAAAATAATTCACTTAGAAAGCAAAGGGAACTATTGCGACCCCCTAGGTCATATTTATACTTCTTGCGCATCTCCAACGGTTCCTTTTGCATTAATGTGTCTCCATAAATGACAAAATGGTCCCAAACCTCGAAAAATCCCTTCATTAAATGCCACCTAGACGCTGCCATAAATGGTAATAAAGTTTTCTTTTCCAGATTTAGTGTTCCAACAGCTAGTTTTAGGCACTTGTGCAATCCATTCAATCTCCTCGTGCAAGTACCACGCACGTGTAATATTCCTAAATTAGCATGCAGCTAATTGGAATATTAATTTTGTTCTTGTCATTTAGTTAAATGAATAAATGGGTAAGGAGGCCCTAAAATATCTTAAGTAGGCATAAAATCCCTCTTGATGTGAAAAGGGATCATGTTAATAACTAGATCAAGCACCCTCATGTTGGAACAAGGACTAATACATGTGGACAAGGTCAAGTTAGACCAAGTCAACAACAGTAATATAGGAGGAGTGGATCACCAATAAAGACAGCTCAATATGAATGTGGATCAGTTTAGCTAGTCAGAATAAAGACACCTTGGGTGTGGAAGGAGACAATGCATGGAGACTAAATCAAGGTTGACCAAATCAAACAACGCTGTAAATAGAAGAGTGGAACTAATGGAGACATCATAATTTTGGAGGATGAGCCTTTGCATGGAAGTAACCTCATAAATGGGTGGGACCCATGGTGAGGAAGCTCATCAACTATATAATGGAGGGAATGGCAGCCATATGGGGTATGATTGAGAATATGATTTTATGATTGGGTCTGTTTAGACTTATTGCATGCTTCAGCTATTTAGCTAAGTTTGTTGTACTGTTTAGTACAAGGGTTTTCTCATGCGGGAATTCCCCACTCTTTCTTGGAGAACTTGTTTAAGGGATCTGAGAGGAGCTTTTTGTTCATCATTTCCACTATTCGGCACTTGGCCAAGTAGTCACCTACATCCAAAACGCAGTCTCTTGGAGGATCTGTTTTATTTTACATGGTGTTGCAGTGAAAGGGTTTAAAACCCTCTTTTATGACCTAGTTTCCCAGGAGGAGGATTGGCCTTTTTCCCGGAAAGCTAGTAGAAGGAGCTACAGCCATTTATTTGCATGATCAACCATATTTATGCAATGCTTCAACCATACAGTGTGATTCAGTCTTAGACCTGTAGCATATACTTCTTGTACTTCATGTTTATCAAAACCCTTGCAAGGTCATCTTGGATTTATGTAAAAGAGACTAGATCTCAGTTTGAAGCTCTATTAATTAATATAATAGTAGTTCTATTTTGTCTCTCTATTTTTGAGTATAAACCCTAAGAAAACTGCGCTATCATTGCTGCAGTATGTCTGTGTTGCAGTAATCATGGGGTTGTAGTGTTTTTGAGTTGTTTTGGGCTTCGGAGGTCTGTTTAGCTAGGATATAATGATTTGTTTATGATCTCCTTCTATATTTGATTGATATAATGTATTATCTAATGGATCCATGGGATAATCTTAACTATTATAGCACATATTTCTGAAAAATGAATTTTTTATGCATGTATTTCTGATTTCCCTATTTGGGAATATTACAGCACGCATCGCACCTTTCTGCTCATCTGCCATCCCATCTACGTAGGTCTGATACTCTGGCCATATAGTCATTTGGTAGGCACAGGTTCATCCTGTATGGCTTCATACGGCTTCCATTGACATACCCAGGAATATATTCTCCGCTCAATGTGGCCAGGCGCACTGCACCTCCATCAGTGATTTCCATAATGACATAGGGCCCTAGCCAATGCATATTCAATTTCCCTGGGTGGCACACAAACTTGTTGTCATATAATAAGACCATATCATCTTCCTTGAACACCTTTTTCCTGATGTGCCTATCATGCCATGCTTTTTCATGCGCCTTCTGAACTTGCTGGTGATAATTAGCAATAAAGCGATCTTCTTCCAAAGCAACCAGCTGCGAAAATTGTTCTTCCATAGCATCTTCTTCGACCATATTAGTGAATGCTGCAATGTGCAAACTAGGAACAATGAAATCCATTAGCAGCATAAATTCTTGCCCATATAACATCCTAAAAGGTGTCCTTCCTGTCAACTTCTTGCATGTGGTCCTATAGGCCCATAGAACTGTTGGTACGCACTCATCCCAATCATTTCGGTTAGAATTGCACACCTTAGTCAGCACAGTCTCCAATATCTTATTGAATTATTCAACTGCATCATTCGCCTAGGGATGATAAGGAGAGCCCTTATGATGATGCATCTTGAATTATTATGTCAATGCTTCAATGGTGTCATTCACAAAAATCGTACCCTGGTCACTTATCAGAATCTTAGGACACCCAAACCGAGTCACAATATTCTCAAATATGAACTGCATAGATGTATCTATAGTACAATTCTTCATTGATTTAGCTTCGACCCATCTGATTACATAATTTTTTGCAATGATAATGTAACGCACACCACTCTTCTTGACTGGAGGATTGATAGGGCCCACAAATTCTATAGCCCATTTTTCAAAAGCTTGTAATGCCATCTGTGGATGCAAGGGCATCTCGTTTCTGCGCGATGGCTTTCTCTTCCTCTGGCATACATCACATGTGCAGTGTGGGCCACCATAACCTAGCTCGCAAAATCTTATGTGCACTTGCCTTGCCTGCATAATGACCACCGGCAACCCCTCCACGAGCTTCATCTAGGATTGCGCGTATTTCATACTCTAGGACATATATTTGCATAACTTCATCTGCAGCTATTTTTTACAACCGTCCAGTAATAATGGTGAAGTCTGTTGCACGTGTCATGAGCTCTTTCTTCTGTTGAACTGTATATTCATTAGACATGCGTCTAGTAGTAAAAAACTGAATAATATCGGGGAAATGCTTATCAACCACCTATATAAAAAAAAATTGTGTCTGGAAATCCATCCTCCAAGTTTGTAGGTTCTTCATCAGTCTCAATGCGTGACAATGTAATATCCCAAAATAGGGAAAATCTACAAGATTGGGAATATCTTATAATATCCCAAGATTTGAGATACAACAATACGTAAACAAAATAATGGAGTAGTAGTGATAGATCAACACAAATAATGCCAGAAGATCCAAATAGCCATCATATTAGATCATAGCAGCAAAAGGTATACAAGATCTTGAGGAAAGAGCTACCCAAGGTAGGCAAAAATCAGCCTCAAGAAACATGTACATAAAATATGATAAAACACTGCTACACAAGAATGCCCAAGGCTATGACTGCGCATTTTTATAATATAAACTGCTACTAGCATATTTCAATACATGGATGTACAAATGTATGGCTCATACAACATTGGGAGTGAATATCTAAGCTCCGAAACACAATCTCTAGTCAATCCTGGAAGGATTGGCTGAAATATGCAAAACTGCCAAAATGCCGGAGTTGCAGGGTAGTAGCTGCAACTCAATAACTAGAAATGGATGGAGATAATTGAAGATTCTACATATGATACATAAATATCATATAAAGGATCCTTCAGGTGAAATTTTGATCCAATCACTGAAGATCTTACCCTCCAAAATAGTGGTGCAAACCCCCACTGCAAATATACTCAGAAATAACGTAGTCAAGGAGATGGAATGCGTTGTAGGAGATGGGAAGTGCTTGGCCTGATGCCAAAGATATGCAATCAGCTCCTAAACCTTCCTCATTGACCTCCCAGAGGAATAGAAGCTCCCTCCTCTGAAAGATAAGCTCTAGAATTGGTGTTGTGGAACCCTCCACTGCAACACCCTGCAACACAATGTTTTTTTCTACAAGAATAATGTTGTAGCTGAAGGAGGTGGCTTGGCCTTGAGCCTGGATGTGGATAAATGAAGTAAAATCCCTCAAGAGGCCTCTCAAGAAGGGAGAAGGATTCCTAAACAGGAATTCCTTTGTGCTAAGCAGCACAAAAATCTTAGTTAAACAACTGGAGAAAGTAAATAGTCATGAAGACCAAAATCAATACTCAATAACATGTCCTTCTATGGCTGCCTTGTCCTCCATTTATACAAATTAAAGCCTTCTTGCCTTGGCCCCACACATTAGGGTTTCCTCCACCAAATTATCTCTCCCCCATTCATACTCCGCTGTCTTTCAAGGTGATCCACTCCCTCCATGGTAGCGTTGTTGACTTGGTCAGACTTGACCTTGTCCTCATGAATTTGCCCCTTTTCACACATGAGGGTGCAAAATATAGCTACTCTGATGATCCCTTTCACACTATGAGGGATTTTATTCCTAATCATGGGCCTCCTTACCCATTTATTCACCTCCTATATGATATAATAAAAATTAATGTTCCAATTAGCTTCATGCTAATTTTGGGAACATCACAGTCCTCCCCTCCCAAATGTTGCTTGTCCTCAAGCAACTACATGGATAGAACATAACGGTATTCTCAAGGCATGAGGGCTGATATGAATTGTGATCTACCATCCCCAAGAAATCATCCATACAAAATGAGTTACCTCCCAATATGGCAACTCCTGAAAGTCTTCCTCCACCTTTGGCTCATGCAAAGTAGGTGGGCTGAAAATCTGATCATAATAGAAAAGGTAGTCTACCCCACGCTGTCCTTCTCTCCACTCATGATAAGTGTATAGTATGTGCTGATCTTGGGCTGCAATAGTATTGCCCTTAAGTGGAAAAATGAAGAACAATCCTCCAAGGAGCTCCTCTCCAACATTGAAGAACAAGCTGGCCCAAAAAATCTCATCTATGATGAATAGGACATGATTATCATAGGGTATCTAAATGAGAAGTTTTCTAGAGGTTTTACATGATGCTTCATGATACAAAAAATGTATCAAGTGGACACAGTGTAGTCTCTCCCACTTCAACTTCAGAAAATAGCATGGCAAGTGATGTTTTGACAAATGGCTAGTTGTGTGAATCATCACGTCTACTAGTGAAGAGTAAATGGCTGAATGTTTTAACTGAGCATTCATGAAGTAATCAAACACTTGCCCAAGTTTATACAAAGGATGGATGTCTCCATCATAATAGTTGGCAAAATTTTATTTATGGGGCTCAACAATAAACTTGCCCTCTTGTGGAGCAATGAACTGTATGATAATGGTAAGAAGATGCAAGTGCTATGTTACATGATAAATAGATGAAAAAAACAACATTCTCACCATGTGCTGAAAGTAAAGTGATACATTAATACATGAAAAATCCCATGCTCCAAAGGAACAGCGCTGCTGGCCTATGTAGATAGGCTCCTGCCAACTCATAGCTCATTTCTTTGACATGATCCTTGTCAAAGACATCCTCCATAATGTTGTTGCAAAAAAGAAGCTCCTTCCAAAGTGGAAGTACTTAAAGATCAACCAAGGCTAAGGAGTAGCCCCTTTGCACCATGATAGTGCCATCTCCTACTCCTGCAACATCATGCAAAGTGTGAGAGAAAATCTGCCCTTGATCTCCCAAGAGCAACCTAAGGAACAAAAGTTTTTGCTGCCTCCTCATACTTCCATCATATAAATCATATGATGAAAACATAATGAATGATATGAAGATCACATCAACACCATGCATCCATACTCTTGCTTCTCAATGATGCAAGCATCCTGCCACATCTTATCCATCCATCTACCCTTAGAGAAAGTATATGCCAGATGATGGCCAAACTCTTTCAAGAGTAGCCAGCACAGCCAAGCCTCCTGCTACTCGGTTTCATAGATCTGCAAGTGGCTTACTAGCATCTTTCCCTTCATCCACATCCACTCGATAATTTGTGGATGTCTCCTTCCATCCTCCATCTTGGTACTCCTCCCCTGAGGGATACCATTTTCCATGTGTTGATGAACGTTGCACTTCATGACATGTTGAAGTGCATCTCTAATGGGATCTCTCCATGAGACCTCCTCTTCATCAATGGCCTTCCAAAACCAGTGAGGTTCTGGATCTGCTGTAGGTAGAAGTTTCTCTTTGAGCCGGGGAGTGCTCATTGAGAAAGTGTTATCTAGAAAGGAGAAATTGTTTCTCACTTCAAGATGTCTACCATCTATCTCTTCTTCCTCCAAGTGTTCAAACCCCAACCTCAAGTGTGGTATGCAATTCAAGAATAACTCATGAGGATGATGGTTTATCTCTCCCTTGAATGATTCAAGGTTGCATAGCACAGTGCAATTCTGTTGCTCTAAATCAACAACATGCACTGATGCAGACCCATCCATAATGTTTGTTGAAATGATAAGAGATGGAAATTTCGGCATACCTTTTGGAAACTTAGAAGAATATTGTATGGATGTAAGGGCTTCCTCCTCCAATGTGTTGGCTTCTTTTTGGCTTGAGGGGTCCTGACCCAGGTTCGGTTTGCAAGGTTTGCCAAAAAACCCCTATACTACTGGCCCTTTCGACAGTGACCTGCTTTCATAGGTCACAATCTCACCCGAAGTAGTATGGGTGGGTGTTGGAACCAGGTTTCCGCACCCTGAGAAAGGAAGGGTAAGGCAAGCAGAGCTGCATTCTGTTATGTAATTCCCAGATTACCTTGTTTCTTCGTAGGGTTAATTGTGTATCTATTTGCATCCACGTGCACTAGATCTATAATTATATGCTTTCTATAACATCAACACAACATTATATAGACAAAGCGGAATAGATCTAGATCCAAAAATTTAGTACACAAACCTTTGTAGCAAAAAGACAGAAAATACATAACACAACAATTACCAGCAATTCATACAACAGTACTCACAGAATCAGATCTCTAATAATCCTTTGCATTGATTCATTCATCAATCTCCCTTACAATTCCCTTCCCAACCTGCGCACACAGCAGCAAGGTCCGCACACAACTGGACTAGGATCTCCGCGCACACAGCCAGCAGGAGTCCATTCCCCAAAAACCCAAACAGATAGCTTAAACCAAAGATCGCATCAATAGCTCATCAAATTCTATCCTTTTCGATACAAAATACATCTCTATTTATAATAATCTAGCCTCGACTTTACTATGGTCCACAACCCATGGTTTTTGGACCCCTAGTTTACCCTTTGACCCATTACAATGCGTTCAAAGCTTTGACACGCCACAAAACCCCTGCGCTATACTAAATATAATAAAAAAATAATGAAAATGGACCAGTTTCGTAGCTTGTTAGGAGATCCCGTTCCAACAGTCCCCTAACACAATCTTGTGACTCGTCCCGAGTCACTGCACTAATGCGACCACATAGTCCGCAGCCTGGTATGGTTTGAGTTGATTACCATTGACAAAGCCAGGAATGAGGTCACTAGGCAGGGTAGCTAACTGGACTGCTCCGCCATTCGTAACCTCCTTAACTGTGTAGGGACCAAGCCAGTGCTGCCAGAATTTTCCTAGATGTTTCTCAAATTGGCTATCATATAAAAGGATGAGATCACCTTCGACGAATGTCTTCTAGTGAATGTGTCGATCATGCCATGCTTTATCTCGAGCCTTTTGAACCTATTGGTGAAATTGAGCAATAATCTGATCTCCCTCCAAAGCCACCAGTTGCGCCAGGCGTTCTTCTATGATATCGGAGTCTGCCATATTCATGAATGTTGCGATGCATAGGCTAGGAACAACATACTCTATGGGCATGATGGCCTACTTACCATAGACCATTCGGAAGGGTGTCCTGCCAGTCAGCTTTTTGCAGGTCGTTCGGTATACCCATAGAACCGAGGGGATGTGAACATTGGCATCAAACCTTCGTTAATGGTTGCTCTAAAATTTTGTTAAAAGCTTCAACCGCCCCATTATCCTGGGGATGATATGGTGTACTCTTGGCATGGTGGATATGGAATTCCTCATTCAAAGCTTGAATCATTTGGTTAACAAAATGCATACCTCGGTCGCTCATTAGGATCTTTGGGCAACCGAACCTGGTCAGAATCTGCTCAAAGATGAAGTGTGCAGTAGTATCAGCAGTACAATATTTTACTGCTTATGCCTCAACCCATTGTGTGACGTAGTCCGTGGCAGTGATAATGTAGCGCGCGCCTGTTTTCTTTCCTGGTGGATTGATGGGTCCTATAAATTCAATGACCCATTTATCAAAAGCATGTAGGGCCATTTGAGGCTGTAATGGCATGTCATCTGGTCGTGAGGGTTGGCCAGTTTGTTGGCATGTATCACACGATCTACAATAGGTGTAAGAATCCTAATGCAGGGTAGGCCACCATAAGCCAGCCCTTAAAATATTTTGTGTCATAGCCCTGCCTGCGTAGTGGCCGCCTGCGACTCCATCATGTGCTTCTGTGAGGACAGTGGGCCGTTCATGTTCCAATACATATCTGCGAAGTACTTCATCGGTGCCTAGCTTGTGTAACTATCCTATGATGATAGTAAAGTTTGTAGCCCGGGTAACCAACTCCTTCTTCTGTTGTACCAAATACGCAGCAGGGGCCACGCCCGTAGTAAGGAACTTAATGATATCAGCAAAGTGAGCATCAACCATCTTAATGGTAAACAGTTGTGCATCGAGTAAGCCTTCATCCAGGTTAGTGGGCTCTTCCCCTGTATCGATATGAGACAGATGATCCGGACCTGCATTCAACCTCCCAAGCTTAACGATGATCTCAAAATCATATTCTTGAAATACCAATAGCCAACGGCAAATATTCCCCCCCAACACAGGCTTGTTGACCAGGTATTTCAAAGCCGAATGGTCTGTGAACATCTTAAAGTGTCCACCCAGCAGATAGTGTCGATATTTTTGGAGTGCGTACACCATAGCCAGTCCTTCGCACTAAGTGGTAGAGTAATTTTAGAGTTTGCGACTGGAAAAGGCAACCGGGTGATCAATATCTCCTTCGCCAGGCTGAGTGAGCACTGCGCCCAGCGCAATGCTTGACGAATTGACATGCACATGAAATTATTTTGACCAATCAGGGAATATCAGTATGGGTTCAGAAATCATCTTCTCTTTTAGTAGTTCGAAGCTCTTCTGACATTCATCATTCTAGAAAAAAGAGACATATTTTTTTAGTACCTGTTCCATGGGTGCTGTGATCAGAGCGTATCCTTGAATGAATTTTATGTAATAGCCTGTGTGATCGAGATGGAGCGCAGCTGTTTCTCCATTGTGGGGGCTGCCAGGTTTATAATTACGGCTATCTTTGTAGGATCAACCATCATTCCTTGTCGATAGACTATGTGTCCAAGCAAGATTCCGACAAGTACACAGAAGATGCACTTTTTGATATTCAAGGAGATCTGGTGCTTTTGGCATGCATCCAACATTAATCGCATGTTCGAGACATGTTATTTCACTAAGCCAAAAACCATCCAGTCATCGAAGTAAACCTCCAGGAACTTACGAATAAATTCTTTGAACACAGCCACTACAACCCTTGAAAAAATAGCAGGTGCGTTCTTAAGACCAAAGGGCATGACCCTATACTAGAAGGAACCCCATTCGGTGGCAAAGGTGGTCTTACTACGATCCTCAGGTGAAATTCTGATCTGGTGGTATCACGAGAATCCCTTAGTTAAGGAATAGGCCTCCTGGCCACCCACGCTATCAAGGATTTCATCAGAGAAGGGAGTAGGGAAGGGGTCATGAACGCAGGCGTCGTTCAGCTTCCGTAGGTCCACACAGATGTGTATTTCCCCCTTTGCTTTTTTCTCCTGAACGACCATTGGGCTTACCCAATCTAACTGTCAGGATTTTTTCCAACTCTTCTTTGACCTTTTTCTTATACTTAGGATTCAACCGGTAGGGCCGCTGCTTGATGGGCCGCACCCCAGGCTTCAGAGTGATGTGCATAATGCCGAGGTACCCAGTGATTCCTTTGAGCTCAGAAAAATTCGTAGGGAATAAGTCCTGGTACTCCGTAAGTAGCTCAACAGTTTTTCCCACAGTGCCTTCATCCCAATAATCCCCAATTTTAGCCAGCTTAGAGTGTTCTTCTGTCCCAATATTAACTTCGCGTAGCCGGAGAGGTTGCGTTACATCAACATCCTGGAGCAATGGTCCAATAACGGTACGTTCCCCTTCAGATTCCGGAATAGAAATATTCCGTAGGTTATTCTCTTCTTCATTAATCACCAAGCTCCGGAAGTTGACTATGTCTTGCATCTGGGCCTCCCATGTCAGAACAGCTAGTGGGGTGTGTGGGTGATTCTTCTTAAGGATGAATGCATCAATGTATTGCAGGGCTTCATCAAGCATCTCTGTGCACCCAATAAGTCCGAACGTTCCAATAAGTCCTCTTTTAATATTTCCCAGTGGTGGGTCTGCTGATGTAACTCTACATCTAAGTACCAGGTAGCAGGGATAGGGCCCAAAGCATGTATAAATAGATGGATCCATTCGTCTGGGGATCGGTCGGCCCATTTGGTTGTCCAAGTACACAGATGCGTGTGGGGATTCCCGGGCCCCAAGAATATCTTGGTGTGCATATCAGCGGGAGGTGCGAACCGAAACACCATCCTATCCTGACACGTCTCCCAGTCTGGAAATGATTTCTTGTGGGTATCCAACCAACGTGCAGGTGTGCCACGTAGTGCCAGATTGAGTGCCCAGAGCCACCGATATTTTGGCACCCTAGCCTCTAATGTTCTTAAGAAATCCTGGACAGTACTAGACTCATCAAAGTGGGGAAGGTCCCTTACCTCCGAAGTAATGCAGTAGAGGGTCCTTGCAACCCAAGGGAATTGTAGTGCTGAGACATTGTGTAGTTGGGTCTGCCAACTCTCAAGTTCTTCATCCGAGTCAGAAAAGTACTGCCTGTTTTTCTCCCAATCGAATACTCTGCCTGTTGCAGGGTCACCATCCTGTGCCATCATCTTGTAGATGTGATCAAGTTCCTCCTCTTCGTATGCTGGTTCTGTATACCGTATACCCTCAGTGGGATCTAGTGGTTTTATTACACATGCACCGTTCTTCTCAAACACCATGCTACGTTTTTTTAGATTAATGACACCCCCTACGTCGATAGCCCAATCTATTCCTAGGAGTACAGGATAGAGATCCATATCTTCCACAATTTCTATGACCTCAAAGTTAGCTAGGACCTTTACTCCTGCAATATCGACCACAAATTTTGGTAAGCTTCCCAAAGGGATGATCTTCTATTGATTCGCTATTCGCAACTGGATGGTGGACTAGTCTAATTTAGATTCTCCCATTCATTGCCATGTCTGTTTTGGTAAGACGTTCGCCTCAGATCCAAGATCAAGAATAACCTGATCTACCTCATAGTCACCAATCTGGGCAGTCAATCGCATTTCCCTCTCGGTGCACCTTTTGTAGCTGTGTAATTTGTGTACTTCCTTAACCTCAGCCGCTGTGTTGGGCCGGGCTGCGTAGTCCTGTAGCAATACTTGAGGATTTTCTCCAGCCTGTGGGTTGTGTAGTGGCTTCAAGCATGCCCTTAACAAGGTTTCAACCTCCTCTTCTATCTAGAGGTGTGCTGGCGGCTGCGTAGGGGCTTCCAACGACTCCTGTTTCCTGGGATTTGGTTCCTTCTGAGCAGCAAGCTCCTCCCTTGCTTCCTGGGTGACCATGCTACACGTTATGACTTTTATACTGGGATCTCCTCTCCTTAGCTCCATTTTGACTCTCTGTACATTTTGTGTCAGGGTAGACTATTTGTCCTTCATTTTTGTTAACAAGATCGGGCAGTCTTTGATCTCATGGTCCAGCTATCGACAATATTTATAGGATTTCCTAGTGGGATTTGGGCAGTCCCTGGTGAAGTACCATACCTCTCCACATTTGTAGAAGATCAGTTGGCCCCGTCTTCATCTTGCACTCCCTCCCCGTCCCCCCCTGCCCCCTACAGGAGAGCTACCAAAGGTCGCGGGGGATCTCAGAGAGGCAGGATCGGATTGTACCCGATAAAGGTTTCCCCGATCTACCAACAAGTCATATGTACAACAATTCTGCTTATCGTGCCCTATAGATTGGCATAACCTACACCATTTTTGCTTCAATTCACCCCTATTTATCGGAGGACACTAGGTTGTATCATGGAGTCCTGCTACCCGACAATCTTCGCACCAGAGGTCTGTGCCGACTCCTTTTCCCCGTTCCATCCATAAGCTCTGTATTTCTATGTGTATGGCTCCGATCTGCTCCTGAATTTGCTGCACTCCTTCCCTCGTGTCATACTTAGGTGCAACTTCAAGTTTCATGGCAACTTCCAAGGCTTTTTCCTGCGATTCGAAGGTCTAGTGGCTCATGGGTATGCATAAGTGAGGTAGCAGCATAGCAATGAACCATTCCGTTTGTTGTTTGTCATCGTACTTGAACTCACCTTCCCTGATCACTTTCTTTAACAATTGATCGGCTTCCCATACCGACTCAGATGTTCCTTGATTGAAGTCTTTTACTTCCACCACCAGTTGGGAATAGGATTTCGACTTTCGGAATTGTTGTTTTAGGGAATCCTTAATATTTTGAAGCATTGCACTCCATTTTTGAGATATATACCGCATATACCAGTCTAGCGCCCCGTCTTCGAAAGCCAAGGATAGTTGTGCTCTCTTCACAGTATCGCTTACCACCCCTTGCACCATCCATACCGAATCGGCCACGAACCAAAATCGATCCATGTCCTCATCGGTTGCTCCTTTAAAAGTAGGTAACTTTAAGTGTGCCGCCATGGGCTCCTCTAGTTTATCTTCCTGGGGCCCTAATGTTGGGGCAGCTGACAGACCTTATGTAGGTCTCGGTGAACTATGAGCAGAGTGATCCTCTTCTTGAATGTTTCGATAGTTCTTACCACTCCGCGTTGTGCTTCCACCCAGAATATCACTCATTCCACCTCGCATTAGATCTCCAATGCCATTACCCGATCTCGTTTCTCAGACTCCTTGTTGTCCTAGAAATGGAATAATTTGTTGGCTTGAGGGGTCCTGACCCAGGTTTGGTGTGCAAGGTTTGCCAACAAACCCCTATACTACTGGCCCTTTCGGCAGTGACTTGCTTTCGCAGATCACAGTCTCACCCGAAGTAGTATGGGTGGGTGATGGAACCAGGTTTCCGCACCCTGAGAAAGGAAGGGTAAGGCAAGAAGAGCTGTGTTCTGTTCTATAATTCCCATATTACCTTGTTTCTTCGCAGGGTTAATTGTGTATCTATTTGCATCCACGTGCACTAGATCTATAATTATAGGCTTTCTATAACATCAACATAACATTATATAGATAGAGCGGAATAGATCTAGATCCAAACATTCTGTACACAAACCTTCGCAGCGAAAAGATAGAAAATACATAACACAACAATTACCAGCAATTCATACAACATTACTCACAGATTCATATCTCTAATAATCCTTTACTTTAATTCATTCATCAATCTCCCTTACAATTCCCTTCCCAACCTGTGCACACAGCAGCAGGGTCCGCACATAGCTGGACTAGGATCTCCACGCACACAGCCAGCAGGAGTCTGTTCCCCAAAAACCAAAATAGATAGCTTAAACCAAAGATCGCATCGATAGCTCATCAAATCCTATCCTTTTCAATACAAAATACATCTCTATTTATAATAATCTAGCCTCGACTTTCCTATGGTCCACAACCCATGGTTTTTGGACCCCTAGTTTACCCTTTGACCCATTACAATGCATTTGGAGCTTTGACTCATCCCAAAACCCCTGCGCTATACTAAATATAATAAAAAATAATCAAAATGGACTAATTTCGCAGCTTGTTACGAGACCCCGTTCCAACACTTCTCCAGTTGCTGAAGATGAAGGCTGCTCCTCCATGACTGTGACAGGCTGGTATATGCCTCTTCAACTGGTGGTGAGGGTCTCTCCCTCATTTTACCAAATCTCATGATCATCCTTTGAGAAAAATCAGCAAGAGTAGATACCCTTGCATGGCTCAAATGGCTGAACCACCAAGCATTTTCTTCACCTCCAAGGTGCAGTGCTGCAATTTCTACAGTCTCTCTCTCTACTACTGGATGTAGCAAGAATAAAGCCTCTAGATTCATCACCCAAGCCTCTACTACACATGTGAGTGATCCATCAAAAATGGACAATAGGAATCTATTACCTCTTATCATCCCATAGCTGTAGGGTCTTCTTTCTTCCTCCAGCTGAATGAACTGTGGTAAAGCTAGAGTCTCCTTGAAGGCTCTAGGTTTAGCTTTGTATTAAGCAAGGTAGTCACTTAGAATTTTAGATTCCAAGTGTTCTTCATGCTTCATGTATTTCTCTCTTTGAGAATAGGAATTGCATGGCTCTTCCTCTTCTTGAAACCCTCTAGGAGTTTCACTTCAAGTCTTCTTCTTTTTCTGATTAACCTCCTCGGAGAGGTCCTTCCTGTATCTGAAAAGTGATGAGAGAAAGCTCATTATTTCATCTTCCTGATTTCTTCTATCTTCTTATGGCTGAAACTCACAGGCTGAGCCAAAGATCATGCTTTTATACCACTATAATATCCAAAAATAGGGAAAATCTACAAGATTGGGAATATCTTATAACATCCCAAGTTTGGAGATACATCAATATGTAAACAAAATAATGGAGTAGCAGTGATACATTAACACATAGAATGGCAGAATATCCAAATATCCACCATATTATATCATAGCAGCAAAAGGTATACAAGATCCTGAGGAAAGAGCTACTCAACATAGGCAAAAATAAGCCTCAAGAAACATGTACATAAAATATGATAAAACACTGCTACACAAGAATTCCCAAGGCTATGACTGCGTCGTTTTATAAGAGAAACTGTTGATAGCATATGTCACTACATGGATGTACAAATTTATGGCTCATACAACATTGGGAGTGAAGATCTAAGCTCCCAAACACAATCTCTAGTCAATCATGGAAGGATTGGCTGAAATATGAAAAACTGCCAAAATGCCGGAGTTGCAGGGTAGCAGCTGCAACTCAAGAACTAGAAATGGATGGATATAATTGAAGATGCTTCATATGATACATTAATCTCATCCAAAGGATCCTTCAGGTGAAAGGCTGATCCAATCACTGAAGATCTTACCCTCCAAAATAGTGGTGCAAACCCCCACTGCAAATATACTCAGAAATAACGTAGTCAAGGAGATGGACTGCGTTCTAGGAGATGGGAAGTGCTTGGCCTAATGCCAAAGATATGCAATTAGCTCTTAAAACTTCCTCACTGACCTCCCAGAGGAATAGAAGCTCCCTCCTTTGAAAGATAAGCTCTAGAAGTGGTGTTGTGGAACCCTCCACTGCAACACCTTGCAACACAATGTTTCCTGCTACAGGAATAACGTTGTAGCTGAAGGAGGTGGCTTGGCCTTGAGCCTGGATGTGCAGAAATGAATTAAAATCCCTCAAGAGGCCTCTCAAGAAGGGAGAAGGATTCCTAAACAAGAATTCCTTTGTGCTAAGCAGCACAACAGTCTCAGTTAAACAACTGGAGAAAGCAAATAGTCATGCAGACCAAAATCAATACTCAATAACATGTCGTTCTATAGCTGCCTTGTCCTCCCTTTATACAAATGAAAGCCTTATTACCTTGGCCCCACACATTATGGTTTCCTCCACCAAATGATCTCTCCCCCATTCATACTGTGTTGTCTTTCAAGGTGATCCACTCCCTCCATGGAAGCGTTGTTGACTTGGTCAGACTCCTTGTCCTCATGCATTTGCCCAGTTTCACACCTGAGGGTGCAAAATATAGCTACTCTGATGATCCCTTTCACACTATGAGGGATTTTATTCCTACTCATGGGCCTCTTTACCCATTTATTCACCTCCTAGATGATATAAGAAAAATTAATGTTCCAATTAGATTCACGCTAATCTTGGGAACATTATAGACAGATGGTCTTGCCCATCATTCAGTCTTATTGGTTTTACCATAATCTCAAATTCATATTCCTGGAATAACAACAACCACCTACAGATATCCCCCCCCCCCCCCGCCCCCAACACAGGCTTATTGACCAGTTACTTCAAATCAGAATGATCAGTAAACATCTTAAAATGGCCTCCTAACAAATAGTGGCATAATTTCTACAGTGTGTACACCATTGCTAGTCCTTCTCTTTATGTGGTTGAGTAATTCTGCTCCATGCTTAAGAGTTTTCAGCTTGCATAGGCAATAGGGTGATCAATCTCTCCTGATCCTGGCTGCGATAAGATAGATCTAAGTGCAATACAGGAGGCATCCACATCTACATGAAATACCTTTGACCAATCTGGGAAGACTAGTGTGGGTGAAGTGACCATATTTTCCTTCAGCAATTCAAAACTCTTTTGACAATCCTCATCCTAGCAGAACGTTGCATCCTTCTTGAGCAGCTTTCCATGGGCACAGTTATCAATGCATACCCATGAATAAAATTCCTATAATACCCAGTGTAGCCCAATACTGAGCACAACTACTTAACGTTCTCGGGTATCTCTAGATTAAATGTGACCATGATCTTTTCAGGATCTACTCTCAACTCTTGATGGCATACAATGTGTCCCAGCAGTATCCCAAATGGTACACCGAATTTAGACTTATTCAAATTCAAGGAAATTTGGTACTTCCTACAGGTAGTGTAGATTTGACACATGCTTCTTCAATAGCTGAAATACAGTCCAATCATCAAAATATACCTCCAAAATTTTGTGGATAAATTATTTTAAAGAAACTACTACTACGCGCGAGAAAATGGCGGGGGCATTCTTCAACCCAAATGGCATGACTATATATTTCAAAGATACCCATTCAATATCAAAGATGTTCTTACTCCGATATTCTAGTGCAATCCAGATCTGATGATACCCTGAAAAACCATCTATGAAGGAATATGCTTCTTGGCCTCCAATATTATCCAGGATTTAGAGAATGGAGTTGGGAATGGATCATGCACACAAGCATCACTCAATTTGCACTAATCTACACAGATCTTGATTTCACCCTTGGTATTCTTATATTGCACTACCATTGGACTTACCCAGTCAGACTCTTCTACAGGTTCAATGATTGATGCAACAACCATTTTGTCCTACTCTTCTTTCACCTTCTGCTTATATATTTGATTCAGTCTGTATGGGCACTAATTCACTGGGTGCGCATCAGGTTTCAATGTGATCTTCATAACTCCAAGCTCCCCAATTATTCATTTCAAATCTGAAAACTTTGTAGGGAAAAAATCTTGATATTCTGTCAGCAAATCAGCAACTTTTCCTATAGTATCATCATCCCAGTAGTCTCCAATTTTTTCCAACTTAGGTTGTTCTTAAGATCCAATATTCACCTGCCTGATTTTTAAGGGTTGTGTCACATCTAGCAAGGTGATTGAGGGCCCAACCACTGTGCTTTGTCCCTGAGATTCTGAAATCATGATATTCCTTGGATTCTCTTCACTCTCTTCAACTGTCAGGTTCCTGCAATTCACAATAGCTTTCATCTGTGCATCCCATGCTGGTGGAGCGCACTCGATTGCAGGCTTTATTGTATCAAAGATGACTTCTTGAATATTATGCAAATATTGACCAATATTATCAAATCTACTCTCAAAGCTGAATGTTAAGATACATCTCTCCATTAGTGCAGATCATTCAATGATACTTAGATGCAACTCTGTCTCCAAATACCATTTAGTAGGTACCTTCCCCAAAATGTGAATAAACATGTGGACCCATTCAGGTCTTGGTTCTACGCCCCATACTTGATTCCATATAACCAAATTTCTGCACGGATAATATTTGCCAGAGTATACGTCTTCCATTCTAATGGTTGGAAATTCAAATCGTAACCTAATCATGCGCACACATTCCTCCCAGTTACCCATGTTCTTCTTATGATTTTCCCACCATCTTGCAGGATTAGTGCGCAATCCAAGATTCAAATCATGGAATCTCCGTCCTTCAGGCACAGTCCTTTCAAGATCCCCTATAAGCATTTTAATATTAGTTAAACCATCATAGTGCAGTAATTCATGTACCTTAGATGTTGTACATTGCATAGATTGGGTCACACGATTACAATGCAGCGCAGATACCTCATGCAATTGGTTCTGCCATTTTTCTATTTCCTCATCAGAATCTGAAAGAATGAACTATCCTTCTCCTAATTAATATTTTCATCTGCCATTGGATTAATCCAATCTCCCTCACTTAAGGTCAACTTATAGATTCGATCGATATCATCATCAGCGCGCATAGGCCCCATTTATCTTTATCCTTCTGCAGGATCTAGAGGAATGATGACCCTGTGTTCGTTCCTTTCAAATTCCATTATTATTTTCTTCAATTTTATGACACCATCCATGTCAATAGCCCTATCCATTAACCCTAGCAACATAGGATAAGGATTAGTAACATCTACAATTTGTAGGACTTCAAAGTATTCCATCACCTTAACACTCTCGATATTGAATACAACTTGCGACAACCTACGTAATGGAATGATCTTCTATTGATTTTCCATATGCAGTTGAATGGTAGACCATTCCAATTTGGGTTCTCCCATGCACTGCCATGTTTGATTAGGTATAACATTAGCATATGATCCTAGATCTATAATAACCTGGTCCATCTCATAAGCACCAATCTGCATGGTCATACACATCTCTCTCCCCATTCTCTTCTTATTCTTGTATATTTTGTTGATCTCTCGTTGTTCTACCATAGGCTATTCCTTCTCTGCGCAATTATCTATTAGAGCCTAAAGATTTTCTACTACCTTTTTTTGCGTAGTAACTTTATGCATGCTTGTAGAAATGGTTTGATCTCTTCATCTCCTCCTCCTTCCTTCATTGGTCTACCTGATGTTGATGTGATTCTTTCTCCAAATTCCTTTTGCACTTTAACAAAAGTCTCCCTTGTGTGCTTTAGATTAAATCATTATTTGTTCTTAGGTGCCTTACGGATCCATACATCAGTTTCTGGTTGATTTCCCTTATCTTAATTAGTGGCTACACCGCTCCTTGTAACCACATTCACACTGGGATCTTCTTCACGGGTTTCTACTCTAACCATCTGAATATTTTGTGTTGGAGTCTGCGTCTTCTTCTTTTGCATTTTAGCAATCAAGAAATGACACTATTCTATCATATGATCAAATTGTCTACAATACGTGCATGATTGTTGTGCTAGATTAGGACAATCACGCGCATAGTGACCAACATCTCCAGAGTTATAGAAAATAACTTTTCCTCTCCCTCAGCCAGCTGATCCACCTCCTCATCCTCTTCCTCTGCCCTGAAATCCACCACGTCTAGAGGGGATGATGGTGAGGTAGGTTCAGCCCGCATCCTGTATATTTGAGATTTATCTAACATCATATCATAAGTGCAACAATGCTGCTCATCATGTCCTAATGATAAATGGAATTTGGAAAACAACTACTTCAACTCAGGTTGATACTTTCTGATCCTTGGGCAAGAATCTATGTCATGCAATCCAACAATTTGACAGATTGTGAACCATATGAGAATATTCAATGTGCTTGGACCTCCAGCATTCAAATTATTATTGAAGACATGACATTGATCTTTATGGTGCCCAAAAACTTTAGATTTTATGCACTAGATCTCCATGTAGACCTCCTTACCCTTGTCTTTGCGTAGGCTTTGAATTTATAAATGCATGCCTTCCAACTTATTCCGAATTTGTTGAGTCCCAAGTGTTAGTATGAATCTTAATTGCAAGTGTACAAAAAAAGCCACTTTAGATGTGCATAACAAACAACCCTAACAGCAAAGATGGCTGCCAATATCCTTAGATTTGCAATTAGGTGATCAAGATAGATGCTGCAAAAATCTAGATCTATGCATCAAAAGACATTAAGTAGTAAATAAAATGAGATTTATTCCATGCATCCAATAGACAAGACAAGAATATGTTGAATGAATTTTGTATTAAGGGCACCTGGGAGGAAAACATAGAAGGATGTTACCAGTTCTCCTCAATGGGATGGGTTATTGTAAGTCCTCAACACTTCAGATTTAAAATCCCTCTCTCTTGATGGTGTAGAAAACCCAGAGAAAAGGTGGAACTCAAATGGAGCTCACAAGAAATGGTAGCAAAATATGACTATGATGGTGGATCAAGTCAGACCAAAAGTATAGATCCAGAGTGATCTTTAGGCAACAAAAGGTAGTGAATGAATGGAAAAACCCTTCTATTTATAAAAAAATATTGAGTTAATCTAGATATTGGTGCATAATTAAAATATTATTAACCAAATCAAGATCCAACTTCTATGGAATATTTTATTATATTTGTTGGAGGGAAAAATAATTTGACTTGGGTCTAATCCCTTTATTTGTAAATAAAAAATAAATAAATGATTTATTTATTATTTTAAGGATGTGGTTGAGTAATAATCAAATAAATAATGATTTATTTAATTATTTATGGGTGATTTAGTCATATTTAACAAAGAATATTATTTAAATAAGGTTTAAATAATTATTCCTAGAAAATAGTAAAGATAAATAATGATTTATCTAATTAATTTCCTTGTTTTGGGTTAAATCTAATGAGGAATATTAATTAAACTACTGTTTAACTAATTATTCCTTGAGGAAAATCAAACAAATGTAGGTTTATTTAATATTTCCTCCTGGGGTTTCCTGTTTAGACCATAAACAACTTAATAAAGGTGGTCTACTAAGTTATTTTCGTAGTGAAAGAAATTTTACTTAGGGTAAAATTGGTCTTACATGGTGTACTTAGGTCTTTCTAATAATAATATGTTAGATGACCAAAAAATGGTGTAACAGATTTTCCCCCAGCGTGCGAGCCTTAGGAGCTAATCGTATGACCGAATTACATTGTAAGAACTCAATCACTAGACACCGAAGGGGAAGTCAGAGAGAGAAAAATATAAGGTAGACCAAAGCACTAAGAGGACTAGACCCTGAGGAGGCGAGATTTACAGGTGCGACAAGTCTCTTTTATGGGTGAGTACCTATGCTATAGGTGGCGGGGGAGGCATACCTATGCCCACTGATACAAATTATAAAGAATAATGAGTCCAGTAAATAAGGGACTGAACAATATATTACATGCTGGCATAAACATGAGCCAGATAAAAACATGATAATGAAACCCACATACATACTGTGCCTGGGATAACAGCTAGGACTTGTACAATAATATCTGAGTACATGAGATACAAATACAACCCAGATGCCCCTGTAAACAGAAAAGGGCTCTGAAAATCTAACTAATACATGCAATCAAAAAAGTTTTGCAAGTGGATGAGGCTGACATCATCAAATATATGGAGCTGCATCGAAGGCTGAAATGAAGAGGTCACTTGGGCAAGTGGGGGGATACCTCTAGGGCCACCCCCTCATGAGGGCTGAGACATCTCTCACATACCCAAGAATCACCAGTCCAATCTACTGCATCACTTGAACCATCCAGTATATTGATCTCGATCATGTTGTAAGGAGCTGGAGCTGAGAAACAATCAAGTCAGAGGGCTACAAGGAGTCCCTTTACTTGATATAAGGCACCGAACAAGAGTGGAAGTTGGAACCAAGGTACATCGCCCTCTAGACATGTCTTCTAGAATAAATGATTTTATGTCAACAGAAAGAGGTCCGCCATAGGTGAGGCAATAAGGGGTCCTCAACTAAGGCACGAGAGAAAATAGTAGAGTGACTGACTGTTGTGAAACCAGCTCCAGAAATAGAAGAAAAGAGATATCAACGCCTTAGAAATAAGCCACTTCAAGGGGACAACCTCCAATACATTAAATGAATGAACAATTCTTGGATGATACAAATTACAAAACCTCCTTTCTATATATAGGAGTCCATAGGGCCACAACGTAATCCTAGTGGGGCCATAGTGTAATCCTAGCTGACCTATCAATAATAATTTAAGGGCACAATAATAACAATATGGGGGTTACAAGGGTACAATAATAATAATAAGGGGGTTACACTAACAACAATAAGGGACTATACTAGTAATATAGGGACCTAACATGCCCCCCTCCAAAAAAGTGTTGTCCTCAATGCTTGAGTAGCTTTGGGTGCTTCTGTATAAAATTCTCATCCTCCCATGTAGAATCTTCAGTGGGTAAGTTCTTCCAATTGATGAGATACTCTGAAATTAATCGATTCTGTAGTTGTCGAGTTCTGGTTTCCGTGACCGCTTCAGGTTCCAATATGATTTTTCCTTCCTCATCAAGTTCTGGCAATATTGTTTGAACTAGAATATTTTCACCTATAACCTTCTTTAAGCATGAAACATGGAAAATTGCATGCACTCGTGAAGAGGCAGGAAGCTCCAATTTGTATGCCATAGTATCAATCTTTTGCAACACCTTGTAAGGACCATAGTACTTTGAGGATAAGTTATTATCCTTCTTAGCTTGCTTGAGGGACATTTGTTTGTATGGTTGTAGTTGTAAAAATACCCAGTATCCTACATCAAAACTTCTCTCACTGCGATGCTAATCTGCCTGTTGTTTCATTCGATTTTGTGCCAAATTCAGGTTATCCTTTAAGAGTTGGATAAATTCTTGTTGATGCTCGATGTGATCTTCCACTGCTTGAACCTTCAAATTTTCTCTTAAAGATGATGTGATGGATGGTGGATGATATCCATAAAGTGCCATAAATGGGGTCATCTTTGCTGTAGTATGGAAGGAAGTGTTATACGACCATTCAGCGAGAGGTAACCACTTGACCCATGTGTTTGTTTATCAAATACAAAACAACGAAGATATCCTTCCAAAAATTTATTTACTATCTCAGTTTGACCATTGGATTGAGAATGATAAGATGAGCTATGAGCTAATTGAGTACCCAAACAAGAAAATAACTCTGTCCAAAAATTTCCAGTAAAAATGGGATCTCTATCGCTCATAATAACCCTTGGGTTTCCATGTAGCTTTTGAATTGTGTCCATAAATGTAGTAGCAATTGTACTTGCTTTAAATGGATGAGATAATGCACAAAAGTGTGCATACTTGGTAAGTCTATCAAATACCACCATGATGACACTCTTTTGACTTAGGTAAACCTGTGATAAAATCCATTGAAATCTCCTCCCAACGTTGACTTGGAATGGATAAAGGTTGTGGAAGACTCGGGGTCTTAATTGTCTCAACTTTATTCTGCTGGAAAACTAAAAATTCCGCCACAAACTTTTTAATATCAGATTTAAGGCCATCCCAAAAAAAATTATTTCTTTACCTTGTGGTAAGTTCTTAAAAATCCTGAGTGTCATCCTAAAGGAGAAGTGTGCAATTCCAAAATAATCTTTTGTTTTAGTTGGGAATTATTACAAATATATAAGCGATCTATGTACCATAAGGAATTATTTTTCCAACTAAATGTATTAGATGTACTAGGATCTTGCTGCAACTTTTGAATGAGTGTCCACACTTCTTTGTCCTTCTTCCATTCATCTCTTGCTTCGGTTATCCAATCTGGTTGGATAATAGAAATGGAACAAAGCAATGCTTCCACCTCTTCATTCTTTCTTGAGAGTGCATATGCAACAACATTTAGCTTCCCTTTTTTGTAGGTTATTTCAAAGTCATAACCCAACATCTTTGTGACCCATTTTTGCTGCTGTTCTGAAGATAGTATTTGTTCCAAAAAAAATTTAAGACTATCATGATCAATTTTTACCTTGAAGTGTCTTCCTATTAGTCAAGTTCTCCATTTCTTCAGTGCATGCAGTATTGCTAACATTTCCTTCTCATAAATAGGCTTCTGTAAATACTTTCCTTAGATTTGATGACTTTCAAAAGCAATGGGTCTTCCTTCTTGCATTAAAACAACACCAATTCCATTTTTTGAGGCATCACATTCCACAATAAAGGTTTTTGTGAAGTTTGGCATAGCTAAGACCGGTGCTAGGCACATTGCCTTGGAGATGTTCAAAGGCCTTAGTTGCTTCAGGAGTCCATGAAAATGCATCTTTCTTCAATAATGTTGTTAGAGGTGCTGCTATTCTCCCATAATTCTTAACAAACTTGCGATAATACCTTGTTAACCCGAGAAATCCTCGCAACTGATTTATGGTTGTGGGGACTCTCCATTCCTTAATGGATTTAATTTTGTTAGGGTCTACGTTAACATCCTAGTGAGATACAATATGACCCAGATATTCCACCTCTTGTACTCCAAAGAAACATTTTGATGTTTTTGCATATAATTGTTTCTCCTGCAATAGTTTGAGCACCCTGTCAACATGTTGAACATGATCCTTCCAAGACCTGCTGTAGATTAGTATATCATCAAAAAATACTAGCACAAATTTTCTAAGGAAGGGTTTGAAAATGGAATTCATCAACCCTTGAAATGTAGAAGGTGCATTGGTAAGGCCAAAAGGCATTACCAAAAATTCATAATGACCCTCATGAGTTCGAAATGCTGTTTTTGGAATATCTTCAGTCTTCATTCTAATTTGATGATATCCCGAACGAAGATCCAACTTGGTAAAATAAATTGCTCCATGTAATTCATCCAATAATTCATCAATCACAGGAATGGGAAATTTGTCTTTAATGGTGAGCTTATTGAGCTCCCTATAATCCGGACACATTCTCCATGATCCATCCTTCTTGTGTACCAACACTACAGGAACAGAGAAAGAACTTTGACTAGGTTGAACTATACCTGCCTCTAACATTTCTGCAATCATACGTTCAATTTCGCTCTTTTGGAAGTAAGGATATCTATAAGGTTTGATGTTTGGAGGAACACTTCCTGGAATCAAATGAATAGCATGATCATGATCACGAATAGGTGGGAGTCCTTTGGGAGTTTCAAACACCTTGGAATGATTGTCCAAGACTTGTTGGAGATCTGCAGAAATAGACGATTTTGATGTTGGAACTTCTAGTGAGCATAATTGTGCAATTACGCCTCGTTGTTATTTCTTTAGAAGCTTTGTCATGCCATTAGAGCTTATTATCCTTCCTGGCTTCCCTTCAATACCCCGTAGTTCGACTTCCTTTCCTTCTGAAAAGAATTTCAAGAAAAGTTCTTGAAAATTAAAAGCTACCGTCCCCAAAGATTGTAACCATCGTACTCCTAGTACAACATCAGCACCTCCCATAGGAATGGAAAGCATTGGACTAGTCAACACATATTCCCCCATGGTTAGCTTGATGTTATGGCATTTTCCAGAGCAATTTATAGTTCCTCCATTTGCAACCATCACTTGACATTCCGGTGCTGGGTATAGGAAACAATTTAATTCCTTGGCTACCTTACAATGAATAAAATTATGGGTGCTACCTGAATCAATCAACACTATTACCTTTTTCTTCTTGATTTGTCCTTGTATCTTGAGCGTTTGAGGAGTGGTAATTCCTGCCAGTGCATTACATGATATGGTCGGATTCATTTCTTCCTCTTCTAGGGTTGGTTCCTGGTGTATATCCTCTTCTTGTTCATTTTCTTCTTCCTCTTCACAATTTATGTAAAATAATTTCTTCTCAGCACACTTATGACCTTTAGTGTATTTGCTATCACAACTGTAGCAAAGCCCTTTTGCTCTTTTTTCTTCCAATTGTTGTGGTGTCAATCTTGTAGGTTGTGGAAATCTAGGAGTAGCAACACTTCCCTCTTTATAGAAGTGAGTGGTAGGCTTCCTTGTCGCCATAATTTTACATTCAATTTTTCTTGCCAACCTGAATGCCTTCTCCAATGAATCAGGTTCCAGAACGCGAACTTCATGTTGGATGTTATCCTTTAACGTACTTATGAAGAGATCAATCCTCTATTCCTCTATGATATCAGTTACTCTTATATTCAATTTTTGGAAGTCCTCAATGTGCTCCCCCACTAAACCTTTTGTTTGAGATTTATCAATTGGCTAAAGAAGGTGTTGCTCTTTGTACCCTCATAATGTGCTATCATTTCCTCCGTAAAAATTGACCAAGTGACAATTGTTTCATGGGATCAAAGCCATCGATACCATACAAATGTATTTTGTTCTAGATGTAAAGTTGCAATGCATGCCTTTTATGTGTTTTGCACATTATTGAGATCAAAATATTGCTCCATCTATAGTATCCATGTTACGGGATCCTTGCCATCAAACTTCCTCATATCCATCTTTGGAATATGGTGGTTCTTCCTACCAATATTAGAGTTTATGAAATCATGATTATCATTTATTTTGTTCTCATCATTAGTTTCCTCTACTATCTTTTCACCATTAGGAAACATTTGTTGTATCAACTTTGTCAAACCTTCCATGTCTGCTTTTAGATCATTCTTCATGTTTTTCATTTTAGCTTCCATGCAAACTTCCATGAAATCCATCTTAGCTTCCACGCTTTTCTTCAAACCATCCATTTCAATTTTTGTTGCTCTTTGCGATAGTGATATTTGGTGCACTTGCTCATGGACCTTTGATATCTCATGTTGCATTTCTTCATCTTCATGAGTCATAGTAGAGCCTTCTGAAGGATGAATGGGTGTTGAGTTCTTTTTAGGAGGCATTTTAGAACCCAATACTGATAGCTATGCTCAATAAGCCTTTGGAATCAACTAGAACTATTTTTTCAAACAAGACTTATGCAATTTGAAAAAAAATACACACCTTTTTCTTGATTTTGAGGAACTCAATATTGAAACTGAATTATCTCTGTGATTTCGGATCTTCAATATTTAAAATTTTTCCCTGAAGTCACCCTCTGAATCTTCTTTTGAATTGCACAGGTTTGAACTGATTGGATTCTTCAAGGAAAAGTTATGTCCAATCTCCCACAATGACCCAATTATGGACTGGTTCAGTATAGGGCACTTGTACGACTTTCCACATGTCACTGTTTCCTCCTTTGGCTCTAAAAATGATAGAAAAGAAACTAAATTTTGTGTACTTGCGGCCACTTTTTACAACATTCCAATCTTATGCTTAGAGAGGGAGTTATGAAGGTTTTCCCACGATAAACTCTTTGAGATGAAATTCGGGAGCCTGAAAAAGACCTAACTTCCACAGATCATATCTCCGAAAATATTGCGAACCAAGCTCTAAAATTGTGCGGTGACGTTCCTCAAGATTTCTTCTTTTATCTATAAAAATTTAAGCTTCTGAACCTTCATAGAAAAAGGTTATACCGAAAATTCCACGATGACCTATTTAAGTGAAATTCAGGAGCCTACAAAAAGCCCTACCTTCCATAGATCATATCTCCGAAACAATTGTGAAAAAAGCTCTGAAATTTTTCAAAGATGTTCCTTAGGATCTTGGCTTCGCACCCTAAAAATTTCAGCTTCTGAACCTTCGTAGAAAAAAAATTATAGCGAAAATTCCACGATGACCTGTTTGGAGCAGCGAAACCCTAGAATCCAAAGCTCTGAAACCAAATGTTATGAAACCAGATCCATTAAAAGAAGAAAAGATATATCAACGCCTTAGAAATAAGCCACTTTGAGGGGGAAACCTCCAATACATTACATGAATGAAAAATTATTGGATGATACAAATTACAAAACCTCCTTTCTATGTATAGGAGTCCATAGGGCCATAATGTAATCCTAGTGGGGCCACAGTGTAATCCTAGCCGACTTAACAATAATAATTTAAGGGCACAATAATAAAAATATGGGGGTTACAAGGGTACAATAATAACAATAAGGGGGTTACGCTAACAACAATAAGGGACTATACTAGTAATATATGGACCTAACACTGACAGACAAACACCAAGGGTGATGATGAAATTGGGGGTACCGAGTAGAAGATGGACGACTTCCCTTGTTAGAGAATAAAGGGAATGGATGACCTAGCAGTGACTGACACAATATCATGAGGGATAGGGGACAACGGGAGTGGAGGCCATAATGTGCGACACGAGAGAGGGACCAAGCAATGAAGGATGAAGGACTATATCGGGAAAAAGGGACTCGGGATAGACTCCATGAATGCGATGATGACTTAACTCGGATGCTCTAAACAAGGGCGACGTGATGGTGCTGCCACACAGTAAAGGTCCAATGGGGACCATATAGACATGAGTACAAGAGGGTAACTCACGATGAAAATCGACACAATCATGGCCAAGTATGGAGGTGAAATGGTGCCCCAAGTACAAGTGTTGCAAGTGAAAAAATTTGATTTTGAGGAGTGGTGAGGTGACGCTTCCTGGAAAAAATGTTTCCTGGTGAAGTGTCAAATCCCAAAGAGTTATGAGCTGGCTACCTAAAAGAAATAAAACATGCATTTCAGGAGGGAAATGCTAAGGTTAATATTTCTTAAGTTAGAGTGCATTGCGAGGGTTAGGAAGGGGGTGTACTTTGAAATCCTCTAAGAGGTATGCCCCCTTTCCTAAATCCTTACTGATGATGTAAGGGCCTAGGCATAATGAGTCAAACTTCCTATGACCAAGGACATCATGGGCCTGGTCATACATTAGAACAAGATCGCCTTCGTGAAAAGTACAAGGGTGGACTTTTTGGTCATATTGAGCTTTGGTGTGTTTCTTAGCCACTTTGATGGTTTGCAATGCAACACGACGGTCTTTGGAAGCACGTTCAAGCATGATAAGTCTTTGTTATAAAGGTTGAGTGTCAGGGAGAAGTTCGACAGCTAGATGAAGGGAAGGGATTTCACACTCGATCGGTAAAACTGCCTCCTCTCCAAAAACAAGGTGGAAATGAGTAAGCTCGGTGGTGGTTTTAACAGAAGTTTTATAGGCCCACAAAGCAGGGAATAACATAAGGTGCCAGTTGGTTTTGTGCTTCTCCACTGTTCGTTGAAGCATGGCTTTAAGGATTTTATTCACTACTTCAACTTGGCCATTATCTTGGGGGAAATATGAGGAGGAATATTGGTGCTCAAAACCTAACAGTGAGGTTAGCTCACGCCATATCTCATCTTCAAAATGTAAAACATGGTCAGAGACCAATTGTTTCAGATCTCCGAATCGAGCGATAACATGGTTAAAGAAAAAGAGGGTTGCGGTAGCCGCCGTATTGTTAAACGTTGGCATGGCCTCAGCCCACTTTTTGAAATCGTCAACCGCCACAATGATATACTTGTGGTTACCAGTGGATGACGGTCGACACTCCATAAAGTTGATGGCCTAATTACAAAAGGGACTAGCTGAGACGACAGGATGGAGAGGAGCTGGAGGAGCTCACACCTTAGGGTCAAAATATTGGCAATTGGAATAGTGTTTGACTGCTTCAATGCAATCACGGAAGAGAGAAGGCCAAAAATACCCAGCGTGCATGGTTTTCTGGGCAGTGGCAAGACCGGAGAGGTGGCCACCACAAGTGCCACTATGGAAGGCATTGAGGACTTGCTCAAATTCAGTGTGCGTGAGACAACAACGAAGGAAAATATCTACACCGCAACGATAGAGGTCGTCACCGATAAGAAGGTAGCGGGGGGCCTGGTGTCAGATACGTCATCGAGAATCATGATCAAGCTGGAGGGCGAACTTTTGGGTTCGCAAGTAAGTGAGGATGTCACCATACCAAGGATCATTTGTGGTAATGGCGAACAAGTGTTCATCGGGAAAATCATCATTGACTGGAGGATCTTGCTTACCGGTAGGTAATTCGGAAATGAGTTCAGCAAGGGCTAAACCTTTCTTAATTTTAGGTGTGACAAATTCAAGATTCAATTCTTGGAGAACAACGATCCAACGGGCATACTTTTCATTGATGATTTGGTGACTCAATAGGAAGTCCATAGGGTTGGAATTAGTCACAACCTTGGTGGAATGCATGAGGATGTAATGACGAAGTTTTTGGACCGAGAACATGACAACCAGTGCTAATTTCTCTTCATGTGAGTAGGATACAAGAGGACCTACAAGGTTCTTACTGAAATAATAGATAACATGCTCGATTTTGTTGTCATCTTCCTGTATAAGGACTCCAATGACCAAATAGGTAGAAGCGGAGATGTACAGGATGAAGTCTCTATCAAAGTCAGGAGGAAGGATCAAGGGAGTGGATGTGAGAGCATGTTTCAAGGCATCAAAAGACTCTTGAGCATAGGCATCCCACACAAATGGAATGTTAGATTGGAGGAGTCTAAGGAACCCATGCGCGGTGTGGCATATTCAGGTACGAACCGACGAAGGAAATTAGCTTTGCCTTGGAGGCTTTGTAACTGGCGTAAGGTATGAGGAATAGGGAGCTCAAGGATGGATTGAACCTTCAATGGGTCAAGTGCTATACCATCTTTAGACACAATGAATCCTAGAAGACGGCTGTCAGGAACACAAAAGACACACTTCAGCTGGTTGAGCCAGATATTATACTTGCGACATCGGAGAAAGACGGTACATAGATCATGGAGGTGTTGTGCCTGATGTTTAGAACGTGCAATGAGGTCGTCTAAATAAGCAAGAATAATATGGGCTAGGTCATGGAAATAGTAAGACATGGCCCGCTGAAAAGTGGCTCTAGCATTCTTAAGGTCGAACGACATGACCCGATAGGCGAAGGTTCCCCATGGACTAATAAACGCAGTCTTAAGCTGATCAGCAGGATGGATAACAATTTGGTTGTACCCGGAGAAACCATCCATGAAGGATAGAACCTCATGCCTCGCACACTCATCAATGATTTGGTCAATGAATGGTGTGGGGAAGTTTTATTTGGGGCAAGCTTTGTTCAAGTCGTGAAAGTCAGTTCAGACATCGATGGTGCCTTGTTTCTTGAGAACGAGAACCAGGTTGGACACCCAAGTGGTGTATTCGATAGGATAGATAAAACCAGCCCGCTTGAGCTTATCGATTTCAGCTTTTACAACCTCTCGTCTGGAAGGATTAATGGGTCTAAAATTTTTATGGACATGATTGGCATCGGGCCATGTATCGATATGGTGTTCAACAATGGCAGGATCAAGTCCAAGCATTTCTGAATAGGACCAGGCGAAAATATCACGGAATTATTTGAATAGCCTGGTGTAAGCCTCAATTTCTTTGGGGGTGCATTGGGTGCCCAAGGTGATATTTTCTTCTACCCTTGGTTTATTAGAAATGTCAATTTTAATGGTAGGAGAGATATTGGCCATATTTCCTTCTTCGAAAGCATCAAGTGCAGGAATGGGCTTTCTTAACCAATCAACCTCATCAAGAATGAATTCTTTAGTTTCCACAGCATATTGGTCATGGGACTGTTGCGGGAGGAAGTACGCACGGTGGTGCATATCATCCCATGGAAGGTCAAGGAAGGTCATGGCTTCCATAATGTCTTCATTGGAATGGAAGATGGGGTGACTCGAGGAAGAGAGAACATCTTGTAGAAATTATATACATTAAGCATGCATATGTCCTAGATTCCCCGGATCTCACAATATTTAACTTCTTGCAAAATATAGAATCATTCCACTATTAATCTTTTGCGGAAAATTAATTGCACACACATGTGAAGCATAAATAAAAAACAATCGCACATAACACAGTTGTTTAACGGGAAAGCTCGAAGTTGAAAAAACCAACTATCATATATTATGTATCATGGAGATCATATGACAATCTCATACAAAGCTTAGTACATCAAGCTCTCAGTATAATCAATCATCACACACTAATCAGGAAAAATCTGCAAATCCATGCACCGATCTTTGCCCCCTGCTAGCCTACCTCCACTGCGCAATCCCTACTGAAGAATAGCTCAGAATGAATTCAAATTATGCTTGCCTTGACTGCACAATCCTCATTGGAAACTCCAATGTGTGTGTGATGCAATCAATTCATCACTATTAGTCACAACAGATAGTCCATCTTGCCCTTTCACCTATCTCTCCACCTGGGTCTCCACTGGAACTCGCCATGCACTCGTAGTTAACTCGTTGGATTGTTCGGTTGATTAATGAGTTATTATTTGTGAATTAATTAACTAATTAATTCACTCCAACTCTCACTAGTATATCATTTAGTTAGACTACATACAACTAGCTCAACCGAGTCTAACTGAGTTAAACTGAATACAACTCCATGAACTACTCTTCCAACTCTGTCATAACTTTTCCACTTCAGTTCTAACTGAGTCCTCCATGCATGAACCACCAGTTGCCCTTGGGAATTACGTAATTCCCTAAGTCCACTAATTTTCCAAATCTGTGCACTGAAATTAAGTGCTCCAACAGAATAAGTTGTTGTTTAGAGTCTGATTATTATTAAGAGATAATAATAATCGACATGCATATATTTTTAGATCAACGATCTATAAATATAATTTTCCCAATATTCTAAATGTAGAATTTCATCTATTTTTCCAACTTGACCAACCATACACAAATAGCATCCTACAACTTCTGAAATATGATCACCATGTCTAAAAATAGACATAGTCTAAAAATAGACTTGCGCCAAAAATAGCCTGCGGGCCCACTTAGTGAAGGTGACTCTTTTCACTAAGCTCATCATCTTGTTGAATCTAAACACTCCCTCTCAACAAGATAGGGATTATCTTTCACCCCGATCTTGCCTCTATGGTATTCAAATTTGCTCCTGGTGAGCGCCTTCGTCAGAATATCTGCATCCTGATCTTCCGTAGGAATGTACTGAAGCAACATGATCTTCTGCTGCACACAATCTCTGATATGATGATACTGAATATCAATATGTTTAGATCTATCATGAAACACAGGATTAACCAAGAGTTTAATGCAACTCTGATTATCAAAATGTATCACTATTGGATCTAAATGTGAACCGAACAAACCAACCAGGATCTTCCTCATCCAGATAGCCTCACATGCAGCTTGAATTGCTGCCATGTATTTTGCTTCCACTGAACTGAGTGGCACGGATCTTTGTTTCCTGTTGTACCAAGAAACTGTTGTAGATCCGATATTGAAAATCCCTCCTGATGTGCTCTTTCTGTCTATTAGGCTTCCTACCCAATCTGCATCCGTGAAGCCATGCAACTTCACCTCATCTGTCTATCTATACCATAAACCATACTCATATGTGCCCCTGAGATATCTCAAAACATGCTTACATGCCTTCCAAAAAAGCTTTGTAGGCTTAACCATTGCTTGTGAAAGCTGGTTCACTGCATAGCATATGTCCGGTCTTGTATTAACTAAATACATGAGTGAACCTACCAACTGTCGATAAACAGTAGCATCCACTACCTCTACCGATGTAGTATCCTATTTCCTCCAATTTCTTGGAAGAGGAGTGTCGATAGGCTTGTAGCCTTGCATGTGAAACTTCTCCAGTATCTCCCTGGCATACTTGCCTTGAGACACAAACAGTTCACCTTCCCACTTCCATATTTCCAATCCAAGGAAATAATGAAGGAGTCCCAAATAATTCATCTCAAACTCCTTTGCAAGATCTACCTTGCATGATTGTATCAACTGCTCATCACCGGTTAGTATTAAATCATCAACATAAAGAACAATGATTAAAAGCTTACCCTCCACCACAATTTGGTACAGGTTTGCATCCACCTCACTCATGGTGAAGCCAAGTCCAGTGAAATAGCTGTTGATTTGAGTGTACCAAGCACGTGGTGCTTGTTTCAGCCCATACAGTGCTCTTTTGAGCCTGCACACATGCGACTCGCTACTGAAGATCGCAAATTCTTCAGGCTGCTCAATGTACACCTCTTCCTCAATGATCCCATTAAGGAACACAGTATTCACATCCATCTGATGAATGTGCCAACCCATCTGTGCTGAGAGAGCAAGGATGGTCAATATGGAAGAATACCGTGCGACAGGTGAAAAGGTTTCCTCATAGTCAAACCCCTCGATCTGTGAGAAGCCCCGGGCAAAAAATATTTCCTTATACTTCTCGGCACTCCCATCAGAAGCTTGCTTTACCTTGTATATCCATCTTGATCCTACAACTGATTTTCCCACCAGCCTTGGAACAATCTCCCAAGCACTGTTTCTGACAATGGAGTCATACTCCTCCACCATGGCATCTACCCATGTGGGCTCCTGCACTGTTTCTTCAAAATAAGATGACTCTGTCATGGTACACTTTCTCAATAGAGCCATGTATCCAGTAAATCGGTCAGGTGACTATCTCTGTCTGCGCTGTGATGTAGGAACTCCTACATTTTGTGCTGAATCAAGCTTCAGTCTCTCAGCTTCTGTGGCCCACTTTCTTCCTTGTCTGATGTTTGGTTTTGCATGAGTGGACTTCTCCACTCCATGAATCTCCTCCTATGGCTGATCCACATGTAGAGGCTCATCTTTTGGAACAAGCAGTTCCTTCATTGCATGCAAGTCTAGCTCCCTCTCAAGCATAGCTTGTGCAGCACCCACGATCGTTCTATTCCTCCTCTCCGCGACCCCATTCTGCTGTGGGTTATGAGGCGCTATGAGTTTTCTTCGAATTCCTTCTTTGCTACAGAAGTCTTTGAATTCGCCCGAGATGTATTCACCACCATTATCGCTTTGTAGAGCTTTCATTTGCTTCCTCGACTCCTTCTCCACCAATGCTTTGAGCTCACAGAACTTTGTGAACATTTCAATCTTCTTATGCATGAATAAGATCCAAAATATACGAGAATAGTCATAAAAAAATATAACATAATACCTGTGTTTTGTTGTTGAAGCAATCGAGAAAGGTCCACACACGTCTGTGTGAATTCTCTCTAGGATCACCGAAGCATGGTTCTCCTTCTCATGAAAGGTGGTCTTCACAAAATTACCCATAGTACATCCCTTGCACTGATCTGACTGTACAAGAGTACCCTTGGGAAGTCTAGTAGAAATATGTTGCAAAATCTTCAAAGCGCCATGGTGAAGATGGCCTAATCTCTTGTGCCATAATTTTCCCTCATCTTGGATCACCACTTCTTCTGCTTTTCCCACCATTACAGCGCAGCCATCTACCTCTAGCTTGTAGAGATTCTTAATTCAAACCCCTATATTATTGGTTTGACCCATTTTTTTATGTCGAAGGAAGGCTTTTCCCTCACTAAAAACAACATCATAACCTTTGTCTTCCAGCATTGCGACCGAGACCAAGTTCTTCTTCAGACCTGGAACATGCATAACATTCTTCAACAAGAATTGATTACCGGACTCCTTCTCAAAAGTAATGGTCCCAATGCCAGTCACACTGTACCGACCATCTTCACCCATCATTATATGCATCTAGAGGTCCTTCTCCTCCAAGTCACTAAACAACTCCTTGTATCTCGTCATATGGAAAGACAAACCACTATCAAGATACCACACTGATCCCATTGCACTTGAAACCAAGCATGCGATCAAAGAGAAATCAAGTTCAAATTGTGAGACTAACGCCTCTCCAGCTACAGCTCCAGAAACCTTCTTGTTCTTCTTCTTCTATGGGCAGTTACTGGCAAAATGCCCATGTTCATGATAGTGAAAACACTTCACTTTGGACAAATCCTGCTTCTTGCCTTTAGCATCGAATTTTGAAGGAAATTTCTTCCCCTTCCCTTTCCTTGCTTTGGCGGCCAAAGAGAAATTCTCTTCATCTTCATTCTTCGATGAAGAGCCATCCCTGGTACCCCGCCTTATCTCCTCTTGCACAAGATCCAACCAAAGTCGCTCCCATCCCGACAGTTTCTCCTGTCCATTGACAGAGTCTTCATAGCTATGCCAACCCTTCAAAAGCCCAAAGAGAGCCAAGCTTACCAAGTCTTAATAATCAACAGTAACCCCCAAACTTCCTAGTTCATCCTTGTAGTGGACTAACTTTGTGAGGTATTTTGGAATACTTTTTCCCTTCTCCATTTTTATTTTTCTGAGCTTGTCTTTAAGCGCCAACTTCCTCTGGTCACTTCTGCATTGGAACAAATCTGTTAAATCCTTCCACATTAAGAATGGAGTGGCTTTCTCATGAAGGATAGACACACTATGGTCCTTCACACCTTCCAACAGAATTCTTCTTGTCTTTGCCATCTTCTTTTTCCATGCGTCAAGTAATGCAACATCGCTAGATCCAGGCTTAGGAACATCGCTATCAGTGAACTCGTTCAGTCCATTATCCTCCAACACCGCCTCCATCCTGTCCTTTTCAGCTATTTAATTCGAGTTTCCATCAAGGGAATACTCCAATAACAACCCATTGAAAGACATTTCAATGTATACTCAACTTCTGCACCAAGATCTTCTATAGAAAATTTGAATTGTCCACCAGCACAAACTCAACAATTCTTCACAATTGCAATCTTCAAGAATTAGCAATGATCCGATACCATGTAGAAATTATATACATGAAGCATGCATATGTCCTAGATTCCCCTGATCTCACAATATTTAACTTCTTGCAAAATACAGAATCATTCCACTGTTAATCTTTTGCGGAAAATTAATTACACACACATTTGACGCATAAATAAAAAACAGTCGCACATAACACAGTTGTTCAACGGGAAAGCCTGAATCTAAAAACCCAACTATCATATATTATGTATCATGGAGATCATATGAAAATCTCATACAAAGCTTAGTACATCAAGCTCTCAGTACAATCAATTGTCACACACTAATCATGGAAAATCTGCAAATCCATGCACCGATCTTTGCCTCCTGCTAGCCTGCCTCCACTACACAATCCCTGCCGAAGAATAGCTCAGAATGAATTTTAATTACCCTTGCCTTGACTACACAATCCTCATTGGAAACTCCAATGTGTGTGTGATGCAATAAATGCATCACTATAGTCACAACAGATAGTCCATCTTGCCCTTTCACCTATCTCTCCATTGGGTCTCCACTGGAACTGCCATGCACTGTAGTTAACTGTTGTATTGTTCAGTTGATTAATGAGTTATTATTTGTGAATTAATTAAATAATTAATTCAATTCACTCTCACTAGTGTATCATTCAGTTAGACTAGATACAACTAGCTCAACTGAGTCTAACTGATTTAAACTAAATACAACTCCATGAACTACTCTTCCAACTCTGTCATAACTTTGCCACTTCAGTTCTAACTGAGTCCTCCATGCATGAACCACTAGTTGCCCTTGGGAATTACATAATTCCCTCAGTCGGCTGATTTTCCAAATATGTGCACTGAAATTAAGTGCTCGACGATCTATAAATAGACTTCGCCCAATATTCTAAAAATAGAATTTCATCTATTTTTCCAACTTGACCAACCATCCACAAATAGCATCCTGGAACTTTTGAAATATAATCACCATGTCTAAAAATAGACTTGCGCCAAAAATAGCCTGCGAGCCCACTTAGTGAAGGTGACTCTTTTCACTAAGCTCATCATCTTGTTGGATCTCAACACACCTGACGTGGTAGAGATACTTGACTCATAATCATGTGAAGAAAGGCTCACATGCACAATTTCATGGGGGATGACTGAAGAATAAGCAGATAAAGGATCTACCGATGTTGAGCCCAGGGTGATCACTGAAGGGAGGTCAGGCAAAACATCAGGGGAAGTCTCCATGGGGGCTTCCACCGAAGGTCTCATGGATGATGATAGGTATTAAATGGTGGTCAAAGGCTCCATCATTTCGACATTGGGAGGGGGAATGTCAATGGGAGCAGGAAAATCCTTTGGTTCTACAGAGGCAGAACTCGCAAACAAGGGGGAGGTGAGCTTGTTATGCTTGGCCTCAAATTGGCAGAATGCTCCCAAAAAGGAACTGTACTCTTCAAGGTGGGGAGAAAGGTGAGTGTAGTGGCCATGGAAATCACACAAAGCACAAGGGTGATTTGTGCGCAAGGATTTGAGTTTTGGGACTAAATCGAGTATAGTGACGTAGACCTCAGGGATATCAAAATCCATAAATGTCTCATTGCCCATGGGCCTGATGTGAGGCAACTCTGGACAAGTATGGGTGGCATGACCAACAAAATCACACAAAGAACACTGGATAGTACGCTTTTGTGGCTAAGGAGGGGTAGGGTTTGTTGGGGTAGTCTTATCTTTGGTTGCCTTCTTGCTGGCTTTGCCCCCATTACCCAAAGTTGTCGCAACGGGTGGAGGTTCCTGTTGAGGTGGCTGAGGCACTGTAGCAGCGAGATAAGTCATGGGGACCGGTTGGACTGAGGTCAAAGCAAGATAAGGTTTGGGTTGACCAGGTGGGGTAGCGGCTGGGGGATTAAGGTACTAGACGGGAATCCCCAGGGTCAGGTTAGGAAGAGAGAGGGTAGCCATAATAGGTACCGTGTAGACTCCGGTAGGGGGAGCTAGGAATGGTATCTGACCAGAGGGGTAATGGCCAGGTGGGATGGCTCCAATATGGTCCAGGCCCAGAGGAATTGTTCCAGGAGGATAAAGAGGCTCATGAATACCAGCTGAAGGTGAAGAGCCGGGAGGAGGGGGTCCAAAGGGCTTAATCGAAGGGCTAGGAGTAGGCTGGTGAGGGCGAGGAGGCTACTGACTAGTTGAAGCGGGCTATGTGAGGGCAGCTCGAGACGATTGCAACATGCAAACATTCGATGAGCTAGGATCAGAGACAGGAGGAGGAAGACCAGAGAATGTACCAAGCAGAGAGGAATCTTTGTAGACTCCAGGTGAGACACTGGTTAAAGGATCAACGGTTTTCTTATTAGCCACCGAAGAGATGATGGACTCAGGGGAGGTCTGAGGCTTAGGTTCGTAATATGTAAACTGGTCAATGGTGACTATATTTTTGTTATGAGGGAAGGACATCTTGTAGTGGACCACATATGGGACAAAAAACATCGCATAGGTGTAGCTACGAACCAATAAAATTATGTAGTCTAAGGGGGCATCAATGAATTCTACGTCAACGCAAACAGTCTTGCCCGCAAGAGTAATAGGATAATTGTGGAATATGCCAATGGGCTAGGAGGTGTATCCATCCCACACTCAGAGAGTGATAATGGAAGGAGCTAACTCACGTGATCTGAGTTTCTTCCAAACCGAAGTGGACATCACATAGGTGGATGCCCCCTCATAATTGATACACTGGGAAACATTGTCGTTCAGGATTTTGACTGGGATTTGGAAGGCGATGGAAGTAGGAAGAGGAGGATGTTCTGACTGGTCAACATTGAAGACAATCAAGCAGTCATTGATAGGATCTATAGGTCCCATGGAAGATAGTAGAGCTTTTCGTTGTGAAGGGCATGACTGGGGGAGTTCCAGCGTTGAGATGGCGGTAGGAGATTATGCCAAATCATCTACTATACTATACGAATGGGAAGCTTTACCAGAAGTAGAATTTCGGTGTAGTGGTCCCTTAGGGATCTTGGTATGAACCTCTGCCTTAGGATGAGGGATCTGCAAGGGACCATTAGGTGTCAAAAGAGGCTCTGTAGGACCTGAAGAAGGTGGCTCGGGGACAGACATAGCAGGAGGCTTGTTGAAATGATGATACCGAGTCTGAAGGTTGAGGTCAACGATAACAGGTTGTTCAGAGTTCATCATGAGGATCTGGTGATTGGAGGTACTAGGTGGAGGAGGTTGAGTGGCCACCTGACCTTCATGTGGTTGGGTAGCCACAAATCCTTACTGAGTGAAAGAATTAGTAAACATAGCTGGTTGACTAGGTGCAGGACTGGGAGGGACAGAAGGGGAGGCTTGCTGTACCTACAATACTTCTTGAGACTCCCACATATGCTTCATCTATGGTAAAATAGGACAATCGTGCATGTAATGACCATAAACACCACAACACAAACAAGGCTTATTCCTATGAACAGGCCTGTCCTGCTTGGGCTGAGTGCCTTGTTGCTAGTTAGTAGTGTTAGGAGCATTATTTTGCGGATTAGGTCCGGGATTACCGGGAGCAGATTGATTTTGAGTGCCTTTACTCTTCTTTTTGGAAGGAGGAGGATTAGTCACACCCTCCTGTGCATACACCTGCCCCTGAGGGGGCAGTGGCTGCTGTTGCAGGGGTTGAGAAGGCAAGAGAGGCAAAGGTGCTAATGCTAGAGGAGCTGGAGCACCAGGCTGCGGATATGGATAATAATGAGGTTGGGTAATAGTGTGGTAAACAGGAGGTTGGGCAAAAGGAGGAGGCATGTTGTATCTTGGATACATTCTACCGGGAGGGGGAAAGGTGCTGGAGGTGCTGGCCCCTCTTTGAGGGAAACCATAGCCCATAGGAAGTTGAGCATATGGATGAGAGATAGCTCCAACGATACCGTCGGCGGCATGATATGCTCACGGTGCATTGCCACTACCGAGTCTGGGAAGATCAGGTAGAATGGTATAAACATAACCTGACTGAGCGTAGATCAAGTCATATTTTAAGGCAATTTGGAGAGCAACTTCTTCGGTTTGAGGAAAATGCGATGCGACATATTTGCCGATAGCAGGTAAGAGAGATCTAAGGAACCAGTCCATATAGACATAGTCTTCGAAGGTAGGGACTCGACATAGGCTCTTTCTTGTCCACCATTCCTGGACATGATTGGATAGGTGGATCGCAGACGATTTATGGAAAGAAGTCAAAAGTTCTGTACCAATGTCATAACGAAGGGGAAGCTGGAAGTAAGACAAAAAAGCATAGCAATAGTCGCAAAGGTGGTATGAGAGGAAGGGGCTTGATCAAAATACCACTTAGAAGCTTCACCAGTAAGCGTACGTTGGAACAAACAAAGATGGACAGAGTCATCGGTAATGGAGTTAGACAAACACCACATGTGGAAATATCGAACATGATTTGTAGGATATTCACCAACAAGACCTTCAAACTTGGGGATGTCAGAAGGGAGCTTAGTTGGCATAGTAGGCCAACCAACATTATGGTGTATAGGGTCGTTTATCAACTGGTCAAAATCGGGAATACTGAGGCCTGCCATATAGGGGAGCAAGGGAGCAGCTGGGATAGTTCCTGTTGCGGTCCCACTAGTAGTATTCCCATCATTAGGGCTGGGGTTACCACCAGCGTTAGGTCCTGAACTAGACATGGTGAAGGTGACAGGGGGAGAAACGGGGGTGGAACGAGAAGGAGAACCTAATGAACCAGAAGAAGAGTTGGAGTGCGGACTCGGTGGAGGACTAACTCGATTCCTACATGGATGAGCAAGTCTTCCTACTGGAAACTGAGGATGAAGGCCAAGAAGTCTCTAGGATAAACGCCTTGGTGGTGCAATGATGACGACACAAACACAGCACAAGGGAAAAAGGTACCAACAAGGGAAAGGAGGTATAGGATCAACTGATTACAATTTCAGAATAAGGGCATAGAGGTGCAGGATCAATTGATTTCAATGTTTTAGAGTCTTTTCTTGGTGGTGTTAACCAAGATGTTTTTCACTTAGGGTGTGTGTGTAAAGTATGTAAATTTTAATTTTTAAACCCAGACGTTTGTAGAGAAAAAGAAAAAATGTGTTGTATAACTATAAATAAACCTGCAGATAACAATATATAAAACTGAAAATAACAGAAAATAAACAGCAAAGAATGCAAGAATCTAAACCCAAGGAGGCGGGCCTCTCCACAACTAGTCTGTAGGTGGGAAAAAATCTAGTCGAAACACACTGCAATAGACAATAGATATAAGTTCGGGAGGGACAGGGATCTAAAGGTCATATCTACTGGAAATTGGTGCAAAAAAACAACAAAAAATTAGAGGATAGATCACTGTAAATGAGGTGGCGAAAGGCTATATCCCAGAGGGAAGCATAGGGGACCCTAGAGGAAAACCAAAAGAAAACTAAATGAGGTTTCGTGGATGGATAAATAGCCAATCTGAAGCGGATCTGAAGGTGAGGTATCAAATCTGAAAAAATGACTGAACACACTGAAATTTCAGATAACCTGCAATAGCAAAAACTCTTCCACAAAAAGTGGAGGGTACTGAAGCCATAGGGGGCTAGGTTCCCACTTAATTGAGCAAAAAAAAACAAGTACAGGTCCAAAACGGGCGGAGATGGAGGTCAGAAAACCCTGAACAGAGGCTCAGACAAACCCATAAACTTTCTGAAAATTTCCTGCAAAAAAGTGAGGTTGCAGTTTCTGACCTATTTCTTGCTGAGGTCACAGTTTTTGGGCAGATTTCTGTGTCCTAAAGCTCCAGGTTGCAGTTTTAGGGCCAAAAAGTGTGACCTACACTTCCGGCACTCTCGGGAACAGGTTTCAGTAGAATGTGTCATCTCAGCTGTGGTTGATGTTTTTCACCTACGCAATAGGTCCGAAAACACATGGAAGTTAGAATTTGTAATATTTTAGGGTTTTATAGGTTAAAAAAAACATCAAGAAAATCAAAACAAGGGGCTGAAGATAAATCCTAGGGTTTGAAGCAACTGGATATGCAGGGATCTGAAAAACGACAGCGGTTGTAATCGTAAACCTGTGTGGAGTCGCTAGTTGTTAGCATGAATCTTAATTGAAAGTGTACAAAAAAAGACCACCTTAGCTGTGCATAACAAACAAGCCTAACAGCCAAGATGGCTACCAATATCCTTAGATCTGAAATTAGGTGATCAAGATAAATGCTGCAAAAAACTAGATCTATGCATCAAAAGACATTAAGTAGTAAATAAAACGAGATTTACTCCATGCATCAAATATACAAGACAAGAATATGTTGAATGAATTTTGTATTAAGGGCACTTGGGAGGAAAACATAGAAGGATGTTACCAGTTCTCCTCAATGGGATGGGTTCTTGTAAGTCCTCAGCACTTCAGATTTAAAATCCCTCTCTCTTGATGGTATAGTAAACCTAGACAAAAAGTGGAACTCAAAGGGAGCTCACAAGAAAATGGCAACAAAATATGACTATGATGGTGGATCAAAGTCAGCCCAAAAGTATAGATCCAGAGTGATCTTTAGGCAACAAAAGGTAGTGAATGAATGGAAAACCCCTTCTATTTATAACAAAATATTGAGTTAGTCTAGATATTGGTGCACAATTAAAATATTATTAACCAAATCAAGATCCAAATTTTATGGAATATTTTATTATATTTGTTGGAGGGAAAAAGAATTTGACTTGGGTCAAATCCATTTATTTGTAAATAATAAATAAATAAATGATTTATTTATTATTTTAAGGATGTTGTTGAGTAATAATCAAATAAATAATGATTTATTTAATTATTTATGGGTGATTTAGTCATATTTAACAAAGAATATTATTTAAATAAGGTTTACACAATTATTCCTATAAAATAGTAAGATAAATAATGATTTATCTAATTAATTTCCCTTTTTTGGGTTAAATATAACCAGGAATATTAATTAAACTGCTATTTAACTAATTATTCCTTGAGGAAAATCAAACAAATGTAGATTTATTTAATATTTCCTCATGGGGTTTCCTGTTTAGACCATAAAAAACTTAATAAAGGTGGTTTACTAAGTTATTTCAATAGTGAAAGCAATTTTACTTAGGGTAAAATTGGTCTTACATGGTGTACTTCAGTCCATCTAATAATAATAGGTTAGATGACCAAAAAATGGTGTAACACCAAGCACAACAGGTGTTGGGGTAGCTTCTAGTTTCATTGCAACCTCCACGACGTAAGTCTGTGTGGAAATCTTTTGCTAACGTAAGGGCTGGCATAGATGTGGGAGCAACGTAGCAGTAAACCATTCCTTATATTGAGTATCATCGATGAAAAATCCACCATCTCTGATAGTGTGCTTTAGCCTCTGGTATGCCTCACATACAGATTCATTAACCTCTTGATGAATCTCTTTCATTTCTGTCACCAGTGGTGCGTATGACTTAGGCTTCTTAAACTGCTCTTTTAGGGCATCTTTTATTTGGTCCAAGGTGGAATTAAGGTTTTCTTGAACATAAATGATTTACCAATCTATTGCATGATCCTGGAAAGAAAAATCTAGCTGCGCTTTCTTCATATCATTATTATTAACTCGCTAAGCCTGCCATACGACCCGAGTCATGAACCAAAAGTTCTTAGTAGCCATATTTCCAATGCCGATGAAATTAGGTAACTTCATCGATGTGGCCATATCTGCTTCTTGAGGAGGTGGAGATGGTGGTGGAGATGGACTGCATGGTGGAGTGGGTTTTTTGTGATATGACTGTAGAAGTGGAGTGGATGGGGTTGGAAAGAGACTCAAGGGTTTATGTTTGATGAGCCTTCTTCTTCAGAGTCACTAGAGCTACTAACTTCTGGTTCACCTTCACTATTAGATCTAGGCTTCAGAGGGCTATAAATAAATTTTTCTAGATCTTCTTAGTAAAATTTTACACTACATGTAGTCGGGCCTCTTTGAGGCATTCAAGCAATTTTTTCACACAAAGATCCCTATTCACATAATAGCATTTTCAGCAACAACTTCAAAGAGCGCAAGAACTTACCTCTAGCGCCTTTAAAAAGCCTTTTTTTTTCTTCATAATAGGATACAAATTGATCAATGGAAAATTCAATCATGAATCCTCATAAGAGGCAATCGATCCAATGATCTACTACGCGGGTGATCTTATTGTCTAACTTCTCCAATTGCTGGATCAATTCAGGAGTCCACTCAGTGACTGCGTTGTCCTTCACGTAGGTATTAAATTCAGTCAAGCATGACAACCACTCCTACAGCTAGTTTGCAAAGGAGAAAAATAATATCATGAACTTCTGTATAGATGTATTTTTGCACTCACTTTTCGTTAGATATATTAGTACTTCGATTCTCTTGGAGTGCAAATTCCAGGTGTTAGCACAAGGAGTCTCTCCTTGACTGCATAAGGAGTAAGCCTTACACATTGTTATCACAAAATTTCACTTGATTGGTTGTTGATCAGACAAATTTATGTAATTTATTCAAACCATATTTTGACCTAAGCTTAGCCTCTTCAGTCTAAGAGAGCTCTCTCAAAGGGGTTTATGATATTAGATAATGGTAGGACTAGATGGATAACTCTATTTGAAAATTAACTTGATTTTTGTGTATGTAGTTTGAAAAGAATGCAGGCTTGTAACCATTGGGCTTATGGAGTCAAAAAATCAGTAGATTCAGAGGCAAGGTTTCTTGACATGGAAGCTGAGGCAGATAAGAGTTTTTAACAAAGGTAGATCACACATAGAACATAGGGTAACACAGTCATTTCATCAATAAAGGACGTCAAAGCATAAACATATGAATTCTGAGTAAAAAAGATCAAATATACTACAAGTGGTACACATAAAGATATAGATTAGAAAGACATTAAAAAATCCATGAGAATCTCAAGTCTGTCAAGAAGAAGTCCTCTGTATTACTGATATAGGTCAAATTATATAAAGCAGCAGTATGGTGCAAAAAATATCCAACCCTTTACAACTTCAATAATTTTCCTTTAAATAGACATTCTTACAGCAAGGATGATCTGCCTCCTGGCTAGATTCATCTAACTCTTCCTAGACACCTCATCTAACAGAAAAAAACATGTCTTTTAATAAGAAAATGACAACTACACTCTAAAAATGACTTTTCCTAATAGGACTCAAACTCCTATTTATTACATGATTCTATCTTATTTTTTAAAATAGATACATATCAATGAAAACTAAGCATCATGTGTTTGAATATGTTATGACATAGCTCATCACTACTTGACATATTAAAAGCCCTCCTAATCATGTGGAACAAACCCCTATTTTTTAGGAGTACAAGATATTATCTTCAACGAAAGCTTTTAGCTGATGAGCTGTCTCCACTACATTGTCTTCAAGTCATAAATGATTGATGGTAAGGTACCTTGAATTTTTGGATGTGTCCACTTGTCCAAAACTTTTGCTGGGATGCTTCAAAACCTTCAAAAATAGCTCGCTACAAAAGCAAGACAGTTTTGTAGCGTCGAAAAAATAGCTTTTAAACCCAAAAACTCTGCTCTTTTGCTATTCCATGATGTCATCATAGTCATGACACATCATCACCACAGTTATCCCTCCTTGAAAGCTACAAAAAGTGGTTTTAGAAGGAAATAAGCTGCTACAAAAATTTTCATAGCGTTTTCCTGGCTTTAAGCCTCGGAAACGCTATGAAACTGTGAAAAACTGCAGAAATTCTAGATTTTAACTTTGTCCCAAAATTTTTACCTGCAACTACAAAAACTTGGTCTTCAACATGCCATAAGCCTTCTAAAACATAATCAAACTCAACTTAAGACTCTTGAGGTGTTTCCTCTTCATTAATGATGAGTTGAGCTATGGGCTCCTTAACCATAGTCATCTTTAAGCCCTTATTCTCTAGTTCCTCATGGATAAATTCTAACTGCTCTTGGAGGTATTTGACTTGGTCCTTCAGTTTTATGTTCCTAGATTTCAAGTTCAATTTCATTTTATGATATGCTTCACCTCTCCTCTCAATGGCTGATTCCATTTGATAAATTATTTTCTGTTAACTAAGGTCTTTGACACACTATTAACCTGCTCTTCCCAAACTTCTTTCATTTTCTCACACTTTAACTTCTAAACATTATGTTTCCTTGCCTCTTTCTTCGAGACTGCTATTTCATGATTTGCTAACTTCAACTGCTCCTTAAGGACCTCAATCTCTGTTTTTCCAATGATATTCTCCTTTCCTTTCTTTTGTTTGATGACTAGATCTTCTTTCTCAGGTGATGAGAGGTCAATGATGCTTGGTGGTGGTTGACCAGTTTCAGTGACCTTATGAGCTTCTTTACTGCTTTCCAAGACCCTTTTGGCAAGTCTTTTCATTGGCTTCCTAGCTTGAAACATGAATCTTGCATCTTCACCTCAAACTCTAACTTCTTAGATGATTTTTCTTTCTTGAGCTTCTTTCCTCCCTCATTTATATCTTCAGTTTGGACTATGGGAGTTTCCTCAATATCAATAGCATCCAGAATGTCTCCTAAATTACCTTTAGCCACTATTTGGACTCTTGTAACTCTCTTGCTGCCATGTTTTCTCACTGTTGGCTTTTGTTTTGCAGGTGTAACAATAGGTGTATCATCTTTCTGTAATGGCTCTATTTCCATGATTACTGGTTGACTTTTCTCTGCCACTGAAGGTGATGGTATACCTCTAGGTTTAGAAGTTCTTTTAGGGGTATATTATCCACTTCAAAACCACTGAAAAATATAAAATATGACCAGTATCTACCTAATCTTTTTAACTCTTATAAAACTAGCAACTTGATTAAACCATGATGAAAAAGTGATGTTTCATTTCCTTCAGATTTAGCTTGAACTTTATTTGACATTTTGGCAAGCTTCTGTATAATTAAAAAGGTAAATCAAGAGACCTCTTACCAACAAAATGTAGCAAAAGGCTGAAATGGTATGAGTAAGCCATGTGGTACCTCCCTTCACAAGTGAAGTATTTCTGAATGATTAGTAGCAGCTTTGAGAAATTGTCTTTCATGTATCTCCTTGGAATAGCATTTGAGAGATCAATCTCACTATGCTTTGGTTTGATAAATTCCTTGCATTCCTGTATGGTGAACTTGAAAACTTTGAACCATTTATCTCCTCCTCTAGGAATTCCTGTTGCTGCTACAATAGTCTCTGGTGTTATAGTGAGGTTCAGCATCCCCACCTTTGAAGCTGTTCCATTGAAACTGATGGAAAACTCCTTAGAAACCTGCATATGGCATCCTTGCAATCTTTGGAAAAACTGCAAACACCCTGTTCTTCTGAAAAATTCTAAGGTAGTTGGGTCTTCATTCAACAAGTTCGTGTCTGAGACAATGGCCTCCTTTGATGGTCTTCCTCTTTGTAGCCATGGTGCTTTTATACCTTCTCTGCGTCGCTTGATAAATGACACATGCAATTACTTGAAAATGCTAGCAACCAGCTTGGCTTGGTGAAACAACGCTCCAGAGCTCAATAGCATCCAAAGATGAAGTGGGGAATGACAAAGACTCATTTGGGAAAGATTTTAAACTTTCGATGACAACTCATGCCTTCATCATGACTCATACATGCTAAAAATAGAAGTAATGACCTCAGACATGACCATTGTACTTTAATTTAACCCTAATTGACTCGCATGACACTCACCCTAACAGTTCTAATCATTAACTGACACCTAGCACCTGATTTGAAAAGACAGACAGGAATACCTCTTTTCGTAGCGTACTTAGTGTATTTCCTGGCAGTTTCGCTACGAAAGTATCAGCAGTTTCGTAGCGAAAACTAATTTTTTACTGTGCAGTTCACTACGAAAATAGGAAATATTGGCTAAAATGACCTTTTTGGATTAATAATCTTGGGAAATGGAACATGTTAGGAAATAATGACTAATGTGACATGAAAAGACTTGAATGGGGGTGGGTTTGGACCTTAGAATAGGCTAATAAGCAAAAAATTAAAATTTTCCTTTACCAACTAATGACAAATGAACTCTATGACCATACCTTTGAAAAATGAACCCTGACTATGTCAAATGATGTTTCACTTTTTCTGAGTGATAACACACATAATAGTTCATTTCAAATTTTAAAAGGGTTGTTTGATTGGTGGGATGAATTTTCAAATATTTTTGAAATGATTTTTATATTCTCTTAAGACTTTCATGCATTTGGCAAGTTGTGGCAAGTATAAATTGTGTGGTTAAATTGGTAGTATAGGGAGAAGAGTGTACAAATGGAGAAGATGGATAGCTGGTACCTATTCTGGAAAATATTCCTATCCTAAATCAGTCACACAACTATGATGATGGCTCTTTACACAAACTCTGTTTATGAAAAGTAAACAACATTCAGAAAATAGATTACATGTATAAAGTATTCGACAAGTCCTTTATGAAATATTCACTGACATGTTCTATAACACACATAATTTGCAGAAAAATGAAAGTAGATAATTTACTGTTAAATCCTTTAACAGTTTATCACTCAGACCACTAGTTGTTGAAATTCATATTTTATAATAAATTAACAAAGAAAAGAGACACAACACACATTAGATGTTCCTTGAGTTACAAAATTCTCCGGTGTGAAGTAAAAAAGGCTCTTTATTATATTCAGTGTTCAGGTAGACCAACATCCAACCTGGAAATGGTATTTACAAGTGATATATATAGAAATAGAGGCACCATATCCATCTCTTCTAAAAAGAACGAAACATTAATTATAACATTACATAGGTCTCAAAATACATTACAACATTATCCTATTGAAATCTAACAGAAAGGACAAATGGAGAAAAAAAAAGAGAAGAAATCTGGGCTGAAATGTTGAGTGTGTTGCCATGCTGCACCTTTTTCTGCTGATTTCTCTCCTTGTGTCTTGGGTCTTTAATAACCATGTAGCTCCATTTAATAAGACCTCCAACAACCTCATAACCACCTTTCACCATCACTTGTTATATCCATTTTGTTATGGGTTCTTATCCATCCTTGATTGGCTCGGAGAAATTTGTTGACAGGTGTCAAAATTCAATTAAAACAAGCGCTACCGGAAATTTTGGTAAAAACCTGTAACTGCGCAAAAACTGGAATGCTACTGGAATTTCCGGTATTGTTCTGTTTATTTTTAAAAAATATGCAGAAACTATTGAAAATCCTGAGCATACTTATATTCCTTGACATCTTTAAGCTGCTGTTTAAAATTATGGCTGATAAAAAAAAGGTAATTGTATCAAAAAACCTTTTTACCTTCCCTCTATGTGTGTTGCAGCTTCAGCAAGCTTATCCAAGTTTGTTTTGTTGTTAGCAACTGATTTGGATCTGGTTTCTATTGTGGCTACTTCCTTAACAGTGGCTTTCTCCTCTTTAGAACCCTTTTTTGTTTTTATTCTCTTTTAGGGCTCTGAGTGTTGCTCTTAAGGGGTTTTGTTCTTTTTTTTATTCATGGATTTCTCTGTCTTTAAACCTTCAAATTTGCCTTCAATATCAATGACCTATGTAATTAGGCTTGGATTATGTAGAGCCTTGGATTTAAGCCTAAACTTGTTGCTATCTCTGGTATGCCTCTTTCTGGTACCGACAACAGGTTTATCTTATTCTTTCTTCTTCTTATTGCTGATGTCATATCCGTCATCCTTAAGGAGTTATTCATCTGATTGTGTAGGCTGATACTCTTTCTGCAACTTATGTTGAATATGTGCTTCTGGAATTTCCAGTAAAAACCTATGCTTTTGGTTTATGTGTAGTTGCAGACCTTCCTCTTCGGGCTCTGGTGTAGACATTAGGAAAAGAAGGAACATGGGGCACTATTTTCATAGATTTGGGTTTACTTTCTGAGGAACTCTCTCCCTTTTCCAACTTTCTCTCAACTTTAAATACATAAACCTTTTCTTTCTTACCCTTGTCCTTATTATAGATATTTTATTTTTTGGCATTTCTCTTTGTTCTTATTTTTGCAAGTTGAGGATATCATTGTGAAACTGGAGCTGTAGGTGCAGGTTGGCCTGCCCTGTAAAACAAAAAGTGGTCCCAAGTTTGATTTCTCTTGCCCTACTCTTTTTCAACTAGAAATTTGATTAAAGGTTGATGATACAAGATATACTTTGAAACAACAATGTGAGTTTGAACCCCTGTTGACATATTTTTCAGGCTTTTCAACAAGAAATATGGTAGATTTAATATCTTCATTCCTGCAACATGAAAAAGAAACCTCATGTGATAAAGGAACACAACTGTATACCTCCTTTCACAATGAGTTATATCTTGATAAGCTTAATAGATTATGCCTAGTCATTCTTAAGGTAGCTACTTGGAATTCCCTTGGCCAAATTTGGATCTCTATGTGCATATTTGAGGAAGCTATTGAGATCTCCTCCTGTGATAACCTGCCCTTTAAACTGTTGAAAATGCAGCAAGATGATGGAGCTTAGTGAAATAAAGTCGCCTTCACCAAGTGGGCCCGTAGGCAAATTCTGGCGCAAAATCTATTTTTAGACTATGTCTATTTTTAGACATATGGAGCATGGTTCGGGGATTCCAGTTTGAGATTCTTGGAGCATTGGTCATGTTGGAAAAAATATATGAGACTCTATTTTTTAGGTCGAAGAGGTCGAAGTCTATTTTTTAGACTGCCTCTCCTAAAAATAGGGAAGTCAAATATTATTTACCCTTAATAATATTTGGACTCTAAACAGCAGTTTACTCTCTTGGAGCACTTCAGTTCGAGCTACAGAAGTGGCTCATGCATATGACAGAAGAATTATGCTATTCCCAAGGGTTTGATGGCATCATGCATGGTTGACTTCAGTTGGACTTCAGTGGCAGAAGTTTGGAGGAGTTAATGAGACAGATAGTGGAGTTGTGTTCTGTTTATTTTAGTTGAACTAGTTGAGATTAGTTTAACTAGCTAATCAATTAGTTATGAGTGGAGTGAATTAAATATTATTTAATTCATTAATTAGTAACTCATTATTCAACTCAAGAACACACGCTCACTACAATGCATGATCAGTTCAGTGGAGACCAGTGAAAGAGCTAGATGAAAGGGTGGAGTTAGATATCAGTGGCGACATCAGTTGTGCATGAGATTTGCACCACACTTGGAGGATTTGTCCATGAAAATTGTGCAGTCAAGCCAAGGATATTCCAACCTTGGATCTCTATATAGATAGGCCTGGATTGCGCAATAGAAGCAAGGAAATTGGCGGTGAGTTTTGAACCAGTAACCTGTTCAAAACTGAGCTAGATTGTGGGTAACTGTATGAGAAAGTACTGAGTACTTGTGAGGAGTATTGTATAGAGTTTGTTACTTATTTCTCCATTATAATATACACAATAGCTGCGGGGTTTTCAGCTATAAGCTTTCCCCATACATACTGTGTTAATGTGTATGATGATTTGATGTGTTATCGCTTGATTTTATTTCCGTATGTTTGATGATCTGAGTGGAAGAGATTATGTGTTGCATATAAATTCGAATTGTATGTGATCAGGATAGTCTCGGTGGATAATTAATCATTATTCAGCAAATTTCTACATGGTATCGGAGCTATTGAAGTTCATATTGATCATCACAGTGATTACAAACTTATTTCGGTAGACAGAGTCTGCATGCGGGCCAGGTAGCCTCCGGATTCATATTTCTTCGGAAAGTGAAAGGTCTGGTAAACGCCCCTTGCATTCAATCTCTGTGCTAGAAATAATTTGTTCTCACGATCTAGAGCGGTTGAGCTTTGAGGTGGAATTCGAAGTTTTGCAGCAGTTTTGTTTTCTTGGTGCCAGTGTTGAAAATGTCTTTCAACGGTTTGCGACTCGAATATGCTCTTGAAGGTAGTTCGAATTATGTTGCATGGAAGGATCGCATGGAAGCAGTATTAGAAGATAATGGTCTCAAGGAGTTCGTAGATACGGATGTCCAAAAGCCCACTGATCCTGCTGAAGTCGATGCATGGCAAAAGAAGATGGCGAAGTGTCGAAGGATCCTGTTGGAGGGCGTTAAGGATCATATTGTATCCAACCTGCATGGAAAGGCTACTCCATATTTAATGTGGAAAGCTTTGACGGATCTATTCCAGAGTAAGAGCGACCAAAGGAAGCTGGCGCTCAAAGATAAGCTCAGGAACATCAAGATGGAGAAGGGCGACAGTATCGCCAAATACCTCACGAATTTCACTCAGTGCAGAGATGAGCTGGGAAGTGTGGGGGTGACTGTCGAAGACGAGGACATGGTCGACCTGGCTCTCCTTGGTCTTCCGAAGGCTTGGCACTCATATCAAGATAGTGTCAATGGTCGGGAGAAGCTGCCGGGATGGGAGCGCCTTTGGGCGTATCTCATGCAGGAGGAGATAAGGAGGACTACTCGAGATGGATCTTCATCAAAGGGAGCCGATGAAGAAAATTGCGCTTTGGTGGCCAAAGCAAAGAAGGGGAAGGGTAAGAAAACCTCTCATTCTGGTGCAAAGGGCAAGAAGCAGGATATGGCGAAAGTGAAGTGTTTTCACTGCCATGATCACGGACATTATGCTACCAATTGTCCAAAGAAGAAGAAGAACAAGCAAGCGGGAAGATCTGTAGATGGAGAAGTTTTGGCTTCACAGTTCGAGCTTGACTTTTCACTGATCGCATGCTTGGTTTCAAGTGTGTTGGGATCGGTATGGTTCTTGGACAGCGGTGCGTCATTTCATATGACGGGAGATCGGGAGTTGTTCTCAGATCTGGAGGACAAGGATTTGGGTGTGCACATCGAGATGGGCGATGATGGTAGATACAGTGCGACTGGTATCGGTACCGTATCCTTTCAGAGGGAGTCTGGTAAACCCTTTGTACTAAAGGATGTCATGCATGTACCCAGATTGAAGAAGAACCTGATTTCAGTAGCGATGTTGGAGGATAAGGGGTATGATGTGGTCTTCAGCGAAGGAAAAGCCTTCCTGCGCAGTAAGACTACTGGAGAGACCCGTAAGATAGGGGTTCGAACTCAGAACCTTTATCAGTTGCAGGTAGATGACTGCGCAGCTATGGCATGCAAGGCTGGAGATGTGGTGAGCCGGGATGATGAGGGCGAACCATGGCACAGGAGATTGGGCCATCTTCACCATGGAGCTTTGAAGATTCTGCAGCAGATTTCTACTGGACTTCCTAAGGGCACCCTTGCGCAGTCAGATCAGTGCAAGGGGTGTACTTTAGGGAAGTATGTGAAAGCCACCTTTCACGAGAAAGATAGTCGCGCCACGACGATCCTTGAGAGAGTTCACACAGACGTGTGTGGTCCTTTCTCAGTTGCTTCGACAGCAAAGCACAAGTATTATGTGATCTTTATTGATGATTTCTCTCGAAAGTGCTGGATCTTCTTCATGCAGAAGAAGAGCGATACATTCGCGAAGTTCTGTGAGTTTAAAGCACTGGTCGAGAAGGAGTCGAGGAAGAAGGTGATTGCTCTAAGGAGTGATAACGGTGGTGAATTCATCTCGGCTGAATTCAAGGAGTTCTGCAGCACAGAAGGGATTCGGAGAGAGCTCATTGCACCCCATAACCCATAGTAGAAAGGGGTGGCTGAGCGGAAGAATAGAACGATCGTGGGTGCTGCACAAGCGATGTTGCATTATCAGGGCCTACCCCTTCACTTGTGGGCTGAGGCATGCAATACAGCAGTGTATGTGCAGAACCGTTGTCCTCACAAGGTTCCTGGCATGAGTACACTGGAGGAGGCTTATTCTGGCAAGAGGCTTGATATTTCCCATTTGCGGATTTTTGGTTCGCTTTTTGGAACCTGATTCATTGGAGAAGGCATTCAGGTTGGCAAGAAAAGTTGAATGTAAAATTATGGCGACAAGGAAGCCTACCACTCAATTCTATAAAGAAGGAAGTGTTGCTACGCCTAGATTTCCACAACCCACAAGGTTGACACCACAACAATTGGAAGAAAAAAGAGCAAAATGGCTTTGCTACAGTTGTGATAGCAAATACACTAAAGGTCATAAGTGTGCTGAGAAGAAATTATTTTACATAGATTGTGAAGAAGAAGAAGAAAATGAACAAGAAGAGGATATACACCAGGAACCACCCCTATAAGAGGAAGAAATGAATCCGACCATATCGTGTAATGCACTGGCAGGAATTACCACTCCTCAAACTCTCAAGATAGAAGGACATATAAAGAAGAAAAGGGTAATAGTGTTGATTGATTCCGGTAGCACCCATAATTTTATTCATTATAAGGTAGCCAAGGAATTAAATTGTTTCCTATACCCAGCACCAGAATGTCAAGTGATGGTTGCAAATGGAGGAACTATAAATTGCTCTGGAAAATGCCACAATATCAAGCTAACCATGGGGGAATATGTATTGACTAGTCCAATGCTTTCCATTCCTATGGGAGGTGCTGATGTTGTACTAGGAGTACAATGGTTACAATCTTTGGGGACGGTAGCTTTTAATTTTCAAGAACTTTTCTTGAAATTTTTTTCAGAAGGAAAGGAAGTTTAATTACGGGGTATTGCGGGGAAGCCAGGAAGGATAATAAGCTCTAATGTCATGACAAAGCTTCTAAAGAAAGAACAGCGAGGCGTAATTGCACAATTATGCTCACTAGAAGTTCCAACATCAAAATCATCTATTTCTGTAGATCTCCAACAAGTCTTCGACAATCATTCCAAGGTGTTTGAAACTCCCAAAGGACTCCCACCTATTCGTGATCATGATCATGCTATTCATTTGATTCCAGGAAGTGTTC